>JAWWEU010000001.1:87429363-87467288 GCA_035583155.1 Acropternis orthonyx | reverse complement strand
GAGCCTGTTCTAGTGCTTGACCACCCTCTGGGTGAAGAACCTTGTTCTAATATCCAAACTAAACCTCCCCTGACACAGCTTCAGGCCGTTCCCCTGGGGCCTGTCACTGGTGACCACAGAGAGGAGATCAGTGCCTGCCCCTCGTCTTCCCCTCACAAGGAAGTTGTAACTGCAATGAGGTGTCCCCTCAGTCTCCTCATCTCCAGGCTGAACAGACCAAGTGCCCTCAGCCACTCCTCATATGGCTTCCCCTCAAGGCCCTTCACTATCTTCATTCTCCTACTTTGGACACTGTCTAATAGTTTTATATCTTTCTCCCATTGTGGTGCCCAAAACTGCACACAGTATTCCAGCTGAGGCCACCCCAGTGCAGAGCAGAGGGGGACAATCCCCTCCCTCACCCAGCCGGCGATGTTGTGCCTGATGTCCCCCAGGACACGGTTGGCCCTCCTGGCTGCCAGGGCACTGTTGACTCATATTCTAATTGACATTGATCAGGATCCTCAGGTCACTTTCTGTGGTGCAGGTCCCAGATGCAGAATGCAGCACTTATTCTTGTTAAATTTCATATGGTTCATGGTTTTCCAGTCCTCTAACTCATCAAGGTCTCTCTGCAGGGCCTCCCTGCCGGGCCTCCCTGCCTTTGAGGGAGTCAACAGCTCCCCCCAATTTAGTACCATTGGCAGACTTGCTTAGTATCCTTCCAGTCCTGCATCCAAGTTATTCATGAAGATATTGAAGAGCACAGAGCCCAAGACGGAGTCCTGTGGAACCCCACTAGTGACAGGTCACCAGTCTGATGTTACCCTATTCACTATTACCTTCTGTGCTCAACCTGTGAGCCAATTGCTCACCCACAACATGATGTCTTTATCCAGCTGAGTGCTGGGCATTTTGTCCAGGAGGATCCTGTGAGGGGCAGTATTGGAAGCTTTACTGAAATCCCAAAAGATTACACCAACTGGCTTCCCTTGATCAGCTAGGTGGGTTACCTTGTCATAAAAATAAATTAAATTTGACAATCAGGACTTGCCCCTCATGAAGCCATCCTGGCTGTGACCAATGACTGTGTTATCCTTCAGATGTTTTCAGTAATTACTGGAGTAATCTTCTTCATAATTTTACCAGGCACTGAAGTGAGACTGACAGGCTTTTAGTTTCCAGGGTCATACTTTTTGCCCTTCTTGAACAGTGGGACACCATTAGGCAGCTTCCAGTCAACTGGGACCTCTCCAGATTCCCAAGATCATTGAAAAATCATGGAGAGAGGCCTCAAGATGACATCAGTCTCCTACTTGCTCCTGGCAAGATAGCTTTTGGAATGAATGAGGATGCTTTGATCTCCAGATCTCACCCTCTGTAAAACAGCAGTGTCACCAAAGCTAACAGGATGAGGGCTTGAGCTTTTGTTGAAGTGTTAAGCAGGGTATTGTTTCACATTTCCTATTGGATCTTTAAAAAATTCCATTTGATCTAACTCCACTGCTCGTAGTCCAGAAATAAAACAATTCCTTGGGGCATGAATGTTACTCAGACAAAATAATACCAAGTTTTGTCTGCTTTCCCTTGCTGGTATCCAGCATCTTTGCCAGCTCATTTTTCCTCAAAGAGGAAATAACCCATTTCTGGAATTCAGATTTGCCTGACTTCTTGGAAGCAGGGAGTATCAAGTGTTCTGAGTAATGTTCCCCTTTGAAACCTTCTCAAAATAGCCTCAAAAATATCTGCCACTTTGAAAGGTTTGAGTTCCCTTGGGGTGTAATTCTGCTGACACTGATGGCATCTGCCAGCAGAAACTCTGTTTCTGCAGTTTCTTCTGTGAGCTGCATTGCCCTTTGCTTGATAAGGAAAGCTTCATAAAGCAGGTCCAAACCCAGCCATGAGTATCTTTTGCTGTGCTTTTCACAGGCCGTGCTCAGCACTCGGGCAGGTCTGATGCTGGTCTGACAGCAGCTGAACTACCCCGGTTAGCAGGGTCGTCACTCACAGATGAGAGAGGGGGTAGTCCTTGGAAATACTTGCTCTATGGAAAAACACAAGTATTTGATGATTTTCCTATGGAACCAATCCTCCCCAGATATAATGATTATAAATCAAAAAGCAAAGCTCTCTCACATTAACAGAAGAGAGGTAAAAGTCTCATAATTCTTACTGAACAAATCACATGCAAGTGAGTCATTCATAATTGCTTTATAAAAATAGTGAATAAACACTGTCTTATTCTGTGCTTGATTAAGCATGTGTATAACTTTAGTCAAAAGAACCTGTCTTGTGAGCATAAAGTTGCAGGATTAAGGCTTAGTAAGAACAGCACCTTGTGGAAAATATGAATCCCACAGTCAAAAATGTCTTCGGGAGATGCAGTTCACTTTTAAAGTGCATCTGCTGCAGAAAGATTTGCTTCTGTGTAGAGAAAGAGCTTGTGCTTGTCTCTCTTTCTGTAAATGAAACTATCTTCCAAGTAAGCATGGTAGGGACAAGGACTTCATCTCCATAAAAATTAATTTCTTCATAAATGTATTATCTATCTAAATGGATAAGGGGTGGGAAACATGGGTTAATTGTGTTTTCCCTTTGCCTACTTACATCTTTGTTCACCATACTTTTTTTTCCTCCCTGCAATGAAGATATTGGCTGAACTCTGAATACAAAATAAAACCAAGGCAAACCCTTGGATACAATACATTAGAAGGAGAAAACCTGTACCATGCTGAAATTACACAATCTTATTCTTTTAATTTAAATGCTATCAGTTTTCTGCCAGGGCAGGAAAACTATCTCTAAAGTCAAATTCAGTCCATATAAAAGTCAACATGAATGTTTGATTTTGGCTTGAAAAATAGTTTCTTTGACAGGTATTGCCTGAGAGTGCCAAGCAGTCTTCAGTCCACCCACCTACAGCTCTCCTACTGACAGGTGAGCAAATCCAGCACTCCCCCAATCAATGTTTCAAGAGGTTGCATGTGAAAAGAAAGTCTTAAATAAAAGCTCTTGCAAAATGGAGTATGAGGTCTTCACATGGAGGTTTAACAAGTCCATAGACACTGCCCAGATGGGGACTGCCTGTCAGCCCTGCCTTGGAAAGGCTGAATAGTCCTGTATTGCTTACATTTCAATCACTTGGTGGGTTTGCTCCCTGAATCCCTGCAGCTGATGGGCTGTATGAGGCATTTATGAACTCCAGCCCCATTGACTGTCAGGGCCTCTGTCAGAAAGATGTTAAAGAAGCACTGGCCCTAAAATGGAGGCCTGTGGAACCCCACTAGTGGTTGGTCACCAGCCTCATGCAGACCCTTTTACTATAACCCTTCGTGCCCAGCTTCTCATCAGTTGTTCACCCATTGCATGATGTATTTATCCAGCTGTATGCTGGACAGTTTGCCTAGAAGGATTCTGTGAGACATTGTTTTGAAAGTTTTACTAAAATCCAGAAGGATTACCTCAACTGGATCAACTAGGTAACCTGGTTGTAAAAGGAAATTAAGTTTGTTAAGCAGAACTTTTCCCTCATGACCCTGTGGTGGCTGTTCATGAGGGGAAAATCCTGCTTAACAAACTCAATTTTTGGCAATAGAGTTTTCCTCAAGGCACTCTGAGAACTGTCCAGCACACCCTTAAAGAGATGCCTATGTCTGGGCACTTCACCTGCTCTTCAAAACTATATGAAAACACCTAAATTTAGGTGTCTTGATCTGTGATGTATGTCCTGGCTGTGGTTGCACCGGTAGCGGGCAGGCTGCTGCCACTGCTTCTCCTGCTTCTAGTTCAGGGACATCAGGACTGTCCCTTCCCACAAGAACTGGTGCAGGTCCCTGTGCACCCAGAGGGAAGAAGATTTTTGGGCAGTTCATACACCTGTGCTGCTGGTCTTTTACACCCCAAAATGCCTCTGAGTACTTTTCCTACCTATATATATTCATGAAGAGGATACTCAAAGCTATGTGTTGCATGTAGGCAGGCAGAGTGGTGCTGCTGCCTTGTCATTGTTCTTTGGATGAGAAGCAAAAGATAAGCGAATGCAATAAGCAAAATACTAGAGGTTCATACATTTAAGAGTATTAATTGTGTTTTTCCTGTCAATCCTTTGCTCAAAAACATCAGACCCACGGCTAGCTCACCTAGCTCTTGGGAATATTCCAAGTGAGTGAGGCCAGATCTCATAAAATGAACCACTTTTCCAGGCCTGGTAAATGTTTCTAGGGTTATGACAATTCTAGTACTAGGCAGACAGTCAAGTTCCTGACCTGCCACCAGTGCTGTCATAATATGGTCTCACTAGTATTCTGTGTGTCCCTTGCCTGTGTCCTAAGAAGATTTGGGCAAACCCTGTCTGCTTTGAAGCTTGAAGAAAAGTCCACCTGCTGTGGCAGCTTCTCTTAGGGTGTGGGGGGAACTCGTAGGGACTAATGGAAGAAGTAATTAACCACATTTACTGCCAAGGAAAACATGCACAGCAGACCCCTGGAAGGGCTGTGCTGTGCTCAGGGAGTGGGATGGTACCCCTTTCCTGGTTCCCTTCTTCTGACAGGATCAAGCTGAGATCTGGGTCTTCTCCTGTCACTGGGTGCAATGGCAGCTCTGATTAATGCACTTGTCACCTCCTGCATTGATCATTTTGGCTGTCCTCTTCCATTTCTCCCACTTGGCCTGCTTCAGGAATTGGCTGCTCTGCAAGAAAGCCCCCATCTCTCTCACGTGAAAAGCGCCACCTGCCCAGCCATGGTCTGCTCCACAGAGTGACCTGGGGCGGGCTGGGGTTGCATGCACTGTTTTGCCACATGTTTCACTCCAGGATTCATCAGGACTGTCTTAAGACTCTGCTGATGCTCTGGAGTGGTTCATCCACCGCAGGCACCCCTGGGGGGGTCAGTGCTCACCTCCAGAGATTCTGCTCACTAGACTCTGAAAACGGCTATTTCCTTAAATACTGTACTCCGAATAGTAAAGCCTCCACGCTCTTTCAGCACAGGGTACAACAGGGATCCACATTCCTGGTATCGCGCTGTACAGCTCCAAGAAGTGGCACGAGAGGGGTGTAGGGTGGGAAAAGGCTGAGAGGAGGGGACACACTGTGTGTCCACCTCCTCCAGCCAAGCAGCCAAGGTCCAACTCTACCTTTGATCATGGAGGTTACTAAATGGGGATTCAGTGGTAAATTATTGGGAGACTCATATGCATTTGCAGGGTGTTGCACAGTCCAAGACTAATTCCTGACATTGCCTGCTGCTGAAGTAAGACGATGAGTGTGGTCAGACAGCTGATGGCCTCAGGCAGAGCTGACCAAGGCCCAGCACACTGTCTTGTTCTCCTCTGCCTGGGAAGAAAACATTTCCACGCATGATCTTCTCTCTGTCCTGAGGCCTGTGACACACACTGGTGGCAGAACTACACCAGGCCAGGACTTGTCCAAACATGCCCTGCTGTCACACAAGTGTCCCAAAACCATGGCACAGCAGGGTCCTAAAGCTGTGCTGGGCAGCAAGATCAAATACGCTAATGAAAGAACAAACCCAATTTATCAACAACGGCCTGTGTACACTTTACATCTCCATGAGTTTTACCAGTCTATGTGTACTTCCCTGTAAAATTGTTATCTTTGTCCTTCCAGGAACAAAAGAGAAAATTTTTACAGTCACCCAAACATGCTTGTTTTATTAAAGGTATATGGTATATGTGGCCTTAAAACTAAAAGAGCAATTTTTCACCACTGGATGGCAGAATCTTCCTCTGATTTAACAATCTAATAGCAGAACAATTTACTAAAATTGAAGAGAAATTGGAACTGTTGTAATCAATCCGGTATCTGATCAAAGTGGAAGGATCTACTGGAAATGTAATTGCAGAGACAAAAGTTATATTTTTTAGAAACTCCTTTTTGACTATAATATCTGACCTTTCAATATCTCTCCTGTCAGTGTCCCCCAACATTACTCATCTTGTCAATGGGGTGCTTATGTCTACACTGAGTACTTTTTCCTCTTGAATCCCATATTGTGCCACAACTAAATGTCTGAATTACAGAAATCACTAGGTACTTGCGAGATGTATTTAGGAAAATGCTGAAGTTGTTAATATCACAACCTCTTAAAAACACAAATAATAGTAAGTACAGGTACTAAAGTTCAAGTAATATAGTAATTGGACCAGCAATGGCAATATTTTAAAAGAAAAATTATTAAATTTTTATTAGGAGGATATGGTATTTTGAAATCTTGGTTGGACCTTTTCAGGAGTTACTTTTAAATAGGGAAAAATAAATGACTAAATTCACCATTGCTTCTTTTACTTACAGCATACACTGAACAGCTTTATTGGACCGTGCCTGAGCAAAAGGAGAATATGGAAATGAGTTAAGACTTCACCCTTGCCAAATAGGAAGACAAACTTCATCCTTAACCTCAGAGGGTTTGGAATTAGCTTCTATCAAGCAGAGACTATTAGTTTCTATTAGCAGAGACCATTAAGCAATTCTGAGTATTGTTAAGAATGTAAAAATCTGATTCTTTTCCAAGTTCTACTTTCATGGGAATAGCCATGTGAAGGTTTCCACAGAGATTTGAGTAACAGTCAAAATAAATCTTCTAACACTTGGGAATCCTTGTTTTAAGAGAACTTATTTAAATGAAAAAATTTCCCTAAATAGGTAACCTTTATACAGAAAGCAAAAAGTCTGTGGATAGATAAGAAAGCACAAAAACCAAGGTGTGACATAAACTGCTGTTTCAGTGCATGAAACATCCACTTCATGTCTTTGACTGCTGCAGCATCCTGTGGCAATGAGTTCAATGACTTCATTATATACTTTGCACAGAGTATATCTTTATAAGCCTTAGTTCACGTTATTTTCACCCACCTCTTTCCAGGTCATTTATGAATTCCTAAGCTGCACCTTTTTGTTGAAGAGATTTCAGTTTGAAAGAGACAAATTAGCATTTAGACTGAAAGGAACTGAAATATGCTTTTGAGTCACTTCCTAAGCAACAAAAAGTGTATGCTATTCTAGAAAAAGTAAAAGAGAAAGTAAGCACTTTGCCAGTGTAAAATAAAACAAAAGTCATGTTAACATCCCTGCAGGGTTTGGCGATGCCACCTGCGTTGCCATGAACCAGGAATCTCCCCATGTGTCGGCAGGTGCCGTGCTGGAGCAGTGTGGCAGCAGCAGCGGCAGCTCACAGGGCAAACCACTGCGAGGGCCTGGGAAGCTGCCTATTGTCCCACTTCTGGCAATTACCTCTTGGCTCAGGATCACAGCTTGCCTTGACTGAAGCTCCCCTGTGGACCGCCTATGATCTGCCCCACCCTCCCTCTGTGTGGAGCAGCTCTCCTGGTATGTTCTCCAAAGAGCATCTTAACTCTGAAAACTGCAGAGCTGCATTTCCTCTGCACAGCACTTGTCAAGTCGTGCCAGAGGGTAAGAGAGCCTTGAGAACATCTGGATTATAATTAAACAGGAATTTACAGTAACTAGACCTAAATGGCTTTAACAACAATTTTGCTGCTGATAAAGCAAGATGAGTTTACCAAGGTAATCCTCTGTGTTTTCTTCTGTCTTGAATAAAAGGTAGCCTTGTAATTTATATTGGGGGAACACTTGGAAAGCTTCAAGTTCACTTGAGGGCTAATTGCAGGTCCAGTGAAGACTTTATCAATGACATTACCCAGAAGCATTACTGTTTTGCCTGAGTGCTGGGCTCATTAGAGAAAGGTAGGATTCAAGCTGCTGATTAAGAAGTGCAAAACCAGATTCAAGGCAAATAAACCATCACTCACGATGTTTTAAAATATCCTATTAAAACTACAGCGAAAATACACAAAGAGTTTGCAGCATGGCCTGTAATTTACTTTTCTAAAAACCTTCTCAATCAGCAAAGGCACATCAGGATAAAATCCCAGCACTCAGACTCAAAGCTTGCATGTCATTGATATGCATAATCTGGTGTTCATAACAGGGTAGGACATTTATATTACACCTGAATTAAACACACCAGGGACTGCTCTCTGGATAAGGCCAGCTGATCTGAGTCCACACTCATCATGTTTTTCAGTCCCCATTCCCCTTGGGAGCAGGAGAAGGGCAGTCAGCCTGTGCACTCAGAGTGGCTGCTGGAGGTGGGTTTCCCTGACCATGACCTGATGGGCATGCAAGGGTCTCTGCTGTTTACCCTGTGAGACCCTGTAAAGGGCAGGCCCTGCCTCTTCTGTTCCCTGTTTTCTTACAGAAACTACTGTCTGCTTAGTTCTTGGCCTTCTATTTTTCTTTTTTTTCTTTTAGACACTCATTCCAGGGATGGTACAGAGCATCATCTACCCAGGTGGGTTCCTTGAGGTCTCCTCTGGCGTTTCACAACTACAGTAATATTAATGCTGATGCCTCACACTTGCTCCACCTCTGCTATGTTACAGTTAGATGTCACTTTCGATGAACAGCAGAAAATGTTTTCCCTGCTTTAATGCATGGGGAACTGCTAAAGAGGGGGCTCCCAATACACTGCTAACAGAATATGAGGCTCTGAGTCGTTGACTTCTAGGGCAGCTCTTGTTTGACGTCACACAGCCTTCAGTACCCTCATTCACTGCATCTCAGATTTGCTTTGGAAGGAGCCAATGGAGTAATTTGGCGTGTCAAAACTAATGTTGCAAAATCCTTGGGTATATCAGTGTTTCAAAGCACAGTCATAAATGTCAGAAACTTCAGCGATGGAATGAGCTACAGCAAAATTATGGCTTAACCTGTCATGAAGCATAAACTCTGAAAAATTGGTAATCCTGCCTGTGTTTGGCAATACATGTCTTTGGTTGAGGTCACATTGAGAAGTCACTGCTGACTGTTTAACAGAAAAAATGGTATACAACTTGGTGCTTACAAACTATTCCTTAATTTTCGCTTGTGCTTTGCACATTCATTTATTTTCCCCATTTCTTCCCTCAAGGTTATCCCTTCTATATGAATGTCCCTGTGACATGCTGCTGTCTTTCAGTGTTAATGTCACAGATACGGGGCTTTGTCTCATTATTACTCTGTTCCTGTATGCAAAACAACCCAGCTAACCTTGGAAGACCACAATAAACACTGTTGGTCCTCCCTTTATCACTGTCACCCAAACCATTAATGAGATGCTAATAGAAAAGCATTCTCTTATGGCCTATCACTTCTCAGTAAATTCAGGATTGAATGTAAGGTTTCCTTAACTGAACTCCTCAGGGCTCATTCATTTCCTCTGGCAAAAGGACTTGTGAGATGGGATTCAAGCTTGATGTCCTGGACGTGAGGAGAAAGTCCCAGCGCTTATTTTCAACAACTTTTTCTTCTAACAGTTCAAGTCCTTCTTAAGGCCGTTCTGAAGGTTCAAGGGGCCCCTCCCTTCTTGTACCAGCTCTGTGTGGATGCAAACCATCACCTCAGGACACTAAATTGGTTTGCCAAGGTGGAAATCTGCTTCTGCTTCAGAAAATGGGGTCTGATTTGTGAGGGCATTTGGGAATGAATAGGAGGTGCCATCTTTGTGACTCACTCTCTCAGGCAAAATGCAAAGTAGGGTAAAGACTGTATAGCAGCAACAGGGAATAAATAGGTTTCTGTTTTGCATAGCTGTTATCCAGGGAGACAGGGCTAGAGCAAACATATTCAGTGATAAGTCTCCTTTTTTTGTCTCATCGCTGGGTGTAAAAATCACTGCTCTAAGCTTGAGTAGGAAGGATTTGAGGCACAGCAAGAAGTGGCCAGAATAAATGAGGAGACATGAACACTGACCAAAGTGGGTTTGTGCTGAGAGGAGCACCTGCAGTTCTTGTGAAGAAAACTACAGGGAAGTCTCTGCAAATGCAGCCTCTTTATTTTTTATTGTAAAAAATTAGAACACCTGCATGACGGGGAAATGAAACTCCCCATGTCCCTCTAGCAATGGTGGTTCACACTCCTCCAGAGGTTCTTATTCCCTTGTTGGTCTTTGGCGGGCAATGAGGTGATCCATGGAGGACTCCTTCAGCTATTAGTCTTCCTGGGACTGAGTGGTACTACAGAGAATTAAAGCTCCCAGAAGACAACAGCCATTCCCATGGCCTCAATATGTTTTATTTCTGTAAGTGGAAGAAAGGCTACAAGAGAATTATTCACCCTCTCCTCACCCCTCATGACTTCCTTCATTGCTGCTGTATAAATTAAAGCTTGTGAGGGTTTTTATCCTGAGCAGATTCTCAGGGCAAGTGCAAAACTCATTAAATGGAAACAAATGTTCAACCCTTCCCTGTTATTTCCCTCCCCAGTTGGCCTGTTAAAAAAAAATAAAATAAAAAAGAAATCTTAAAACTGAAATAGAAAAAGGTAGGAGTTTCCTGTTTTGCTAACTAAAGAGAAGGACCAAGCTGAGCACACAGTGAAACCATCCATCCAGCCTTCAAACGGGACTGACCAAGAAGGGAGAAGCAGTCTCAGAAGTGGGTGCAGGAATGCTGAGCCACAGGAATAGCTGGTGGACTACAGGGAATGAGGCACATGTCTCCTCTTTGGAGCACTGCCCCATGTCCCTCTGGGTGCAGACCTGTGTGCAGGCAGCATGTCAACACCCAGCAGCTTGAGGAAAGGCTTTATTTCAGAATCACAAAATCACAGAATATTCTAAGTTGGAAGGGACCCACAAGGATCATCGAGTCGAAGTCATAAGTGAATGACCCCTATGGGGATCAAACCCACAGCCTTGGCATTATTAGCACTGTGCTCCAACCGCTGCCATTTACGGGCAGTAGGAGCACTCAGGCTGACTCCAGCCATGGTGCAATGAAGCAAAATGCCACAGAGATATATTGGCTTCATGGAAACACGGAGTTGGTCCCTGCAGCGATCAGATGGGGTTGTAAACAATGAAACTGCATAAGGACTTTGAAGGGTTAAACAGCCACACAATGCCAAACAGAGCCCTTCACAGGCTCAGGTTGTGAAAACACATTGCCGATGAACAAAATACGACAGAAACCACAATTTCCTAGAAACTTCAGATGTACTTTATTGGGGTCCGTGGGTGCCAGAACAGCCATATTTCTGAATGGTAACTTGCCAGCAGTGTTGGTAGGGGTTTGGTTATGAATACCAAAGCCCACATGGCAGTTTTCCTTTGCCCTGGTGTGAACTAATGTCTTCATAACTCTCTGTCAGTGAATTGCATTAGCTGCAGTTCAGAGTAATCAGTCTCTCTTGGGAAGTTACCATTTGACTTTCGCACTTGCCCTTACTAAGTAATACTATAAATCTTTGAATCATCTGGCTGCCTTTGATCTAGCTGCAAGTCTGTTGAATACTTGGTGACTGGAGTGGAGGAGGGAGGGAGAGAAGCACCTCTGTGCCCTGCTAAAGTCATTCAGAGCACTGAAAAAAGAGACATGGATATGGCTTATCTTCCTAATGAAATTAGTTCAGTTTGCAATGTTACAATTTGTGTTATCACACTTCAGAGCTGGGGAGGAATGATTATTTTCTTAAGTGTATGTTTTCTTGGAAAATGAAAAGATATTTTTAGAGATATCTTAAAATTACTTCAAACTTAAGATTCTGTCAATAGCAGAACTCACAGAATTGTTTATGTGTAAATGGCACTCTGATGCATTATAAAACAAAATATTTGAACAAGACAGATTTGGGGGGAAGGTGGGGAAATACTGCTTGCAGGTGGAGCACCCATGGCAGAATGTGGGAAACCAGCTGCTAGAGTACAGTATGCTACACTTGCAGCATAAAACCCCCGAGTCATAAGCCTAGGCAATGGCAATCCAGAAAAAGGACTGGATTTCCCAAGGGTGGGATTTATCTCATTAAGTTCAGATCTTGCACAGTCATCTAGAGTCCCTTTATAAGCTAACGAACAGACTCAGCTCATTGCAGGTGTACTGGAATGTGAAGCTGACCTTGCTTTTTGATCCTAGTTATCTGAGTGCTGCTGTTTGAGTTGCCCCTTCACACAGGCAAAGGAGCAGTTTCTCGTCCCCTGCACATTTGTTCCCTACGTTCTTGTGATGTTGTCAAGTGGGAGAACAGACCCAAATCCTATAACTGTACCAGTATTTGTAACAGGTATCACTTAGTGGGCAGCTCTCTTGGGGTGGATCAGTCATTATTAAGGGGTATTTGGTGCAGCATAGCAAAATTTGCTGTAGGAGGTGCATTGCTGAGAGGCAGCCTGGTCTATTGAAGGTACATTGGCTTTATTACACCATGACAACATCACAGAGACCACTTTGCCCTGAAATCTCTTCAGAAGAATGAGAGTGGTAGCTGTGCCAAGGAATGCATAAAAAAAAAAAAAAAAAAGAAAAAGAAAAAAAGAAAAAGAAAAAAAGAAAAGAAGGGTATTGTACTCAATATTTGCAAGGCCATCAGCCACATCCATCAGTAATCATATCTATTAACATCATTACTATTGATAATGCACCCTTCAGTTCCAAGTTTCCTTAGTTGGAGTATTCATGGCACTTAGGTACCAGCTGCAAGGCATCTGATTTTTTTCCCCCTGAATATTACTAGACAAAATTACTATCAATGACGGGAAATCTTTGAAAAATGCCTTCCTCTGTGAATTTAATCTTGGCATCCTTTTTTGTAATATTTGATACTCTGTGAATGCCTGCAACAAGAGCAGACATGGGAGAGAAATGCATCCTTGAGCGCACGTTTAGTGCTCAGATTCAGCTGCAGCACCAGATCTGAATGAGACTGCAAAGTAGGACAATCACCTTTTACTCCTGAATGCTCTTGAGGTCAAAAGGGAGAAAATGCACCATTCAGCTATAGAGACTTCCAGTTTCTGAGGCAATCACTTATTTTTTGCTGTTATCAGCTCCTTGTGCTGCCGTCTGTTATAAAAAAATTACTCCCACACCCTTTATATCCTTGTATTGTGCTTGTTTATGCAGTTCTGCTGAGGCATTTATGAAACAAACCGAGGAAGCTTGAAACTAATCTTCCTATTATATTATGCACATGTGTGAGTGTATGTGTGAATACATATGTATTTCTCTGGAGGCTGGTATAGTCAGGCATCCCTGGATACACTTATATATCTCCTAAAGAGAAAAGTAAGTGTATCTCAATATAAAAAAAAGTTATGTTTATCTATCTATATCATAGAATGCCTTGGTTTAGAAGAGACTTAAAGATCACACAGTTTCAACCCTCATTCTATGGGTAGGTACATCTTTGACTAGACCAGGTTGCTCAGAGTTCCATTCAACTTGGCCTTGAACACTTCCAGGGATGAGACATCCACAGCTTCTCTGGGCAACGTGCTCCAGTGCCTCACCACTCTCATAGTAAAGAATTTCTTCCTAGTATCTAATCTAAACCTACTCTCTTTCAGTTTGAAGCCATTCTTCCTTGTCCTGTCACTACAGGACCTTGCAAAAAGTCCCTCTCTGTCTGTCTTGTAGGTTCCCTTCAGGTACTAGAATGCCTCAATTAGGTCACTTTGAAATCATCTCTTTTCCAGGCTCAATAATCCCAATTCTCTTAGCCTTTCTTTATCCGACAGGTGCTCCATCAACTTGAGAAAGGTGCTCTGATCAACCTGGTAGCCCCTCTCTAATCAACGTCCTTCCTGTGCTGGGTAATATCCCAGATATTCTCAGAGCTGAATGGTATCTATTTCCACACATAAAGAAAAATGACTAATATATGTGCCAAATGGACAAAAGATCAGTGTTTATTCCTGTATTTGAAATTAAGTCATGTATCTAGGGCTCTGATTTGCCTATGGAAAGCAACAGTGGGATCCTTGCCTCAGACAGTCTAACATGCAGTCAAGCCCTCTGAAGCTTAAAAATGCTCAGAGGGAAATTATGAGCGCAGTCTATCTCTGTTGTTGCAGACATGGCCATAAATATGAGTTATGCAGTGTAGTTTTCTGGTTACCTGCTCCTAAAATGTGTGTTGCACATAGGTCTGTGTGAAGAAGAAAGAAGGATTATGTGCCTTGTGACTAGCTTTTCTTATGGGAAGTGTTAGTTTCAGCTTAAAATATAGTAGGGTTTAGTGGTCTAGAATTTCTTACTGATTTTCAGAAAGGAGGGTTGACTGGGACACAAGTTGGATTTGCATTTTTTGAGGAAAAAAAATTGACATTTTTATTACATTCCAGGGCAACACTAACTCTTTCCCATTTTTGTGAGCAGTAGGGAAAGCATATTTTGTGAAACACTCTTTAACTGTCTTTATCTTTGATGTATGTGAGACCCAGCACACCGAAACAAATGTGTTTGGTGAAAACAATGGGCAAGAAAGCCAGGTGCCAGACTACTGAGAATTGGGCAGTGAAAGAACTTTTCTCTCCTGTAACAGAATCAGAGGTGTCAGTTACAAAAAACATGCTGCCTTCTTTCCCCCAATATGTGGGACTAACTTCTGGGACTGCTCAACTGGAAGAAACATGGGCTGTCTGGGGAGGGAAAGTGTTATGAAAAACTGAAGGAAAGCCAAAGAGCAGGTGTTGTGGTGCACTTTCTACCTGCCTGTTTAAGTTAGTTCACTCTGCCACTAGGAAATGGTCCCTGCTGCCCACATTTGCAGCAGAGCACTCCCACAGTGTAAAACAAACTAAGGGATGCTACCTTCAGCCTAGCTAGCAGGATCAGCTCACTAGCCGGTGCTGGTGTCTGAAGATAAAATACCAGGAGGAGGTTGTATGAGAAATACTAAATCCCACTAATTGTTGAGAGCAGAAGCATGAGCAACAGTTTGATTTGATGCATTTTCTTCAGTAGTGAAACAGGTCATCTTGGATCTGCTCCAGACAGCTTATTCTTGGCTTGTAATAGAGTGAATAAATATCACTCCCTGCTTGTAAGATCAGGTCCAAGTAGGTGACTTTCCCCTGGGGAAGCTCCATCAACCCGTCTTCAGCTCTATCATGTTCCTTTGATTAGGCTGAGTGCATTATATTGTAATAACCCTCTTCACTACTTTGAAAATCTGTATTAAAATCAGTGAACAGGGGTTGTGTGCCAGTGTGGATGGATGGACGGCCTGGGTCTGGTGACAGCAGCAGCAGCATCAACAGCAGCAGGGTATCATTGCTTGGCAAATGCTGTGGCAGGCCAACAACAAGAGCCAGTAAGCTCATGGAAGCTTAAAAAACATGTCCCTGGAAGTTGTTGTTGCAGCTCAAATCCTTACATCTGTAGCCACTGACCATGTAAGTGAGTGGTGAGCTGCCTCTGCCTCTAAACATCCCTCCTATGTAAAGGACCACAGAGACCACTTTTATACCTATTTAATTTGCAACTGAACTCTCCATGCGTAAAGCAGAAGAGCTCCTCCCACACTGAGGTAGTGGTACTGGTAGAAAAAATTCCTTGTGATAGAGTGAAGAAGGAGGGAGCATTTCAGTTGTCCTTTGACCATTCATTCCCTGCTTTGTGTTAACAGGCAACCAAAAGAAAAAGCAAAAAGTAATGTATAAACAATAAGCAAAATGAAGAAAGCTAAAATCCATCCTTTGCTCTCAAGCATTCTGCACCACGGATGCCATAAAGCCACCAAAACACCCAAGGCTGCAGGTGAAAGTCCTTGCTTGGAGGGCACTGCATCCAAGATAAGGGCATGTCCTGTGAGAGGGAAGAACAGCTTATGTCACTTGTATGGTGACAGTGAGCACATCACTGCAGCACATTTGCTGCAGTAGCAACACTCTCACTGTTTTGTTTTGTACACCAGTGGAGAACTTTCCAAGAGGGTAAAGCCACAGGGTCAAAGTCCATGGGGGCCTGTGTTCTTGCTGGTGTTAATTATAACCAAGTGGAACCAGGGTAAGGAATGAAAGCCATTACACTGGGGCACAAGCTACCACCTCAAAAAATTAAAAATAAAAAAAAAAAAAAAAAAAAAAAAAAAAAAAAAAAAAAAAATAAAAAAAAAGAAAAGAAAAGAAGGCATTTCTGACTGTCTTTTCCCCAAAACTACACAGGAGTTCAGATGCCCAAGGATAGACATGCTGTAGACATGCTGACTTCTACAGTTCCAAAGCACAGCCATATTGCTCTGGGCTGTTGGCCCTCACATCACTAACTTTTTAAATGAAGGAAAAAATCCTTAGAAAATACAGAATTTTCCTTTAAGCTTCATTTTATCCTTCTACAGGATCAGTGAGGATTTCCTCTATAATAAATAGAGAAATAGCTACCTCTTTTCATTATCTATACTGCCTGGCAAAGGCAAAACACACCTCTGTTGCAATTTGCACATCCAAGAGCAGGTGGGAGCCAAACTGCTGCTGTGGTGGTCTCCTGGGGATGCAGCGTTTTCCTCCAAAGCCTTTCAAGGACTCTTGACAGCCCTCTGGGGCAGAGCCTGAAAGCACCTCACAAACAGCCTAAGGGACGTCCTACACCCTCAAGGAGACGCCTGTGATGACCTCATTTCCATAACAAATAAACCGTTCCTTAGGAAAACCTCTGATCTCAAGGTGAGGAATGATACTTATCATGCTACAAAAGATGTAGAGTTCTGACTGGAACGGGGCAAGGTGCACTTGAAATAAGAAACCTTGGTCCTGTTGAGTGTGTGTGACTTACGTGTGCTCTTGGTTGCTCAGCCAGAAGGTTCAGCCAGCAGTGTGCTGGAGGCTGGGCATTTGCACCCCTTCAGGAAACCTAATGTGCTGACCACCTGCACTCGCCCCCTCGACAGGAGGCTGCCTTCTCATGTCTATTCTTGTCCACCTTAAAGATTATGCAGTGAATGAAAATCCATCTAGTGGGGCTTGGTCTGCATACATGGAAGGCTGGGGAGGTCTGCACGGTCACCAGAGCACCACATGATATTCAGGGCCAATTTTAATTATTTTTAATAGAACAAGTATCTCTAGTTTAGCCATGTTAAAAATTTCTGAATTATGTCTACAAAACTAATGGGTACCAAAAGGAATTCCTGCTGGGCTTTTACATGAAAGATTTCTGCTGCTCGTTGCTGAGGGCAATCGTCTCTACATCTTTGCAGGACTTGTAACCTCAAAGATCAAACAAGAAATCTCTTAGTCATATTTTTGTCCCTGAAATCCTGTGCCCTGCTTTTTACCTTTTACCAGCAAAGGTCTGTGATTTCAAAATGCAGCTGGTAGCCTCTGTACCTCTCTGGGCTCAGCCCCTTTTTTCTCCTTTCTTTTGTGTACGTGTTTCTTCCAGTTTACCAGCTCCATCAAATAAATATATGGCTGTTATGATTATACTTTATGCTAAGTTAAATGCTACTAACAGTGTTAAAGGATTGCTATAGAACAAAATGCCCCCTGAGTAAAAATACAGCAGTCAAAATACAATTTAAAGCAGCTGAGTTTCAAAAGGGCTTTAGTTGGGCAAACATAATGCGTACTTTTGTTATCAAAATATATCTAGATCAATATTGCTCTCTGAAATCACATGGGGTCTCTGCTGGAAGATGACTGCAATAAAAATTACTTTGTCTAGGATTTCACATTGGGCTTTGCTCTTTAACTGAAGGAGAGGTTAGAGAAATGCTGATGCTGAGGGTATTGGGATACTTCTGAAAGTTCTTCAGCTTTTCTTTGGTATTTTCTGGCCAAGAGATATGAGGAAATGGAAGTCAGGAATAACATTTGCTTCAGGTCCTGCTAAGTTGCAAGACACAAGGTTATAAAGTCAAGATGTCATTGAGCCCTAAAAGCAGGTTGTTTTTTTGAAAATAAAATTCATTAATTATGATTTTCTTTTCTCCCTGTGAGACTTGGATTTGTGCTCCCATCAACTTTTCAGAAAGAAAAAAACAGAAGGAAGTGTTTAACAGTGCTTTAACATTGTAAAGTTTTAAGGTGGGTTTTTTTGTTTGTTTGTTTTGCTTTGCTTTGCCTTTTTTTGTTATTGTTGTTTTGTTTGATTGTTTTTGGTTTTTTTTATGTGAAGGGTTCTTCTGACAGATGTGCATGGTTTGCACAAATCTAGTAGGAACATGTGGATATTGGAAAAGCCCATGTCACTTCCAACTGTTAATGTCCCATCTGTCTCCCCTAAGACTCCAAGCCCTCTGCAGTTTCTTATCTCGTTATAGTCTTGATGTGGCTTTTTATATTATTGCCCCTGCAGGGATGAAAACAAGCCCCACTGACAAATAACTACATGCACCACAAAAGTGCAGCTTCTGGACCAACCTCCCCATCTGTAGCTTGGACCAAGGGCCAGATGCTGGGAGCTGGGACAAAAAAAGGGACAGAGCTCTGATCTGTTGGTTTTCTATATACCTGCATGCAAGTGGATGCAGAATATCCTTGCCATGGTCATGCTAGTGCATACATTGTCAAAGAATGTGAAGAATGGATAAATAACTTCCTAACTGCATTTATAAGGAATGCGAATATGTTTCACAATGTCTGCTAACAAGCTGTAGAGCAGTAGCATGGAAATCGGCATCCCTCTGCCCCCGTTGAGCCTACCAAATGCTATTTAGAGCAGTTTGTTTTAATTTTAGTGGAGAGATTTGCCTTAAAAGCTTGTACTCTCTATAGTATTATGCAACATATGCCCTGAAAGGCATGTTATTTAATCTGTTTTCTTGCTTGTGCACTATTAGATGCAAAAGGGAAAAAAGGAAATGCAGAGGTTTTCTACTGCCTTCCCCTTAGCAGCTTTTTGAGGAGGTTTGAGCAGCAAAAGCAAGGGACATGGTATTTCTGCTCTGGTAGAGATGGAACAGAGTGGATGCATTTTGGATGAGCAGGGACAAAACCTGAAGGTGTGGAGCCAAACTCTGCCTAGCTCTGCATGCAGGAGGAGAATTTGTGCTGCCTGTTAGCATAAACAAGGCAGGGACTGTGGGCTTTGGTGTCTCACAGCCATTTCAGGGCATGGCAACAACCTTACAGGGCAACTGCTACCTGGTACTACTGATGCAGCTGTAGGGGCACAGCTGGGCCTCCTCACACCTGAGTGATGGTTGCAGTCCAAATCTTCAACCAGAAAGTTGTGAAACATGGAAAAAAAAAAATCTTCTTTTTTTAGCACAATCTAAAGTGCAGGGTTATTTCTGTTGCTAACCTCAAGAATAAATAGCTCAATAGGCCCTGTCTGTACCATTTCATGAAAGAAATCCAGGACAATTTCTGCCAGGAAGAGAGGTTTGTTTGAAGGGGGGTGGGGTGGTGAGGTGCTGCTGTACAGAAAGCAGAGTTTCCTTCCTTGGTTCAGATTCTCAGGCTTTCTGTCTGGCTTTCTGCTCTCGGCCTCATCCTGCCCTTCTCCCATGGCCTGAACTGAAATGGTTACATTTCCAGAGGGCTCTAGAGAGCCCTGTGCTCTGGCATGGCTGCTGAAACATTGCCAGGGTGGTGTTTTGGGGTGTTTTTGCTCTCAAGAAGGGCAGCTCCATTTTCCCACCTTTGTGACTCCCAGGAAAGAAAATACATTAAAGCCCTGTTGGTGGAGATATTTTCCCAATGAGAGATTGGGAGGGTATGGGCTTTGAAGGAAGGTGAGGAAGAAAAAGGCTGTATGCAGCTTCTGGACAAGCATTATACAGAAAAAATTCCTATGCCATTGCTGGTCTCCTCAGCAGCTGACTCTTTGCCAAGACAACCAAACCTTCAGGGCAGAAGCAGTCTTGGTGAAGCCCAGAGACCCAGCAGGTTCATCCAAGATAAGTAGTTCTCCACCTTAAAAAAGCACAGAAAAATGAGATACCCAACTTCTGCTGATCTGACAAGCTCGTGGTGGTGCAAGCAGGCACAGGTCCAGGCCCTCGGATGTTGCTGGTCTCTGCAGACCTTTCCCTCACCAGGTTTCCTAATGCAGATCATGCTTTTGAGCCTGACAGCCTGGGGCATCCCCTGCCCTTCCTTCCAGATCCCCCATCCCAGGGTGCTTCTTGCCTAGAAGTGGCACAGTGTGATGATACTCAGCTGGTGTAGATGGTGGGGAGGGGAGGGGGAGTTGAGGTGGTTCCGGAGAAGTGGAGGAAAGGAAAGAGACTTTTCAGTCTGGATGTGAGAGTCCTAGCACCCCTTTCCCTGCAGCTGCCCAGGGTGGGCTCAGACCCTGGTCTTTCTCCAGGAAGGTGTTTTTGGTGAGTTTTCTCCAAGGCTGTGCAGCTCCTCTGTTCTTATGGCCCATGGCAGCTTTGTAGGAGACAAAGCCTTTGCCTCCCTCCCACCCTGGTTGGAACAGCCTCTATCTCCTCATGGGATGGGAGCATTTGTCAGCCTATCCTGACATCTAATTCTCCTAGCAAGTGGAATTCCTGCCTGTATTGTGTCATGGGTTAAAAAAAACCCCTAAACCAAAACCAAACCAAACAAACACAAAAAAAGAGTAAAGTGCAGTGTTTCCCACAGATCTCCCCTGCTGCATGATGTAGTTGTGATCAAAATACCTGAGGCAGCATCGTGGGTTAATTAAAGGATTTTTCTTGGCACACAGGAGCCTTCTCAGGCAATGGCTGAAGGAAATAGGACAAAACCAGACACCAGGCGTGGTAGTGCTTGAGCTTCCTAAATACTTCATCTTTTGTCTGGTGATCTGACTGCCACAAGTGACCATACTTTGAAAAACCCTTCTTGACAAATATTCTGATAGCAAAATCGCTCTTTAATCTAGTTGGCATCAAGCCACGCTGGCCTTTTTCATGCTTCCACGGTAACTGCAACAGTGAGGATGCCTAGGAGGATGTGAGGTGCACAAGAGTAATGACAGCTCTGGTGAGGGAAGGCAAAAAAGATCTGAAATTTCAGTAAATACTTCCCCAGAGATTCAGAGTGCTGCCCAGAGGGACAGGAATTTTTCCACAGAGCAAGGCTTGTACTATAACCTCCTACAATGAGGGGAGAGAATAAAACAGGGCCCTTGTTTTCTGAGAGCATGAGGAAGGATCCACTCATCAGACAGAGGTCTTGCTTCAATAACTGAGTATGAAAACAGGCTCCAAACAAAATAAAAAGGGGAAAACCCAAGGGAGTGGCCTGGCTTAAAAGCAATATTCAGGGTGGGATGCTTTGCAGTCATGCACAGCCATGCTCTGGGTTCTTGGTCTACCTCACAGGTGTGTTATGGCCGGCAAATCTAGAAGCACCTCAGTTAGAAAACAGTAATAAAAAATGCACAGAAACCAGCTGGCACCTTTCTAAATCAATACAGTGTATAGCAATAAAATTATGGGAAAGAAAAAGTCCTTGACTTTATTTGCTTTTTGATATTTTTAGGGAAAAATACACTTTGAAAACTTGATGATATTTTACTGACTAGATAAAAAAATATATGGTGGGCTGATCCTGACTGGACACCAGGTGTCCACCAAAGCTGCTCTATTGCTCTCCTCCTCAGCTGGAGAGCAGAAAGAAAATATAATGAAAGGCTTGTGGTTGGAGATAAGGGCAGGGAGAGACCACTCACCAGTTACTGTCACAGGCAAAACAGAATGAAGGAAATAATTTTGATTTAATACAAATCAAACCAGCACAGGGTAATGAGAAACTAAAAATCTTAAAACACCTTTTCCCTCCTTTCTTCCTAGGCTCAGTCTCCCTCCTGATTTCCTCTGCCTACTCCCCACCAGCAGCACAGGAAGATGGGGAATGGAGGTTGGGGTCAGTTCAACACGCATTATCTCTGTTCCTCCTTCCTCCTCAGCGGGAGGACTCCTCACACTCTTCCCCTGGTCCAGTGTTGGGTGTCTCCCATGGGAGACAGTCTTTCACGAAATTCTTCAGTGTGAGTCCTTCCCACAGGCTGCAGTTCTTCACAAACTGCTCCAGCATGGGTCCCTTCCATGGGGTGCAGTCCTTTAGGAACAGATTACTCTGGAGTGGGTCCAATGCTGGAGCAAGTTTGCTGGCAGGACCTGTAACCCCATGGGGAACCCACACCATAGGTCCTGCCAAGAGCTTGCTCCAGTGTGAACTTCCCATGGGGTCACAGTCTCCTTTGGGCATCCTTCTGCTCCAGCGTGAGGTCCTCCACAGGCTGCAGGTGGATCTCTGGTCTCGTGTGAGGTCCCCTGTGGGCTGCAGGGGGACAGCCTGTCTTACCATGGTGTTCTCTGCAGGGCTGAAAGTTGAACTAGATGATCCTTGTGGGTCCCTCCCAACACAGCAGGTTCCGTGATTCTGTGATTCACCACAGGTTTCAGGGGAATCTCTGCCTCAATCCAGTGCCTGGATCACCTCCTTCCTCCTCCTTCTTCACTGACCTCAGTTTCTTTAGGGTTGTTGCTCTTACTTATTCTCATTTCCTCTCTTTTGGCTGCTGTTGCACAGAGGGGTTTGCCCCTTCTTAAATCTGTTATCCCAGAGGCTCTGCTACTGTCACTGATGGGCTCAGCCTTGGCCAGCAGCAGGTCTTTATTGGAGCCGGCTGGCATTGGCTCCACTGGACACAAGGGAAGCTTCTGGCATCCTCTCATAGAAGTTACTCCTGTGGCCCTCCATTACCAAAACCTTGTCATGCAAAATCCAATATAAAGTAAAAAGTGAAACTTGCTTAGTCCTATACAAGCCCAAATTAATCAGTACACTTGAGGGGCAATAATTTGAAGTGCTGAGAGTTTAAAAAGAAAAGAATCATACAAATTTTTATAAGTTGTGGAAAAAATTGTGGAGTGTCCCCAGGTTAAGGCAGGAAAAGAAGGGCTCAAGCTTTCCCCAGCTCACTTCAGCTGCATTGTTCAAACAATGTGCTTTCTCAGGTTGGTGGGAAGAGATGGATGCTTGTGAAAACAGTCATGTGTGTCTCCACAGATGCAGAGGCTGGATACTGAGCATAAAAACTTCAATTTTACTTTAGTTTAAGTCTGCGTGTCTAGTCCAGTCTTTTTTTTTTCTTTCTTTTTTTTTAATTGTGCTAAATCCCAAGGTGATGGTCAATGGCAGATCCAGATTCTGCTTTGATATAAACCTTCTTACCTTTTTGGAGAAAGCACACATGGAAGAAACAAGGAGTTGCCAGAGGGTGCTTCCCAAAGGAGAACTTCTGGCTGCAGAGGTTGTTGGAACATTTTGGCTGTGAGGTGGGAGGTAGCAGAAGTGTCGGGAGAGCTGCTCTGTGCCTGCTGGGTTTCATTTCATGGTTTGAATGGGAGTCATCAGTCAGTTCTCCTCCTGGGGCCAGTGGCTGAAACAAGCAGGGAACCTCTGTCCTGGTAGTCTGATAGATGATCAGCTCAGTCTATAATTCTTACACAGGCCTTCAGGCAATTTGCTCTGGCCTACAAACACAAGATACAGACATGATGGGTGCCAAAATGAGATGTCAAGTTGTGCTGCCCTTTTCAGTGAGACAAGAAATATGCCTCAGACATGAACACATATATCTCAGAGGTCTGCCTGCAAACCCCACAGGTTTTTGTACAGGGGAGTAAACCTGACATCTGTATATTGAGCAGTGTCTCAAACACAGACATGCCCGGCTCCCCTGCACGTACACTGGGATTTTATCTGCACACCAGGGATTTGCACAGGGAAGTTGGCAGCTGCCTCTGCAGGGGTCACATCCTCTCTCTGCCAGCAGCATGGAAAGCCCATGGCAGCATCTGCAGCACAAGCACATCTTGTGCCCTGCCAGGTTGTGCTGCATCCCATGGCACCCTGCAGCATCCTGCTGCATCCTGTCACATCCCTCTCCAGCCTGCTGCCCTGTCACTGAAGCAGAGTTCATTTACTCTTTCTGGCTGTGCTGGTGCAGGGGAAAGGTGCTGCCTTCCCAACCAGCCCTCGCTGGCTCATACTGAGATGGCAGCTAAAAGGGAGTAGGCTGATTTATTCAGTTGGGCCCTTTGACTGAATGTATGTCCCTGAGGTAATTTAGGCCAGGGAGATGGCTCACTCCTCAGCTGGTCTATAAATGCTTCTCCACTTTGGTTACAAAGGACTGGAGAGAAGGGCTCTGAATACCAAGATTTATGGAGCCACACATGTTACCAAGGAAAGGAAAAGAAAGAAAATGCCTTACTAAAACTGATCATCATTGTAGTGCTTTTTTTTTTTTCCCTTTTTAGTGCTAGAAACAAAATTAATTCTCCCCCCTACTACTCTTCTCTGCTGGCTTGTGTGTTATTTTTTTATTGGGACTAAAGCCTGTCTGCTTGCCCTGCACTGCCAGGGAAAAGCTCTTGAACTAACCCTGCATGGGAAACTCCTAATGAGCTGTGGGAGGCAGCAGACAAGTTTGTGTGATGGTTTATTTTGGAGGTTTGTCACAGCCTGACACAGACAAGCACCTGCTGTGCCCATGCACCACCCAGCCCCTGGTGTACTTGCCCGCCCTGTGCAGACCCCAGGGACCCTCCGTGCCTTTGGGATGGGGACAGCTTTCCCAGAAACTCACACCTTGAAAAATGGGGAGGGGGGACCAAAGTAGTAATTAGGGATAGGGTAAGCTAACAGTGCATGTGCTTTTTTGGGAAGCTTGAAAAACAGTTTTCAATATAGTATGGCACTTTTCAGCACGGTTGTGCTGTAAAAATATCCTGACCTTTTATATTGGCTTCATAAACCTGTCTCAAACTCTTGTCTTTAGGATAAGTCTCACATTAATCTGAACCAAATAGAATTGAAAATATTGCAGATTTTTGAATTGTAAGGAGTAAAATGTGGTTTTCCTATTTGGACACTCTTGGAGCTGAGCTTTCGTCTCAAGGCACCTTGTTGCAGTTTTAAAATATCCACACCGCTTTCAAGTTAATGATACAGGGGGCTGTTTTAATTAACTTTTTTTTTTTTCCTTCCTCTGTGCAGAAACACATTCTGTTTGCAGTTCACAAGTGGCTGGAAAGGAAGACCAGTGCCAGGAATAGAGGGATGCAAGGCCTTTTTTGGACTTCAAGCAGGTGATGAATGAAAAAAAAAGCTAAACAAAACAAAAACCCCCACCACACTGCAGTAATATAGTCACTTATATTTTTCCTTGTGTTTTTGGTTTTTTGTTTTTTTTTGTTTAACTTGGTCCAAACACCAGAAAATGTAAATTGCCTCTCTCTTCAGACAGCCTAAATTACCTTTAAGTAGTGTTCAAGAGCCTATTATTTAAAGTTGAAGTCTGCATGCTTCCTTCTGCTTGTCTTGAAAAGCAAAAGTGTTCTCCGCTTCAAAACTCAGCAGTGGCTGCGATGGCTCCTGAGAGCAGAGCTGCCCCTGGCCTGACCCTGTCAGAGAGAGTGATGTCTGGGCTGTGCCAGAGGTGCCAGCTGTGGACCCGTCCTTGAGGGTGGATAAGGATGATGAGCTGAAGAACTGTCCCTAGCACAGGACTGCTGGGCAGTAGAAATTCCACACTCAGAGAACAGTGTTGAAGGAGAGAAGAAGATGGGCTGAATTTTGTTAATTTTTTTAGCAGCCTTTTCCTCCATTCTGTGGTGCCAGGGGATGGAAAATACAGGTGGTGCACCTATGTCTATAAAATTATTTATGTGGTAAAGCACCTTCTGTTGCACACAGGCTTAGGAGGACTCATGTCCCAGAGCTGTCTCTTGTCAGCCACCTTCCTACTAACCAAAATGTGGTATTTTGTATTTTATTTTTATAAAGGACCTCTGGGACAAAGAACAGACCCCAGCTGCAGTACACAAGATGAAATTGCTGTAGTGCTACACAGAGAAGTAAAATTGGCTGGAGCAAGATCAGAGTGAATGTTTATATCAGACTGAGAAGAGAACAGGGAGCTCTGGGGAGAAGAAGGGCCCATGGGTGCTTGTTTGGAAATGCATTTGGACGTGTTTCTTCTGCTTGTGCTGCCCTCCCAGAGGAGGATGTGCAGGGACTGGACATGTCCCGTGCAATACAGAAGGTGCAGATTTGCCAGAGGTTGGGAAAGGGCTGGGATGGTCCCCTGCCCCCACTGTCCCCCTTCCCACTGGGGGCACGTGGGGGCAGAGATGTCCACAGAAACCCCTCAGTATTTGATATGTCCCCAAAACCTCATGTCAGGAGGCACTGCTTGACTTCAGTCCTGGATGAGCAGGAGCCATCTGGCGAGGGGGCGGCTTCTGGTGGGCTACAACAGCAGCCAACGGAATGCAATAAAACCACATGGGGTATTTTTGGAAAAGCCAACATCTTTCTTTCTCTCTTTAGCACTGAATAATCCAAGAGTCTGGCTTCCTTGCACTGTGGGCCTTGCTTAAAACAACACTCATTGGGCAGAAAATGCTGCCACCTGGTTTTGATGGTTGCAGACACCACCAGTACATTTGGATATCAATGAATTAATTCACTCTTAGTCTTCAAAACTCGGAAAAAATCAGATAAACTGCAGCTCTTGGTGCCTTCACTGATTTTGATAATTTCCACAGGCACCCAGGGGAGAGGAACCTTTGTCTGCAATGCCTCGTGTGGTGTCAACATTTGCCCTCGGTTTCCAAATAACGCCAACTCAAAGTTTCTATTTCCATCATCTTACAAGGAGCTGAATATTGAATCTCTTTCAGCTATAATGGTTTTATTGAGTTCTTGAGTGTTTAGTAAAACAAACCAGCTATGAAGTTAATTGTGTCTGCAAAATGACAGGGATCTTACAAACTGCAAACACTCAGCCCACTCGGGATAAAATTGGTTCATGCAGCTCTAACAGTACACATGGGTGATTGAAAGAGTTTGTTGGTAATTTGGGTTTTTAGTAAACATAACCCCCACATTTCCATCAGCATTTTGATTGAAAAAAGGAAGAGCTTTGCATTTTCAGGTTTTCAGGATGAAAAGCTCAATATGCCCCTTCTTGCTCTCAACTTTTGGAGCATTTGCTTATAAAGAATAGGACAAGAAGCAGTGTCAGCCCTTTCAGTGGGCAGCTGGGGGTGGGGGGGTGAAGGACATGTCGGACAAGACACTACTAAAGCTAGAAGTATCTGTGCTGTTTTCATTAGCACACTCTTGTTTAGCTTCTAGGTGCATAAATGGTGAGCAATATCTCTGCCGTGGGTTGGGTTTCTGCAAGTCTAAGTGGCTTTTTGTGGGCATTATGTTTTGAGGAGGAAAGCAAGGAAAGGTGGAAAGGTGGGAACTGCATCCAAGCAAGTCTGGCCACAGGGACTGTTCGGTGCCTTCGTGCACGTAAGGTGGGTTGTCCAGGAATAAACCAGAAACTTTAAAACCTGCAGCTTTTGGAAAATGTGATGAACAAGCACAAACAATATACCACTGGGAATTTTGGGCCAGGAAATGCTAACTTTAGCTACAGCAGTGCTGTGTCAAAGGGTTGCAGGGCCAGAGTGAGAGGCCCCTTGGTCCAGCTCTGAGTCAACACTACCTCTGGAAACCCACACCCTGTCTTGGCTCAGGAAATGGCCCAGATAATGAAGAGGCATTAAATTCCCAGCACCTCTCCCTGCAGAGGGAATGGGCACTCCACCCAGTCTGAGTGGTTTTTATTTACCTTGTGCCAGGTCTTCACTGACACCTTTTCCAATCGCTCAGAAGGCTCTTTCAAGCATTTTATATTCATTAAGAGACTATTTCCATGCATGGTGTATTTCCATGCATTGTATATTTCCATGTATACTGCAGCAACAGCCATGACCAAGCTAAATGTTGATGTCTTTAGTCTGCTTTTAAGAAGGTTCTTGTTAAATCCTGCCTTGCACAGGGCTACATCACAGGCAGGCACTGTGCAAGAGAAGCTGATGAAACAGGACTTTTACAGCTGACCCAACTAAAGTCCTTCTAGCAGCAGAACTGGCTGCAGGACCTGGCTGTCTTTGCCTGCCCTGGCTAGGCTGTGTTAAACCTACTTTTGGAAGGATTTATGTCGTGCTGCACGTCATATATCAAGGGAGACATTACTGCACAGAGAAAACAGCTGCACTTAAAGCCACATGGAAGCTGTTGCTCAAAATAGAGATAATTTCTCATGCAGCTATGTGAAAAACTGTCCTTAAAAGTTAGTCCTTTCTTTTAACTGTTCTTTTTCCACGTAAATAAAATGTAGTCCTCATGGC
Organism: Acropternis orthonyx; assembly: GCA_035583155.1. Classification (NCBI taxonomy): domain Eukaryota; kingdom Metazoa; phylum Chordata; class Aves; order Passeriformes; family Rhinocryptidae; genus Acropternis; species Acropternis orthonyx. Next base: position 87,439,387 of record JAWWEU010000001.1, on the reverse strand, counting down.
ACTGTTACCATTTTCAACAGTGGCTTCTAACTTGAGATTTTGAGATTTTGATATTTAGAGGTGGCCAGCCCACCAGAAAACTCCAGGAAATTTTGAAGCACACAAAGCACCAGTGAAGCCTGTGAATGTGTGATACATGAGAAGGTTTCACAGCCCAGGACAGATGGAAAACCCTTGACTGCATATGGTTGTCCAGACCTAGAGACATTTCTAAATCTTTCCTTGTTGAGCCTCTTAAGCCAGGGCAAAACATTATACTGTTGGCTTTTTTCACCTGAAGATGCATGGGCTGTGATCATGCAGTCTCCTTCAGCGTGAAGGACCCTCATGAGAGGCACATGGGATGACCAGTGGAGCTATTGCTCATGGTGAAGGTGCAGCAACCCCAGCCCCAGGTGCTTCAAGGTGCCCCTTCAGAAGGCAGCGGAGGACTCCCCACAGCATCTTCAACTGCAGAAAGTGCAGCCATTCCAGAGGCTTTCCAAAGCCCAGGTCCCCCCTGCTCTGGCTCCCACCCTGGTTTTGACACAGGGAGGAACCCTGGAACTAGTACTGGGACCTGCCCTGGTCCCTGGCTTGGGAGAGCTCCTGACCAGGGCACTGCCAGCACATTCCTGTTTGCAAAGCAAGTGCCAAGCTACTTCCATGTGAGTCGTCATTATTTCAGTCTCCAATCTCATTACCCATTCTCAGCTGCAAGTAACAAGCCAAATTCACTTGTGGTGAAGCTCCAGTGACATTTAAGCTCAATGGAATAAAGCTCACCAGCAGGCAGAGAGGAAGATGTGCAAAACCAATGTGGTTGGAAAGCTCTGAAGACCCCCTGCTCTCTCCAATAGTCTTGGGACTTGGGAATAGTATCCAGCAATGCCTTTCCTTTCCCCACTTTGCTACATCTGCATGACCCTTTCTCTATCAGCTTTTGAGGTGTCTTTGGCATGTACCTGCTACTGCTCCATCACAGTGCATGGCTTGTATCAGAATAATTTTCTGGAATTGCCTTGTACACACTCTTACAAAAGCACAGTACTGAATTTAATGCTGGACTGAACAATGCCCAAGACACAGATCAGTCTGAGTCAAGAACTAACTGTTGAAAAAACATGAGGCTTTTTAAAATTCATTTATTTAGTTCAAATTTTGATGCAGATTTTATGTTTATGCTTTATGAACTGTCACTCCCAGATGATTTAACCACATGCACTCCTGACAGTTTATTTTAAACTGAACATCTCCAAGTACTGAAACCAGTATTTGTGCAAAACCCTTTTATACAGCAACTTCAATGGATAAACCTTCTCAAATCCTTTGTATCTGCTCTATGTGGATCAGGTGGTCAGCCTAAAATGTTTAGGAGGTATAAGCCTAGAGCAGAGCAAACAGTTACCATGACACTCAAAAGGTGGCTCAAGGCATAACAAAACAGTACTTGTTTCTGTGGGTAAACCCTTCAGGAGAAGTACTGGGAGCAAGCACAGACTGCTGTCCTAGGCAGAGAATTGGGTGGGAATAAATGACAAGTCAAGGTTCAGTGCAAGGTAGTTGAGGAAGTCACATAATAGAAGCAAGAGCTGTGTCTGAATAGTTTGAAAGGGTCTGAGGAAATTTTAATAAGGGGGCAGGGCTGTGATTCCACAGCCTGTGCAGGAGGATGTCAAGCAGGCTCATGACTGTCTGGGGACCCAGAGCAGTGATCTATAGCTGGACAATCTTGGAAAAAATACTGGAACATTGTTCTATTCCTGTTTTGACGTTTATGTGCCCAGTTCTAGCACCCTGGTGTATGTGGAACATACAATTTCTGAGATTAGAGTGCCACCTGATAGAAGAGTTCTGGTTGTTCCTAAAAGACTTTTACATATCCTGATGAAATTTTTTAAATGGGTAAATCACTGAGGTGGTGGTTCACATAAATAACAGTAAGAAGTATGGAAGACTGGGATGCTTAATTCACAACTCATTTCTTCTCAGTTGTCAGTTTCATCTGGACTACTTCAGCCAGCAACATTGAGCAGATGTAGAAATGCATGTTGAGTTCTCTGCAAATATTTGAATCAGTGTAGAGGGGGCTGTTGTTTGTAAAAAACCAAACACAGGTATTGTTTTAATTGCCTTGTGGAATATTTTAATAAATAATTGCATGCTTTTTGTGGACTGGTCTCATAAATGTAAAGCTTTGTTTTGCCTGATGTAACAACTGCTCAACTGCACTGACAGGAATAACTTTACAACTTTATTTCTATTTTATTAAAATCAATGTATACAGCTTCAAAAGGCAATTAGTATTTATTTAGCTAAAATGTTTCAAATATTAATAGCAGCTTCAAAATGTTGACAAGCCCTAAAGCCCAGAAACTAACATGCATTGATGTGTTTGTCTTCTGGTAGCTGAAGAGAGAACTGATTTAAAATGTAAATAATTAGTTTGCTTAGTATTTTCTTTCCAAATGTGAAATATGTTTGTTTTCCCCACTCCAAACTGTGGTTTAAATTACATTTTATTTATATGATTTTACAATGTATCTCCAAAAAGAAAATGGAGACAACTTGCTTGCTGACACCCTACTGACCCGGTTCTGTGCCTCTAGGTAACTGCTGTTTAGGTTTGGCACATGTTGGCCTCAGTGTGGCACATCTTCCTGTTTATCTGTAAGTACACAAGCAACCCTGCTGAGGGCACTGTTCCATTAAGGTCAGCAACATTACTTCATTTATTTAAGAGTAAATTCACAGGATTCCTGCCATAATGAAGATATTTTATCTTTTAGTACAAAGGGAATATTTACACCTTAGGCATTTAAAAATGTATCTCTGCAGATTTTTTTTTATTTTGCAACAAAATAGAGAGCTACTGAGGCCTGATTCTCAGCTGAGGATCTAGATCTACAGTTTCCCTCAATATACAATGCAGATGTACAACTCTTACACTCACAGTGGCAACTTAACACATCTATCTGGCATTGCAGGAGCACCTCTCAGTCCCCAAGGAACCCTTTTATCCCTTACCTACACAAATAGTCTTTGAAACACTGGAAGTGAAACAACTAAACTGAATCTTGTATCACAAAGGCATGGCCAGAGAGGAATTGAAATTCTTTTATTTTTAAAAGTATATAATGAAATAGAGCTCTGAACCAAAGACCAGTGATACTCCAGCACTTTCTGCTGCTAGCACGAGGGAAGTCCCATGAAGGCCTGCAGGACACCAACCCTGCTGTGGAAAGATTCAGAGGAGTCAAAAAGCTCGAGAGATCCTCACCTGGCTGTTGGGGTTGCTGCAGGAACTGACAGAGGGCACATAGGTGTGACATCCCTGGTAAGCTCCTGCTATGAACCCATGACATTGTTAGACTGAACTTAACATTCTGCAAACCTATGAACTCTGCCCACCTGGTATCTGATAGTGTCCTTCTGTGACATCCTGTTTTACAAACAGATGAAAGTTTCTAACCAGATGGCAACATTTACACATTTCAAGGTGTCATTCAATTTCTCCTCTGACATTAAAAGGCACTGTAGCTCCACACAGGCAAGCTATTTACAATGACAATCTCTGCACAGTGTGTGTTAATACAAACAGCTAACCTTGCAAAAAATTACCTGCAAAGCCATCCCAACAGAGCTCCTATCAAGACCAAGAAGGCTGGTAGAGCAAGCAGAGATGTCTGAACATGGAGCTGTCTCACTGAACTAGAGATCTTTGCAATGGAGGTTTCTCCAGTGGAGCCGAGTCCTGCAGGCTCCATTTCAGTGAGCAGAGAGTGTGTGTTGCGACCCACACCCCAGCAGCTCTTGGCTGGTGATGGCACCTGCCCACCTACCTTTGTGGAAACCACATACTCACTAACTGCCCCATTTTTATCGCAATTAATATAAAGCAGAGAAATGTCAAGACATTTTCAGCCAGTAACAAATGAGTCAATAGACGTGTCTTCCTCCACTAAAATCTATACACAAAGCCATGTTCCTCTTTAACTCAAGGGTAAAAGGAAGAAGTTGTGCTTCACATTATTTTTTTTCAGATCAGTCACATGCTAAAAGCTGTCCACAGGAGACTGCAATAGGGAGTCCCTTAGTGTCTTTGCCCTGTCTCCAGTCAATTCTAATCCCAAAATGCAGTTTAGGTACATGTGGATGTGTCATGGTTCATGAGGATAACACATTTACAAGCTGACTGCTCTTATTTACATTGCTTTCATCTCTTCCTTCCATTGGCATTTTACAGTATCATATTATCAATTCAGCCTTTGGGAAAGAGGCCAGTATATAAATCTTTGGAAAAAAATCCTGTGTGGATTAGCAAGTGACAGATGGTAGGCTTAGTGTTGTACCATGCTGAGGCAATCCACATGGGAGGCAGGTTGCCAGGCACACAGCATGGTACGAACAAGTTGTGGCCTTACACAACTGATGGCAAGCAAGGCAAAGGCCATCCAAACACCTGTGATGAGGAAAAGAAGTGCAGCAGCTACTTCATATGCGGTCATGGTGACCAGGTATTAAAAACCAAGCAGCTTTGCAAGGTAAACCTCCTGGGATCTGTTGGGCTGGCACAGCACAGCCACACACCCACTTACCAGTGGCAGTCTGTGATTCACAACCCAATGGCTCAGTGCAGCTCCCTGCTTTTGGGACCAGAGCTAGCCTGTTTTATACCAGGCTCAAGTACCTCTACATAGCACTGCACCCTTGCAGCTGCTCCTTCCCTTTCACCATCCCCAAGGACTCGATTTAACCTGCCTGAAACAACAGTAAAGGTGCCCAACAAAACTCCACCCTGCCAGTCCACTCCCCTAGCAAGCAGGAAGGGCCTCTCCAGCAACACCAGCCCACTCAGGTAGTGCTCCAGCACAGAAGATCACAGACTTCCCAGTTCAAACTCTACAGCAGACACAATGCAGCAGCTCTTTGCCACCAGATCCTCCCTCACAAACAAGCAGCAGCTTTCTGTTGGAAGCTGAAGAGCCTGATGTAAGGCCATGCCCAGCCAAACGCTACCTACTCCAAGTGAAGGGCTGAATTACAATGAATGCCAGACTGGGAAGTCACTTTGCAATATGGACGCTCATTTATTTATTGTTTTATCATGACACATAAAATGCTACGGCTGCAATATCAGAACATGGTGTCATTTATAAAATACCAGTATTAATGTGCTGGTAAGATACTGTTAACATTTACAGAGAGGTGTATAATAATTCCATAGCTTTGCCTAATGGTTGCTTCAGTGACAAAACACCCTGGCAAGCAGATGATGGACAGAATACAGTGACTCTTTATTATCATAGTTTGTCCTCCTTGATTACTGAATGGCCTATAATGATATCAGTAATTGTTGCTGAATCTAATCCTTTTGAATATGGTAGATAGATCCTTTGCTTTTACAGTATGTGTCAGAATAAAAGAGAAGCATCTGAAAAATAAGATGTTGTTTCCTTATAAAATGAGATGAAAAAATAAAACAATATATATGGAACTTTCAAGTGTTTCTTTTTATATTTAAAGCTCTTATCTCAATATATTGTATTTAAACATTCTTAAATAATCATTCTGTACCTTTGGAAACAAATAATCTCACTATAAATGTGTGCAAATAGAAAATATATAAATATATTTACGGCCCATGTCATAGAAAGGTGGTCTCAGAATTGTCATTTTTACAATGGTCATTTGGGGTTCCTTTCATTTTATCCTGCAAGTCATTTGAACGCTGTTCTTTTAAGCCTTTGAAGTTCACATGCAAAGAAGAGTCAAGCACACACATACTGTCCTGTGTTTCATTCTGTAAACTGCTTGATGACACCTGTAAAACAGTCCCAATTTGACTGAACAGTGGAGTTGATGTGATCCACTTCAGCAAACTGAAGTCTGCTTGGTCGACTGCTGCGCTCCACGGGAATGTTGTTCCCATAGGCAAAGGCTCCACCTCTGAAGTGCCGCATTTCACTTCATGAAATCCCATGGACCTTTCCAGACTACTTGCTGATGAGGGGAGTTTGTTTCCCCCATACAACACAGCACCCTGGGGAGAGGCAGCCACAGTCTGATCTGTTTTATGTTCTGCCTTTGTGTGCTCTTGGAAAAGTGACTCACTTCTTTGAGGAGATGTTGGCAAAGGTGTGCTTTGGTTATTAGCATTGTAACAATCACTGGTATTTGAGTCAAGGCTTGGTGAGAAACTGTCTGCAAAGGGTTGTGCCTGACGTATTGTCTCCTTTACATTCAACTGGGTCAGGAGCTGGGCGCGAATCTCTGGGGCCAGTTTACTCAACTGGCGTCCAAGCTGAAGCTGCGTTGGGAATAGTGTTCCCTGAAGGGTTCTGTACAGGAATCTGCAAGAGAGAATGTGCATGTGAAAAGAAATGAAAGAAGGAAATACCCAATATGTTAATAAGAGAAAATATCCAAGACATAAGTACAACACAGAAAAATAAGAATGTTCCATATGTTTTGTTTATGCTTGACACAAGCAAGCTTGCAGATGGAAAGTTCTGAATACTATGTTAATAGTTTGATTAATAACAAGCAGCATAATAAATCTGTGTCTTTAGCCAGTGATCCACCTTGTGATTACACAAAGTCTTTCATCCTTCCTGATGAGGAATCAAAGGCAATGGGGATCAGTCTGCAGTGCAGGCCTCCTACATCCACAAACAGGCAAGTGGATCTACATCATACTGGCAGAATTTCTGCAGTGTGTGCACTTTATGTGAGGATGTATTGAATCCGGAAGCATCACAGAAAACCTCACAGGGTGGCAGATCTCTGCATGGCCAGGAAGTTCGACCAACAGTCTACAATTATCCTGATTCTGTGGTCTATGGCCAGGAGCTGTGGTCTGCTCCTGTGGTCAGAAGCACAGAATAGGTTAGACAACCTGACTTCATATAATCAGCTGCTGAATGAAACTGACTTGGCTGGTAAGGCAAAATGAAAGAGAGGGCGTGGAAAAAGAAATGTTTCTTGCCCTCCCAATCATATGCATAAAGTGCCTTCATATATGAGAAAAGATATGAGAGAAGATACAGTACCTGGGCAGCAATGCAACGACTGGTGATATAATGCAAGTGAAATAGAATATAGGGTCTCCCATCAGCCTTTCCATAGTCCAGTAGGGATTGGATGGAGGATGGCAGACTGGGCAGGAAGCATTGTAAACCAGAGCCACAAAGAAAAATAAAGTGATACTGAAGATGCAAGATGACCAGTGGAGAAAAGTCTAGAAAAAAAACCAAAACAAAACCAACAACAGTATAATGATTCTTTATATTCTGAGAAATTTGCTGTGACTCTTAATTAAAACTTCTTAATTTTCGGAGTCAAATCCATGCACACCAAAGGAGTTAGAGCCTTGTATATTTAAACATTCTTACTATAGATACAACTGTACAAAGCTGTTTGCAGATCACATTTTAAAACCTTTTTTGTGTTGGTTTCAAATGCTTGCTAAAAATAGAATGTGCTGAGGGAAAGAAAAAACAATCTTCAGTTTCTGAAAGACAGCACTAAGAGAAGAATTATGTGTATGCCAGTGAGTTTCTATGTAGGCTGTGGGTACTTACCCAAGTTTTGGTTTCAATAGCCAAATGCAGTATGATGGTGAAAAGAGCTATTGTGGTGATGGGAGTTCCCCAGGAGAAGATGTCCACCTCCGAATCATAATAAGTCTGCAAGGAAAGAGACAGAACTTAGCCCAAGCTGTGTTGCCAGTTCTCCTCAAAATGCTTAAAATAGAATGGCTTAAACCAAACACTTACAAAATAGGGGATGAAGAAGCAAACAAGACTTTGGTACATAGCATCAATCATGTTCATCCAAAACATGTGTGGTTGGTACTCCTGTGCCATAAAAAAAAATTAAGAAAATCAGATCATAATGAAAATGCTATTTGCCAGGATAGGTATTTTGAGGGGTTTATTTCAACGGGTAGTTTTAAGGACTCGAGAAAATAGCTTCATAACTTTGCCTATCACTCAGCTAACCTGGGAGAAGAAGCCTGAAGAGTCTACCTGCAAGTCACTCTGTTTTGAGATAAACATCTTTTGCCTCTCTTTTTATTTATGTTTTTTCCTGGCAGAGGGTGTAAATTGAATCTGATGCTCAGGCCAGGAAACATTTACGAAGGTGCCTGACTTTATGCACTACAGTTAGACAACTGATTTCAGGAGGAGCTCTGTGAGGTTTAAGAAAGTGAGCAAATAGGTTCTACATCACGTACAGACAAGCACAACGTATTTATTCACAAAAGAGAAAACAGAAACTGCACATAGAGAAAAAGATCCACAATGATAACTTTTAATCATAATCCAAGCAGCAATGTGTATGTGTTATAAATATGTATATAAAACATACATACATATACATATATGTGTCTGCAGAAAATTGCTTGCTAAAAACAATATTAAACTAACATTTTGGTTTAAAGGAATATACAATTGCAGGGATATAGATGGTCATAAAAAGCAACTAGATATAAGAAAAACTAGTTTGTAAATGGCAAAAGGTTTATTTAATTTTGGGATATCATCTACATCTCAAACCACTGGGTTCATCAGGGTTCCTTCCCATTATGGAGAATATCACTGCAGCCTAAAAATGAGAATTGAAAGATGCTTAGAAAAAATTACGGTGTTATTTGGCCAACTGAACTAACACATGGTTAACTACTGCATGAAGTTGCTCAGAGGGACTATGTTGGAGACATTCAAAACCAGACTACTTAAAGACCTGAGAAACCTCATCTAAATTTGAAGACGTTTTGACCAGGGGTCTGGATCAGATGGCCCCCAGAACCATAGAAATTATTCTATAATTCTCCAGGCTTTGAATTAATGATATCTTTTTGAAAAAGATCCTACCTGAAGCAGGATTTTTAAGTTTGTATAATGCCTTTTTAGGTAACTATGCAGAGAACATGATCGATCAATAGATTTCAAAAAAACTTGGTCTCTGGGCTTATCTGTGAGAAATAATTCTACTGTGAACCTAGAAGACTTATCAGTTTACCAGCTGAAGGTAGAGAGACAGACACAACCTCCCAAAAAGTTTAAGCCATTACAAGATTTCTATCACCTTAGAAATGTGCAAGAAAGGAAAGTATTAATATTACAGAACTTCAAAGTGTAATGCACTGGAACAGAAGAAATGTAGAAAATGGAAAACAACAGATGAGAAAGACAGAATGCAAACTAACAGGCTAAAAATAAGTTACACTAAAATTCTCCTTTCATCTTTCCAGGAGAGTGTCTCGCAATGCCATTACATGTGTGGGGTACCAAATGCAGGGTTATACCTGGAGGCAAAAAACATTCACTGTCTCCTCTCAGAGAACACAATGTCAGACACTTATAAGGTGGCTTTTCCTTGGAAGCAACATCTCTGTATGGGCAGTTTTGCCAAGCAGCAACAGCTTCCCACAGTACACTGTACCTGTAGTTACCAGAAATGGTTTGGCTCAATTCCTTCTATTTTCATTGTACAATTCAAACAGATGGGAATAAGGTGTTTTCAGCAGGTATTTCAGCTGAATCTGTCATCTGCTGGTGACTACCTCCCTCAGAGGCTAAGTCTATCGACCCTGATTACTCCTAAAGCCATCTTTCTCTTCTGACTGTGAAGGGCTGGGGCCTGAAGTTTTGAGTAGGTACTTTGAGGTTATTCTGTGAAAGCCTGCACTAGGCTACAAGGTACAATCTGTTTTACCTTTATGGCTATTTGTGAAGCTTGACCCTGAGGGAGGTGTTCAGCTGAGAGTGACTTAAAGCATCCAGCCTTCTCTCCTGTCACATATTAAAAATATGTTTATATTTTGGTTGGGTTTTTTTTTTTTTTTTCAGATTGGGGTTTTTTTGTGTTTGTTTGTGGGGTTTTTGTGGTGTTTCTTGTTTGTTTTGTCTTGGGTGGGATTTTTTTTTGTTTGTTTGGTTGGTTTTTGTGTGGTTTTTTTGTTTTTTTTTTTTTTTTTTTTTTTTTTTTTTTTTTTTTGTTTTTTTTTTTTTTTTTTTTTTTTTTTTTTTTTTTTTTT
>JAWWEU010000001.1:87371691-87429263 GCA_035583155.1 Acropternis orthonyx | reverse complement strand
TGTTTTTTTTTGTTTGTTTGGTTTTTTTTTTTGGTTAGGTGCATTTTGACATTTTGACTCAGATAAGAAATATCACAAAATAGTAACACTGACTTCTCAGTCTGTTTTTATCAGTCATCTACCCTTTGGGAGCAGGGTTGGTTTTCAGTGGAAACTAAAGATGTTCAGTAAAGAAATTACAATAAGCAAGAAGTTTTTACCTCCATATTCTGTCCACTTTTATAAAGCTGAGGTACAGCAATTAACACTTCAGCTGGCACGTCCTTATCCAGCACACCAGTGATCAGTTGTGGAAGAGAAGAGAAGAATAAATTAAAGAAGATGAGATACCACTGATCAATCATTGATGAGCCAGAGAACCCACAGTAGAACTGGTACCAGAAGAGAAGGGCCACGAACATCTGAAACAGAATGAGTGATGCTGTAAATATAACAATATAAGGAGGATCTTCATCCCATTGTGTTCTGAAACCATTCTAATTTCAATTCTGCAAGGACTTATCTATGAATGCTAAACATGTGAGCAATCCTTCTGAGGATACATAGTCTTTAACTCACTTTCTGATTTATGGACCACTTAGCTAAGCTGCAAACATTTGGCACGCCTGCAAGTCTTTGTGCTGCTGGAACCTCAGATCTCAGGCATGAGGGATGACTTCACACAAAATTAACTTTCAGTTCAAGTGAAATGCTGAGGTACAATTTAACTAACTGCAAAAAGCTCTCCCAATAGCCACTGACCTCTAGGTATATAAGTACTGATGTCATAGCATGTATATGACTATTGTAAGAACAAATATTTCCACAATAATATCCTCTGCTGGCTTGAGATGTTTTGGGAGACTTTTCTGGTCTACAATAGATAAATGCAGAGCTTTTTAGCAAGGTCAACATCAGACCAGCAGCAGCAGGGAAGGTGAAACTGTAACGTCTAGAAAAGTTGTCTTAACTATTCTATCTCTGTACTTTGACATTCAGCAAATTAGCAGTGCTGCACAGATTCCCTAGTCTCCCTTACTCTTCAGCTCTGTAAAGAAATCAGCTGCATACACAGCTGTTCATGTAGCTGAGCAGCAGTCACCCAAAAAGGAACAAACCACACAACTCATTTCTTCTACACTCTCTTCAGCATGAAGAATCCTGAAGGTTTTAGGGCTCAGGAGAGGTGCTAACCTCACCTGTTGATGGAGGACTTGAGGCCTAGAAAAAGATAGGCAGCTTCCAAGGAAAGGAAATAAACTCCCAGGGTTGCTTCTCCTAGAACTACAATTTTTATTATTCTTTGTAACATGATTAACACTAAATGAAAGGCAACCAGAAAAATGTTGGATACTGTTCCTCACAGGTTTTCCTCATTTTAACCATGAAGAAAGGAAATGACACAACCTCTCCTTTCACTTCCTCTCCTTTTTGTACTCTGTTCTCAGAAAGCTTTCAGCCAGATGGAGAACATTAACCCTCCATGACTTTTAGATATACAGAGGAAAATACAGGTTTTTCTATTTGTATGTCAAAATGTGGTTGAAATTTAAATGTAGGAGGAAAAAAAGTCTATGGTCTGCTTAGTCAGTGAAAGCTGCTGCAAGGGCAGTAAGTCTATCTTGTGAAGGGGAATTACTACAGAGTAAGAGGGTCAGTCCTGCAGTACATAAATGTGGGTATATATATATATGTGTGTGTGTGTGTGTGTGTATGCATAGGGTAGATATATGCTCAGGCAATGTTTGCACAGTACATTGAAGTGGCTTGTCTATCAGCAGCAACGTACATCTCACTGTTTGGAAGTCCATACCGTAAACTATTGAAAAGCTAAATGGCAGTATTGTTTTAAGGAACACCTCTAGAAACGTTTCTGTAAATACATTTCAAGAAAAATATCTTCCTCTGGCTTAAACAAGGCTGAGTTACCAAAGCTTACTGCTCTTCAGTACAGTTGGCTGGGACATGGCAATTTCATTCCAAAATTGAACATTTTTAGAAAATTATTTCCTTTCCACACCCAAAACCAAACAAAATTCCATGAGTCATTTCTCAAAAAGAAATTGCAATGAATATGTGAATTTACATACTTTTCTCTCATTTAAAATAAAACAAAATGCAGCTAATCCAGGACCTATGAAATTTTTTCTCTAGAGCCTTGCTAGAAGTAACATCTCTTGAAAAGAGTTTGGCTCTGACAAAAATGGATAGTTTGATGAAAATACAGTCAGCTGAAAAATTTCCTATGACCTCTAGTATGGGTCTCAGCAGTACTGTCGAAGAAAGCTGTACAAATAAATGAAATTTCGGTAGCCAAGCTTAAATCAGATTTTTTTCCCCTGAAATTTTATTTTGTATTAAACAAATGTTTAACTTAATTTCAAATACAATGTTCTCTCTTGCTTCTGTACATTGCCCCCTGAATAAGACAAAGCAAATTTACATAAAGATTTTAAATAAAAAAGGTTTCCTTTCTTTCCCTGCCAGATGAGACTGTTTTATGAATGTGGTTCTAGACAGCATTTTTCAGTAACTGAAGTATATGTCAAAAAATGTTCAGTGCTGTCTTGCAGAGATAATATGTAAAGAGGAAGATTTGCATGCTTGTGCAGGTAGAATTTTGATCAAATTCCTTTACACTAAGCTCAGATATTTCCAATAGTGCTATGTTTTAGTTTATATTTTACTTGTGTTTTTATCATCTCCACTGAGCCAAATATCTTCTTGGATAAGTCAACTAAGTTTCCAAATGGCTTTTGCAGCAATGTGGAGTTTAAACTTTGAGGTAGGTAAGTTCTAGTGGAGAATGGAAAATTTCAGAGTATGAACAAATGAGGAAAAATATACTTGAAGAAACAGAAAACTTGCAGAACAATTGTAGTGTAGCTATCTCAACTCTCTGTGGAGAATCATCCAGAATCGTCTCCTTGCAAAAGGATCAGGTGCTCCTATATTTCCTTTTTTAATAATATTTCCCTAAGGGCAGGCACTGTGTCAGACATGTTCATGTCTATATGCTGGATACCCAACTACAGTTTTAGAGTCAGTAGCAATAAGTATTTCTCAGAAAGCTCTGAAGGCTGCCAAAACAAAGCCAATATGAAGAGATTTCCTCAGTTATTTTCTAGCCTTGAGGCAGCAATGTCTTACGAAAAATGGCATGAGAAATAACACTTGTAATCAAGGGGAGTTGTACCAAAGAAAATGGAAGATTTTACAAATGCTGAACAAAAACATACATGTATTAATAGCATCTCTGGCTGCTGACTGCTGGAATGTCTTATGTGCATTACTTCTGGGGTTTTTTTAGTTATTATTATGATATAAGATGGCTATGCATACACTTCTTGGATGTTCAAATTTGATATTGTCAATTGGTATCTTGGAAGCATGCAGCATTGGGGGTGGGAGTACAAATGTTCAGCATCATTCAGAATCAAGCCTCAAAACTCAGGCATTTGAACACCAGCACATACTTCACTGCTGTACTTCAACTTGTGCCTCTCCACCCAGTGAGGAATTACTTAAATCTGCTTACTATTTCTGACTCAGGCAGCACCTCAGACCACAAAGTCCCTTCCTTCTTCTCTGTCTGGAAGGACATTTGCATGTAGTTTCTGGTCTGACTGCAAAATGTACATGCTTGTTTTAACACAAAGACACTTTATTAATCCTTTAACACCCTTAGGTATTCTGTGATGTTCAAAATTTTGAGCAAATTATGGTCTTCTCCCGACAAAAATTGAGGATTGGATTAAAACTGGAAAGCAACACTTATAAAAATGAAAGCTACCTTTTTTTCTGATATTGAGGATAAAATCCAGTCTTCTGCACACAATTCATACACTGCCCTCTGAAGCAAACAGATGAGACTTCTAGTTCTCTTTTTCTTGCTTCTTCACATGCCCTGCTCCCAAGGTGACTTGCAGCTGTTGCAAGTGAGCAAATCTATGTGCCTGTCAGTGACTCCCACCCATCTGGTGGAATTCTTGGTTGTCTTGTTGGCAGTTTTCAATCAATGACCTTTGTACTCCAAGATCAGTGCAAAGGGCCTTTGTTGAGGCAAAGGAGTTGAGCTGCCAGTGGCTCAATGCCCAGTACTGGATTAACTCCTGTTTCATACACCAGGGAGGAAACACAGACCGTCATCTGTTCTTTACCATGGTGTGCTTCCTTGTTAATGAACTCCTTTGCTTAGTTGGGAGTAATATAAATCAAGAAAAGACCTTGCCAATTTCTGCATCCGAGACACAGAGAGGACTCAAATTATCTCAAGTCACTAGGGAATACGTACAGCGATTCATAACCAATGATGAGACATGGTCAGAAAGAGAAAACACATTCAACTGCTACTTTGGACCAATGTTGGATGGCTTTGGCATTAAAGACTCCCATATCTAGCCAACTAAATTCTGCAAAACTACTCTATAAAGAAACTTCTCTTAAGCAGTGCTTGTTATTTCTGTTACCTAATTTGCACATTCAGCAGCACACTGTAGCTGTTATGGAGTGGGTCCCGTATTTCTGCAAATGGCAGCCAGCTGTCTTTCAACTCTGCAAATTTCTTTGCAGCTTATTCAGAAACCATTTGAAGGCTGACCTAATGCTCACTTAGTACAAAATAAACCCTGGAAACATGTGGTGCCACAAAGCTTCCAAGTCGAACACTTACTGCATTTTTGTAGAAGAAATACAGCACCATGTTGGCGAGTCGGGAATAACACCAGTGGCCATGAACAAGCAAAAGCTTCTCCAAATGCCTGAACCTTGGGATTGCAAAGTCACTTGCCATCACCGCCTTCAATGAAAGAAAAGTTGGAATCATTATTGTAAAGCGTCACTTTCAACACCAGCAATGAATCTAGTCATCTTCTCGACTCATACAGTCAATGGAAATTGTACTCATGAGGAATGAAATCCATTACAGTGCATATGAAATGCGGGTATTGCCGCATTGATTTGAAATACCCGTAAGCAAACACGGCAGCTTGGCAAAGCATGCAAGGCGACCTGGTCCTCGCCCAAAGGAGATTACAGCCTACATTCCAGATGGTGACAAGCAACAGCAAAAAGCAAGAGGTGGGAGAATGGCTGGCAATTGCAGTTGCCCAAGCATGAAGGCTCAGGGTCCATGTGTGAACATCTTGGTGGCAGTAACATCTTTCCCTGTAAAAACCACAGTGTACTTACAGGGCAAACTGAATTTCCAGAGAATAAAATAAGAAAAGTACAATTAAGTGGTTGCATCATAATTAGCAGACATTAAAAGACAAAACAATAAAAATATTCATTTTAATTACATTTGCAATCCTGGTTTATGATGTTTACTTGGCTGTGCTGATATATCAGTATTTTGAGGGATTAAGATCCGACTTTTTCTATAACTGTGTATGAAAAAAATCACACTAGATGAGACTCCTCCGGGACTGTGCAGACTGTCAGATCACACTGACAAAATGAATCACCCAGTTTGTAATTCTGACTAAGTTTCAGGGTACTGTACATGTAGACAAGACCTTCTTGTGTTATCATGGTTGTTTCACGATCTTCCTTATCCCTAGGCTCACACTAAGATTTCATTGAATATTATTTTACATTTCATTTTCTATTTTGGTATCACCTTTCTTCTCACAGTTCACTTCAGCAAAAACATGAGGAAAGGTGAAACCTCCAGAGGAGCAGTATCTTCCTCACACTCTGCTGGGTATATTTTGGCCACATTTTTAAATGAGAAACATCTTTCCTTTTAAGTTTTCCTAATCCCCTTTCTTGGTAAATAGTGAAAAAGGCTCTGTTTTCCCAAGTAAGTGCTTGTAGAAGCTATAAAACTCTAAAACAGTATGCAAGAGTAGGTGTAAGAATGCATTGCAATTTAAGCAGTAGACGTATATAAGCACTGAGACATTTTTTAATATGTTTGCACATCCTAGGATTTCTCAGGTACTGAGACACACTTGTTATAACAGCCCTGCACAGAAGTCTGATTTGTCTTGCAGACGTACAGCTATCTTACAGTTTGAGGAGAACAGAGCTGTGCTATGTCTGCTTCCTTGTCCTCCACCCCATCTCAGCCTATTCTAATGTCAAAACAAAACCGCTAGCTTCATTTGTGCTTCTAACATAGTACTTCACAGCAAACTGTGAGAAGTGTCAGGATTTTTTTCTTTTTTTATTCCATTTTTATTACAGCAAGGAACATGGTGAGGAAGACAGTGTTATCCAATTACATTTGCATGTTTACTTAGTCTCAAAATATCCCCTTGATTTTCACATTTTATTTTTTGTTTCCAGCTTTTTCACAGGAAAAAGTGAATCATGCTCCACATGCTTCCATAGGATGGGGAATGAAAATGAATCAGACAATATTGCTGTTTGGGACACCTAAATGTTCAACGCCTCCTGAGTATCTATGTGTGTACGATTCTGACAGTTGTTTATAGTAAAGAGGTCTGCATGGTTCCTTAGGACCTTGCAGTAAAGGAAGGGATCTATAAACATTTTCCACTCTGTTGAACTTTAATTTAGGGGAAAAAACCCAGGTAGTTTAATGAGTTAATGAGAAAACAGCTTTCAGATCTGAATATATTGCAAAAGCCAGAGGCATTTGAGGACTGGTTATTGTAAGTGCATGAGCTCAACTGAAAGTGGCATAAAAAGGAGAGGAGTCAAAAAAATGCCATGAGCATTGTATGTCTGCATTAGCAAAACAAGTGACCTGAGTTAATACACAGATGACAAGAGCCGGTAATTTCCTAAGAGATTATAAGACCAACGAGTTTGGGGCAGATTTTTTTAATTGATAGGCTTGGAGGCCACAAAAGCAGCCTTCTCTGCGCTCTCTGGAACTTGGACTGCCTGCAGAGTGATACTGCAGAAGTTATGCAGAGCTCTTGGTGCCTGATGAAGGCTGAGGAACAACAAATACACTTGGCATCAGCTTAGTCCAAGAATTCCTTTTCTTCTGCTCTCTCTAGCCACCGAAGTCAAACTCACAGGGTCTATGGCTGGGATGCCATATGCACAAAGAGTATCTGAGTAGGGTTTCTTTGAGTCTAATTTACAGCTGCTAACCTGTCTGTAGAACCATTCTTAACAGATTACAGCCCTGAAAACCGTCTGTCTGAAGCACACTGATGGCCTTTTATTGGCCCTGGAGATTACTTTGACTGCACTCACTGGATGATTAGAAGCAGGAGAACAAGCGTAATAGCTCTTCTGGGTCAGGTTGAACCCTGTCTTCCCTAATATTCAGCCTCTAAGAATGGCCAAGAGAGAATTTGAGGATTTGAGGATTCATACACATCGAAAGAGTGTATGAATAAACAAGAAAAATATCTACTGAGTTTTTTCCAGTGTTCTGTCTTAGTTTCTGGTGATCTGTATGCCAGAAAATGCATAAAGTTGACACCCAAGTTCATAGCTCATATAAATTTTTGTTTCCTACATTTTTGTGTTGATCCAAATAAATTATAGCATTCATGCAACCTCATGGAATAAAATTCCATAGCCAACTTGTGCACTGTGGGAAGGAGGCCTCTCTTTTCTTTTGAGCAAAACATTCAGCCAGTGTTGCAAAAAATGCAATGTGGGTCAGAGAACCACCCACTGGTAACTAAGTTAAGGAGCATGCTCATCTGCTCAGGTCCTCAGGATGGAAACACTTCCCACTTTCTCTGAAGAGCTCTTTGACATATACTCAGCTACTCTATTTTGTCATGCAATCAGTGTGCCCAGTAGGTTGTGGAAATGAGGTATCTTCCTCATTCTCTGTGTCTTACTGCCACGTCTGGTGCTAACACTGAAACTGAACTGCGCTAGCAGTAGAGGTGGCTGAGGTCACAGGTAAAGAATCCTATACATATATATCCTCTCTTCTGGGGATGAGAGAAGTGCCTCATATACAGCGGTAAATACATTAATCATGGGCAGAATACATCCAGAAGACCACAAGGTCAGTCCCCTTATCCTGCTGTTTCCTGTGACAGGAAACGTGGAGAAAACCAAGACTTGATATAATGTGTAGGGAGCAGTGGTTCTGCAAGGGGCTGCAATTTCCTCTTTCTTCACTGTTTTGCTGTCTGATTAGGCTGACTGAGAGAAATGTGTGGGTGACTAGACTAAGGGTCACCACTACACCATGCGAATAAGCTGCATGAGTTGTATTGTCTTGTGCAGCCAATCCACAGAAGAAGTATACCCAAGCAATACAGAAGAGAGGAGAATAAAAGCCAAAAGAAGATGAACCTTTATTTCCTAAATAATGCAAAGCTGAGCTTTTTTCCTTCTTTAAGCCAGTATTTAGCTAATTATTTCTTTAATCGTATTGCTTAGATGGATCCAGTAAGTTGAATTTTCTGAGATGATGGTATGCTTAAACTCATCATGGATCTGAGAACAAACACAAGCTCAAACTCAAGCTGAAAGTAGCCTTATGACATGCAACTGGCACTCCTCAGCACAACCTGCTGCTTCTCCTTTATGTCTGCTGACTATCCAGAGGCAGCTTGATCAATCTGACCTATGGGAAGTGTCTGTTTCATCCCTTCATGGGAGTGCTTTCCACTGAATAAATAACATTACCTGCATGCCTTCTTGACCAGAGATCCCCACGCCAACATCTGCCACTTGGATCATGCTGACATCATTAGCACCATCACCTAAAAATGACAAAATAGAGTTTTGTTGTCATTTGTAGACCAGAAAGAGTTAGCAGCAACAAACCAAAGGAAAAACAGTTGTTACTGAGTTGAGTTGTTACTGTTGGTTGAGTATAGTAAGGGTGGCGTGACTAAGTGTTGGGTGGGTATACTAAGGGAGATGTGGGGTAGAAAAGGATAAATCTTTGGAATATAAGGTTCAAAGGGAAAAGTTTCCAAGACATTGTGATCTCTGTAGACCTTTTTATCATGGAAAAGTGAAAATAAACCAAATCTGTCTCTTTTTAGTAATACCTAAAGTACAAATATCAGGCCTGAACTGCACCAATAGTAATACAGTGGAGGGCTGAGAATGAGCTTCTCAATACTTCTGCTTCCAGATTAACAGCCTACAATCACATATGACTAAGAATTAAATGTGCAAGGAGGCCTAAAGCCAATGAGAATGTCTACACAGTAAAAATACTAAAAAAAGTAGATTAATGAAAGAAAAAGTCAAGAGACTAGGGTTGACCAGTCCAAGATCTTTAATACACCCATGACTAGTAGATTTAACTGGAATGGTTGTACAGTCACCACCCCTTGCTCTGCTTCCAATCATGATACCACAAGTGATAGGTGCCATAGAAAGGATACCAGAATGAGACCTGTATCTACTTCTTAACCTCCTAAATTTACAGCCAGTGTGCTAGTGGAAAATGAAACTGTATTAGCTGATTACAAGACACTTGGTTTTAAACTTCAGTGGCTGAGGTGTACGTCACTTCTCACCACAGTTTCCCTGCTGTTGGCACATGTAAGAGAGGTATCCGCTCACATGACAAGGCTGATGTCTTTGTGACTTTGTGGCACAACCCCAAGTTAGATCACATTAGTTAAAAGGAAAGTTGCATAGAGCTAGGCTTTTAAGCCAGAGCAGGAGCTGGAACTCAACTCCTAGGCTCAAGATGCTCAGAAAGAATGAAAATACCAGCTGGCCAGTCTCCACTACTGTTTTTAAGCATTCTCCATAATTCAAGTTAACGAGCCAGACGTTTTTTACAACATATGCAAATGATTATGTCCACAGTCAGTCAGTCAGTCACAGATATAAATTCAGTAGGAGGGAGGCATATTCGAGCTAGATATAATACATTAAGCATGAGGATTATGATAATCAGCACATGTTTGGTGATGAGGATGTCACACGAGTCTGGCAGTTATTATACGTACTTAGGGTTTCTCATGGGCAGGTCCAACCCACATGTGCTCATGCTATGATTAACTGATACAGGAAGAAAAAAGCAAGTGTGTTTGTGACAATATGTGCTGCAATTGTATCTTCAAATGCAACACGAGCCTAAACTTGAGATAGGGAAAGAACAGCTAGTTGATTTTTCTTGTGTAAAAACCATGGAAACATGGAAGACCCTGTCAAATTTAAGACAGGTTGACTGTTAAGTCTCCCCTCTGTCAATTGAGTGATCAGCTGAGAAGAAGTGTAGGTGTTGGCATGATGCCAGTTGTAAATCCACTCTCTATACTAACAAGGCTAAGTCGTACCCTGTGCTGTATGGCTGATTTGTGATGAAAAATGCAGAACCTTGAGTTCAAGCATGATTGGACAAAACAGCACTGAGCGTAACTTTTCTCTGTGTAACATGCTGGTTGCAAAATGGTTTTGCAAAGCATCAGCTAACCCAGTTCCTCACAGCTCTGTTCAGACATGTCAAAACCTCACAGCATACCTGGGTTCTGATTACCTAACTTCTGTAGGCAGAAATTCCAAATGCAACTCCAGAATTCTATCTTGGGTTTGATTAAATATGTTAGAACTGTCCAACATGTCTTCAGATAAAACTGGAAGGCAGTTTCAGCTGTGAGGCAGCTGGAAAGGTGCTATTGCAAGTCAAAAAAATTGAAACTCTCAAGACACAGCATACATCAAGGCAGGCTAGTTTAAACGGAGGTATTTACCTATTGCCAAGGTCATTGCTTTCAGTTTGTCTCTGACTAGTTTCACTACCATGCTCTTTTGGAGTGGGGTAGAGCGACAACACAGTACTGAACGGCATCGCTTGGCCAGTGCAAGAAATTTATCTTCTAGAGTAGGTTCCAGGGCATAAGCTAGAGTCCTTCCATCAATCACAAGGCCCAAGCTGGAAAGCACAGAGGAAGAGGGTGGATAGAGAGGGGTGAACCCAACAGTCATGTTTCCAGTAGCTTCGTCTATTGTGTTGTTTGAAAATTTAGACTCTACGCATTGCAGACATTGTTCCAGCAAAAGAGCACATGTCTCCTGAAAAAGAATTCAAAATAAATATGCTTGAGAGAAAAGAACATGTATTCAAAGGCTTCTGTTTGCTGTGTATTTAGGCATAATGAATAATGGGAATATGTTCTATTTGCTGCACTGTTAAAGTTTTAATTTCTAATAATTTTCTATTTGCACTAAACCCACAATTCTTGCAGAAGGTATGAGAACAATATGGAGTAGAAAGGCTTAAAATCTAATTCTTCTTTAACATGCAGTATTATATGCCAAACTTATTTCTTTTAGTTTCTTCTCAGAATAACAGTGCTGGGAAATGGTATATAATTGGTACCAAGTTAAGTATGGTGATGAACACCGTTATGGTGATGAACACCATGTATACGCCCACAACTCAGATCAGAGTGTTACACATTGTTAAAGGGCAATTAAAGGTTATTTAAGCTGAATTCTCTCTCCTAGCCATACTCAAATAAAAGATGTTATTGAGAATATATGAACATTTAAAAGAAATACCATTGGTCTTACAGCAAAGTATGACTAAAAAGAAAAAACAGAGAAAATCAATTTACCAGTTCAGTTGATAACTCAAGAACGGAAAATGCTGTTATCTTTTCTTCCTTTTTGAAAGAAATTGGAGCTGGATACTGAAGTCCAATTTTATCACCCCATTAAAGGACTATAGCACTATCAGTCTGGTTCCTTGTATGTTAGACCATATCAGTAAACTCTTTTTGACTGTCTGCTTGCAGCAAGTTGAGCACAGAAAAGACCAGTAATTCAGAAGGAGTAGAAAAGGTCTGTTAGGAAGCAATGCATTACTTAGATATGGTTTTCTGCCTCTAAGTGTTAGCATTGAAAATTAAGTATTGCTTCTGTCTCCAGAGAAAAAGCCACCTGAGAAAACATGAATGACTGAGTTATCTGAATACTACATTTCAGTGGCAAAAAAATAAAGCACAAATTCTCAATAGGTTATCAACTGCTTTCTTCCTCAACATGTGTTAAATAACAGGTTGCCTTTCAGACCCATTAGTCCCAATAAACAAAACTAGGAATGTTTTGAAAATGCATACCAAAGAAAGGCATTTATGTTGCTATGGCATATTTTCATTCATGGTGGAGTTCACTATACACAGTTACGTGTCTTCAGTAAGTTCATGATACATGAGACTATGATTTAGAAGCATGATTCACTGAAAAGTATTCAAAGATGTGTCCTACCTGGAAATTATGGACGAAGCAGGAAAAGAAGGAAAAAAAAAAGAAGGAAAGGGAAAAAAGCCATCAAACTTTCAATTCTGCAAGTTGAAAATAAAACACAACTAGTTCACTCGTAAACTTGTATATTGGATCTGCTTACTGGTGATTCAGCATTCAAAGTGATGATTTCTTCATCGTGATCTAGTAGCTTGCAGGCATATGCAATATTAACAGCTGTTTCTTGCTTGTCTCCAGTAAGAACCCAAATTTGCAACCCAGCTTTGCGCAAGTTCGCAATGGTTTCTGGAACACCATCCTGTAAACGGTCTTCAATGCCAGTTGCACCTAAGCACATAAAAAAAGCAAAAGACTCTGCATTAAATGAGCATTTGGGGCTCCCTAATGCCCCTGAAATTGTAAGCTTGAATTTTAAAAAATGGAAAACAACAAAACAACCAGCAGTCATTTTTATTGGGAAACAGCTACACTACCAGTGGTTGCAAGATCTGGGATGCTTTTTGGGGGTATTGAGAAAGAGGAGAGGAAAGCAGCAGGGGTAAAGCCTTGCATCAAGAGTCAGCAAATCTAGAACTCAAATATTCAAAAGCAACCTGATGCCACTTCTAGTCCCAGAGGTTCACAAGACTTATTGTCTCTATGCTCTGTATCTTCACCCTTTCCTCTGAATGTTGCTAGAGAAGGTGTTAGTTCTCAGAGACCATTTCAGTTCTTAAGGGTCATTAAGACCCTTCTCTCAGTGAGAAGAGGCTGGGTCACTAGAGATTTCCCTTTTGAAGGGGAATGACAGCAGGACTGCAGATTGGCAGCAGCACATTAGGCTACAGACAAACCTCTTCCTGCCTTGTTGCTGCTCTTTGCATAAAGACACTGGTGGCTAAATGAGTTATAGTAGAGAATAAATAATAAATCTGTTGGCCATAATGTGAAAGTAAAATGTGCCTTTTTCATGCTTTCTCTGCATCCTTCCACCTGTTTATAAGCGACTGGGTATCTTTTTTATGCTTACATAAATCCATTGACAGAGACAAGATTTTCACATATTTGAAAAGTGGCAAAAAGCCACTCAGGACCAAGCTCAGTGTCACCACTGACACATCAATACTCCACTAAGTGTCAGAGAGACTTCAGTGTGAGGAAGTGCAAGCCTGGGTACTGGCGAATGAGGAATTGACAGGCATGCAAGTTACCTGGAACAACAGGAAAAACTAAATAAACTTTTGTCAGCTATTTATTATTCCTAGGGTTGTTCCTTGGAAAAAAAAACAATTAACAATAGAAGTCCACCTGAAGTCTGAGCACCAGTCATTTATGTGAAAACACATTCTTAGGGCAGTGTTGGGAAAGCTATTATTATCTAAAAAAGGGAAAATATATTTATTTTCCAGACTTTTTATTCCCACAACCTAATCCTAACTGGTCATTGCAAGATATAAACCACAGTATGAGGTTCTTTGGAAATGACTGAGCTGGTAGCTTACTCCTGGCTAGAGTTCACTTATTTGTCTGGCAGCTCAATTTCACTTTTTCTGCTACCCCCACCCCAGAGTGCAGCCAGAGCCAACTGGTACAACCATGGTGGGATCTTTTTGATGACTGTGGTCCAAATTAGGCAACTCATGTTCCCCTTCAAGCCAGGGTAGAGAACCAGACACTTGAAGGCATGATTCACCTAATCCTAAAGTGGGTATCTAAGACAGACCAAAGGAACCCCTTGGGTTTTTTTTTGTTTTTTGGTGTCTCTTCATTGGCTGTATGTCAAGCCTGAGAGATCTGCAGGAGATACATCAAAAACTGGGTGAGGTGGTCCTGTCTCCCAGAGACAGGCATGATGGCAATTAGTGAAGGTTGGTTTCTTTGACAATGTTATGGCTACCCCAGTTTCCCAGTTTCTTCATCAGAGAAAGCAATTGGATTCATCGAGTAATAGTCAATATACATACATTTTAGACTCTTTCAGCATCTCAACTCAGAAGAGTATGACTTAGTTCTTGCAATACTTTTTACATACACTGATTTTAACTGCAAATCCTTGCCACAGATCACACAGGCCCTGAGTGCATGTCCTGAACCTGATGTATATTAGAGTTAATGCCTCTCCCAAATGCAGTTTATGAGCTTTGCTTTATGCATGTCTCTGGTGCCCTTGGAGTCATGGAAGTCTCTGACATGCTGAAGAGGCACTAAGCTAATGAAACTCTGCAGACAGTTTGGGCCAAGTCCTCCTCTGGTTTAGAGCTGCAGTTCCCATTTATAATATGATGTCAAATTCATCCCTGGTATTACTCCACTCATTTCACTAGTGATAAAATGATGGCAGGAACAAGGAAAACAGGGTATGTCTGTTATGTTAATTATATCCTCTTCCTTTGCGGTGCTGCACATGACAGCCATGATAAAGTCCCAAAGAAGACAATTTCTGTACTGTCAGAAACAATTTAAGAGAAAGAATGGATTTCACAAGCAAGCTTTCAGAAATTTTATCACATTTTAATTTCATGTCCAGCTCTCATTTCATTACCTAGCAGATGCAGATTCTTCTCTATCCGCAGTGCTGACTGAAACAGAAGTTCTTCGCGATTTTCAATAGAGGATTCTGCTTCTAAATGAGTTTTTAACCAACAGGCATACTCTTCTTTGGTGAGGACCTATTAAAGAGTATGTGAGAGCACAGTCAGTGTGATGCAGAGGCATTCATCCTTTACTGAATAAAATGAAAAAGAAGTTATGAATCAAGAACAATAAATTAATAAATGGCTTCAGTAATCTTTGTCAAGACTCTCCTTAAAAGCAAACTAAAAGGCTTCATTTACTTACTCTTTTTGCAATACAGAGAGTCCGTAGACCATCTACAGCATACAGATTCAGGTAATTCTGGGTTTTGCTTCGGATTTTTTTTTGATGTTTGCCCCGAGGGTCATCTAGATAAGAGTAAAAAAAATAAATTACTGATTGAAAAAAACCAGCAGCTGAATGGCTTCAGAGAATAAAAACTTGTATACAGTACTCACTGCACAAGTACTTTATAACTGATATTTTCAGAGAGCTGTTGATGTTTCCTGGGAAACTCAAATGAAACACTCCATTAAAAAAAAAAAATGTTTTTGTTCTATCTTTTCTGTCTTCCTTCTTCAAAAAAATCACTGTGAATGTATGTGAGAAAGACCTTCTTTTTCTTACTCCTTAAGTATTTCTTTGGCCTGAATATTTTAAGAAATCATGATAATGTTCACAGAAAACAATAGCATCAGAAATAGAAGTACGATGTCAAATACAACTACTAGAAAATGCTTTTCCACAGCTGTTTCCATGTGCAGAAGAATGACACTTAAAAATAGCACTTAGTTTTCCACCAAGGTTAATATCTCAAAAGAAGTGGAAACCGTGCTCTGTTTTGTGTATCTAAGTGCACAAAGGTCCTTCTGTCTGTCAGTGCTATACTGATACTACCTATCAGCCTGAACCAATGCAAAAAGTTCTGGGTATGACTGTGATTTCATTTAGAAGAGAATTTACACTCAGAGACCCCACAGACAGCTTCTACCTTGGATGTATCAGCACAACTTTCACTTGGCTTTACTCTTCACTTAAAGCTATGTTTAAGAACTCAAAACCAGGATTGTTTCTTTTCCCTGTTTAGCTGGGAATGGTTCAACGTGCTCCAGCACGAACACTTGAATGTATTGATTTTGTAGCAAGAAGGGAACTGGGAGCTTGGAATGCCAATATTCTGTGTTTTGTTCCATTTATTTCAACCATTTTACTCACTGTATAACTATTTGCTCACCTTTAAAAACTGTCCTATCCTCTCCAGGTCTGTAAAGCTGGGAGTGTACATACCCAGTTGTTCCTGAGGGACTCTGTGTAGGTTGTGGTATTTCCTGCATACCTTCATTTCAGTTCTGTCTCCGATTAACGTCATGTGGCGAATACAGATAGGAATATTCTTTCTAATAATGCTACCTATGCTATCACTGTTGATATTCTCAAAGGGACAATACAGACAATATACTACTCCAAAAGAACATCCCTAAGCGTATTATTTGCAATTTGAAAACCCTTTCTTACACTATAGCTTGCGGCTCCAACACACACCCCATCAGCTTCCTTCAGATGCCGCTAGAACAGCTCACAACTAGATTCAGCTGCAAAAGAAAGTGGAAATATGGATACACGGACCTGGCAGCCTAACACAGTTTCATTTAGCTTCTTTTCTATTTGTGCACGATAATCTTTTTGACATATGTGACCTTGCTGTGTAATACAAAATGTTTTTTTTTCTGGGCGAAGTACTGCAGCAAGCCTTCTTTGAGGCTTCTAGTATTAATGAGTCATCTTTTTTAACCTTAGAACAATAAAGCAGGTAAGCATTCTTCTTAATTTATTGTGATACACTACCATTCTAGAGAAAAAAGCCATGCTTTTTGAATATTCCACATGAAACTGTTCTGGGAGTGGCTATTTCAGTGGTTCACTGATTCCAAATGATGCAAACTTCAATAGGTGCCTAAACATACCAAAAGTTGTTTCTCTCCCTTTAAGGTTACATGGTGTTAATCACTTCAGATCTGCCTGAACACCATGGGTGCTAATGCATGCATTGATCATAATGTCAAATGCTTATACCTATTTCAATGAACAAAGACAGTAATTCTATACAAGTAGAGATGTGCATGCCATGTTCTGTGTGAATTCTCAATTCCAGAATGGAAGACTGCATCTCCCTCCTTCACTAGCATACCAATGACAGTTATACATGCTTCACATGCCTCATCAGTCCTACCCTGAAATTTATCTTGTGCTCAGAAGCTAGAAGTTAGAGGGGAAGGAATCTCTTGCAAACAAAACCCAGTTGTGGAGATTCTTTTTATCTGGGATGCAGTGTCTATGCTGAGCAGTGTGATCACATGCTCCATGAGAGTTAAAACCAGCAAGTAAATCTTCTCCAGAAGAATGATGGAGAGCTAGTGGCCTTCTGCTTGCTTCATTTCCTTCCATAATCTCAAGCTGAAGAAAGCCAGCCCACTGTTTTCTCAATGACTGATGTTCACAGTTCCTGTGCGAGCTAGGTATTGACTCAAACAGTAACTTTCTTATTTATGAACACAGTGACTGCTGAGATAAAGTAAAAACAATAAACTTTTGGAGATCATTTCAAGGCTTTTGGAAATATCTATATGCTATCAGAATACATCAGGTTCCACAGTCTTAACTAGACATACAGGCAGAGAAAATGGAGTCAATTCATAAACATTCTAAGTTTTGGAGCTCATGGTGGTTTACACTTTTCTATAAGAAAGTGAAGCTAAAACATGTTTCTGCTTCTGATTTTGGGCTGTTCATCATGTCATATTTTAAAATGCTCCTCCTCCCAAACAGGGACCTTTGTGTCTGACAGGACCCAGTCATGCCATGAGGGTCTTGAGCTGGGAGATTACAGACACACTGCTGCCTTTGTCCTTCAGTCTAAGGGCACAAGTATTCCTAAGTCTGAAGACCCAGGCCTGACTGGTGCAGAGTTCACATGTCTCTGAAGCACTAAGAGAGCAAAGAGCAAGCGCTGGGGCTGTCATTTCAATTCACTTATTGGTCATTTCCTTGAAATGGTAACTGCCTGAATTAACATAGCATTACATCTCCTCTCACATCATGTTTCACTGTCACCAGAGAACAGGATGAAACCAGCAACACATCCTACAGTATAGGTAATAGCAGCATAAAACTTCTGAGGCTCCTTTTAGCTGGGAAAGACCTCCTTGTAAGGGGAAAAAGGTGCCATACCCAAAGGAATTGACAACACGTCCACTGACATTAGGATACTACAGGCAGAGACTGTGAATTCAGTTCCAGGAATGAAAGCTGCTCAAGAGAAATGGCAAATATTTTTCAGACAGATTTGCTGAAACATACAGAATTACTGAAGCCAGCAGTGGCTTAAGAGGACTAGTAAACAAGGGGAACTACTTAACATGTTCTAGTGGCCACACTTTACAGTGCTTGCAAAAGCAAAGCATACCAAAACTCACAGTTCAGTTTGGGCTAAAGCCCAAACCCAAAACCAAACAAAAAAACCTCTCCACACAATTTCAAAACCACCTTCAATTTGCCTGCCTCTAATCACGGTGGAATCTGCATTTGCCCAGCTACAGAAATTGCTCGTTCCCATATCGGCCTTCAGGAACTCTGCTTCCCCTTCTCTGACATACACCTTGGATAATGCTGCTGTTGTCTGATTTTCTAATGGGCTTTACTGTTCTCACCCAAGTGAGTCCCAGACCTGCCTGAAATTACCCTGAAAATTCCTTGATCCATTGAATCTAATGTGAATGGACACTGCAGCTTCATAGTCTGTTATATGGTGACAAAATATTTAAGATTTGGCGTAAAATAATTCCTTCTTTTCTTTTTACCATTTAGTTCTCATTCTGAGAACTCATTTCCAAACATTATTTTCTAGGTATGTGATTAGAAACTCTCAGTGCTACAAATTCTGTATTAGTACTTTGGAGGGAAACAAGTTTCCACAGATGCTCTATGTGCCTTCTGTGATATCAGATCTTTGCTAGAAAATTATTCATGAATACTTTGTTGTTAGTTAAGGACAAGTTGTTCTTAATTTTTTTGGCTCAGCTTTGATTAATATGGCTGTGAACAGAAAACTAATGCCAAAATTTTTCTGTATTTCATTAAATTAAAATTGCACAGTATAACCCTTTCACAGTTGTTTACTCCAACTAATGTCAAAGTAACCACACAGTCAATGCATTAGTGAAACATGGGAAGTACCTCTAGCACTTCTGGGCTCTGTCCATTCATACTGGGGTAATCTTTAAACACTGGATGAAATTCAGGGTTGAATATACAGTAAATTAGATGCAAACTGATTCATGCAAACTGAAACCCATATGTCTCCTGTAACTTCTGAAAGGTTACAGGGTTCTTCTAGAATCCAACTGATTATACCTAGTAGCTATTTAAAGTGGTCCCTGTTTCATATGACATCTGGGTGCTGGAGAATTCTCCAAGTTTTAGGGAAGTTCCATGTTCACATCTACATGTCTATTCCCTGCTAGTCAACCATGTATTTGAAGCCAAGATTTCTTGTCTGAAGAGCATCTCTCCTTCTTTTGCCACAACCTTGATGGTTTTGTGTCTAATTGATTCACATTGTCCTTTAGCAGCACAGTCAAACTCACATAAATGTGTTTATTTGTGCAATATATTGCAGCAAAAGAATGTAAAGATTCACAAATGAAACTGGGGGAAGCTGCAATAGGAAGTGCTTGGGTTTCATATAAAATACTTAACTGTCCAAGCACTGCCAGTCAGGTTTTCCTGAAGAAATGTAAAATGCTTTGGCAAAGTTTCAAGAAATTCCTTCAAAATAAAGTTTGCTAGTAGAAGATCTACAGAAATTATTTTCACTCATTCTTATGAGGTAAGGAACCCCCTGCATGTTACAGAAAATTTGCTATAATAACACAGTATTATAAAAGAATAGAGACGGTTGCCATTCCACCGTTCACTACATTCACAACAAAAGCAGGCAGGTCTTGCTACACTTGCTAGACAAGGCAATAAGACACAATTAGATCTCCAGCAATTAAACAGAACAGTCTCCTCCCCACAAAGGTAAATAAAAGGTGTACCTGAAGAGCAGGGTAGAAGAAGATCCATAATAACTGAATCTGCTCCTTTAGTGTAAACATTTATTTCATCTGTGAGAGGATGCCTGACCACTACTGACATCCTCTTCCTGATGGAATCAAAGCCCAATGTATGCAATACTTCAAAGCTTAAGGTTCCCAGGTGAGGTAGCTCCACTGATACCTGGTCAGACAGCCTTCCAACCAGAGAACAGTTATATGCCCTTGCTGCATAGACAAGAGCAGCTTCATCTGGACTCTCTGCTTCATAACGGAGTTCTCCTTCCTCAGGTGCGCTCCCTACAGGTGTCCTGCCTTGCTGGGGGCTGTAGCCATTGTTATTCATCTGTGCAGAGTATGCCAGCTTCTCTTCCAGTTTTAATAAGGTGCTATCTGTAGATGTAGATGAAAGCACACTTAAACCAAATCTGTGCATCGATTTGCTTGTAGCTAGACTAGATGAACTGCTGCTGTTAGATCCAGAGGTCAAACGACTGGGAGTGAATCTTCGTATGAAGTCTTCAATGGTTTTTACTGGAGATTTTAGTTCAAATCGGTCTCTAACCTTGAGAAGTAAAAAAACAAAACCCAACAATGAACAAACCCAAAAGAAAAGGTGTACAAAAATTCTACCATGGATAGTCAGTCTAAGCATCTCCAACTAAAGAATAATTTCTTTGGGAGTAAAAAGTAATAGCATTTGTATTTTGAGAAAGGAAAGTAAATGAATAAAACTGACTCAACACCAAAAAAACCCACCAACTTATAGAATTTCAGGATTGTACCTGTGTGAAAGCACATATGCTTGTATTAAAACCAGTTTTTCTTCTTCCACCTCCTCAGCTATGACTAATAGATAGTCTATCAATATTGCACCAGCATATTCATTGAAGGTATTAAAAAAAAAAGAAGTTCATGTAAGATTTTTCTAGTGAGAACTGTGACATCAGGAAAGATTTATGTGAATATGCCAATGTGACAACATTCTCAATAGACACATTGAGATAAATAATTTCTCCTGTCTAACATTTCTGGATCAAAGCATTTTGCTTCAGTTTTATCATTCATCTCAGTTTACATAATTCTGTTCTACAGACACAATAGTATTAACAGTAATAGCATATTCATAGTAATATACATTGTATTATTGCATAACAGTGTAACATTCCTGAAACAGCAGAACTGAGCATTCTCCAAATGTTTCCTTGGCACAAAACTGCATAATTTTGCAGACTAGTTCACTTTTTATTCCAATCTGGAACAGAAGCAAATTGCAGAATTTTCTCCAGAATGGATATTCCAGATGCTGGCGAGCTTTAATATTACATTCCATTACAGTTTTGTCTAACAGATTATTTTGGGATTGCATTCTTGAAATTTTCATTCATCAGTGACACTGGTTCAGGCCAATTGAAGCAGTAATGATCATTATTTCTCATAATGAGCTTAAGATACATTTTTTACGTAATTTGAAAGTTTTAAGTAATGTTTTTCAAGTATATTCTCTTTTCTAAATATTTAAAAAATGTCTCATCATTTTCTTAATTTGATCCATACATACAAAATATTCACTGGCAGCTTGTATTCTTTTCTGGTAAGTCTTGCACATTTACAAATTAGTTTCCATACATCCTTACACACGTATCTACACTTATTAAGTGAACATACTGCAGTACAAGAAATCAGGGAGGTTTCAGAAGTACCTTGAAATCGTTGATGAAAGCATATCTTACTATGGAGGTAAGTGAAGTAGCTGACATACTCCACTCAGCTAATGCTTTACTAAACTCAGTCACACAGTGGTTTTACGAGTCATCTCACAACTAGTTTTAGTTGTTCCTCACTAGAAGAGGAGGTTTTCATTTCCCTAGCTTACAAGATAAATTAGTATCAAGGCAAAGAAGCTTAAACTCTCTTTTCCTGTTTCTTTAACCCACCTTCTGTCGGGGCTGATTTGGTGCAGTAACCACAACTGTATTACATATAGTCAAAGCCATAAAGAAGTCAAAAATGTCACAAAGTTCTGGACTCAGATGGGATAATGGCTGTTCGTGGCTCTTCATGGCCTCCAGATGCTTTGCACATTCATTCACCTTTTCTAACAATCTTGGGTCAGGAGTGATGTCCTTCTCCTAGTAATAAATAGCAGCGATTAATATTTGTGAGTCTGCAAATTTCCAAAGCAGCAACAAGCAATTAAAACATCAAAGCAGTGTCAATATGAAGCGTTTTGTGGTGGCCTTACACCACAGCGTGGAGGTGGAGAGAACTGTAAGACACCCATTCTAGACAATAAATAGTTAACAATGAGCCTACTAGTAGAAATGGAAATGTGAGTAATGTGTTACCAACTTTTTCACTACAGATAATTATAGCAGCAATGTTTATCTACTTTGGAGGTAGTGGATAGGAGAAGAGTTACATATTAATTTTCCTCCCTCTCTCCTGTCTAATTCAAGACATTTATTATCTATTATTAAAGAGTGGTACACTACTGAGACCAAAAATGTGGAAAAAATAGACAACAATGACATTTAAAGCTTGGCCTTACACCAGCACAATAAAACAAAACTATTTTCAATTGTTTGTTAGAGAACAACCACCATCCACACGTCTGAAGTTAATTCATGTGGGTTTTTTATACTGAAACACAGAGCACTTTCAACTTCATTTCATTAGTAGTTTCCACTTATTTAGTATATTTCTTGTCAGAGCAAACTCCAGTATTTCTTAACACAGGCAGAGGCAAGGATACAAAAGACTAAAAGATAAACTGATCAAGGCCTCTTTTTCTCAGTAGAATTTTATCTCCTGATGCTCAGCAGTTGATGAATATGAGCAACCATAAAACCTCATGTGTAAAAACTGCAGCTTGGAATTTTACCGTAAGAGCTCGCTCTTGACTGAAGTCAAGAAGTTCCAGCAGTGCAAACAGCACCTTTCTTTGTCTATATCTGCAATTTGCTTTAAGGGTGAATTTGTGTCAACAGTAAGCCCCCTAGATAGACAAGACTTGGCTTCTCTCCTCTCTTATTTACTATTCAGTTTATGTAAAACTTCCACAGAATTACAATAGTATAAAATAAACAAAATGGAGTTGTAAGGACATAAACTCACCAACATTTTGAAATGTAAAGATTTTTACTTTTTGAAATACAATACATGCAATTGACTGATAACCACTGAAACACACTAAAAATTATGTTAAGGTGTATGTCAACAGTGTCCAAGAATTGGAATACATGGTGTCCACTCCAGCACTTATTAGTTTTAAAATGCTCTGACAAAAGAGAAAGGAAGCATATGAAGAACAATTAGAACCCTTGACCTCAAACCTTATGCTACTCTCAGATTCTGTGGATAAAAGAAAGGCATAAATTTTCTTTCCAAAATCAAGGTATAACTAAAAACAAAGGTTTCAGATTGTCTTTAGCTTGTTCCCACAGAAAAGGTATTTAGATAAGGTCTGTGCTAACACCTGATGGTTTTTGTGCAAACAGCTGTGACCACAGAAGTAAAATTACCAAGACGAAGTCTATGAGAGACACACAATGTGCTACAGATTTCTTTACCTTTTTTTTATTATTATTATTCTTTATTTTTTTCCCCAGGCCATAGTTCTATTAAAATATTCAGGACACTGTGATTTTAGTTCTCATGACTTACCATTGGGCTACTGAACGCAGTGTGCTTCGAGAGTATGCTTGCTCTTTTTGCTTCAGCTCTACTACCTGTGCGCCGGTGGGTTTTGGTGCTCTGGCTTCTGTGTATTACTTTGATACTCTGATGGCTGCAGATACTGTCACGCTGGGATAGGGTTCCTCCCTTTGGGATTGCCTCGTCTTCCTCAGAGTCAGGTTCTTGGTACATTGCTAAGCGCTTGGCTATCAGTAAAAATAAAGAGGGATAAATATGGATTAGAAAGGGAGAGGGACATGATGACTTTGTTCAAGTGATCTGGTTTTAATATTATACTGTGCTTTTACAGGAATAATGAATGATTCCATTATCAGGAGATAACAAAGTGTAGTCTTAATTGAATGGTAGTATCTAATGGAGGATACAGATAACATAATTAGAATGTAACACAATATAGTGCCTCCCTTACCATTGCAGTCTCTCTGAAAGGCACTTGGGCTTTGCAGTAATTCACTGCATTCCTAAAGACTATTCCACAGCTCTGCCTGATGAAATCAACCAAATAATTTGGTCTTGACTTGCAGTCTGAGTAGAAAATAAACAGTTCAGAAATTTTCCCTGTCACTTCCAGCAGAATACAGGAATTTCACAGGAAGTATTTTCCAGCAAAAATGTCACATCTACCGAGTACCAGTTAACTGACATTTGAAATGTCCTCAGAACAACACGTCTACAGAGCACTACTGCCTTTATTTTATATACAGCGATGAGGTACAGACCACACAAAAGCCTTGCTCATGGTCAGGGCCATCCACTGCAGAGTGGAAACATGAACCCAGATTCTTGACTGCTAGCCTAGCGTTAAAACTACCCTGGAGTCTGTCCCTTCCTCTCTCCATAACAGGCAGGACAATGCAGCACATAGTATGAAAAGGAGGGTACTCTCACCTGCTGCAACAATTGTTTCTACCACCATTTGCTGCAGTGAACAATACCCGGCTTACACGGAATGAAAGAGCTTTTCAAGATCATGTATTTTAGATGAATGCTTCCTCAGTCAAGAATCCAACTAAAACAATTAATGTTAGAAACCAATCCTGGCAGTTTGATATACAGAAATCAAAAAGAAAACAGAAAGAGATGTGAAAAAGCTGTGGAATCCTGCCCCTCTAATGACAGGCTCTGTTTTGTTCTAACTGATAGCTAACATACTTTTTCATTCCTGAACACCATGCACATTTAATAATCTGGGTTATTCATTAGGCAGTAAAATGCCACTCTACTAAGTATCTATGTATTCCTTCATTATGTATTCATTGAAAGGCTTTTCATTATACTCTCAAAATAATCTGCACTGTTCAGATATACAGTACAAGTAACATACTTGTGACTCAGCTTTGTTTCGGTTCTCTGGTGTAACAAATTAGATTTTCCTAATAACAATTGAAAAATCACTAGCATGTAAGTTAATTATTCAGGCATTTAACAAAATAAAGGAAAAAAATTCTTTCAAAATACTTCCTGAGAAAAATCTTGCATTACACAGGGTGAGTTTGGTACAGGATCACTTTGAACATAGCTAGCTTTACGATCAAAGAAAAACCCATCCTCACCACGTGCTACAATTTCCAAACATGTTTCAGCTCTCAGATGGCAGTTGGAGGAGTTGAAACCAGACCACATACAGTAAATAGTAATAACTCTATCAGTACAGTGTCGTACATCAGAGCTTTTTCAACTCCATTTGGAATATGTTAGGCTTTGTCTGAAACATGGGAAATGGGAGAATTTCCCAGTCCTGGCCATGAATGCACACCCTGTCGTTGCTCTAACTGAATACCCACTGCACTCTGGCTCCTGCTGGCAGAAAATTCAGACCACAGACAGAAAGGTCCATAGCGCATTTGGAGACATGGAGAAGAGACTGCAGGACGCACAACATATATTCATAGCTTGAATACAGCCCTGAAGCCCAGGTCCTAAGGCTGATGTAGACTGACTGTGGATGACTGAGGAGTTTCCTTCATTAGCATTATTTGGTGTGACACATGTTCCTCTGTGTTACGTGGTGGGAAAGACATTAAGCAACAGCAAGCTCATTGCTGTGAAGGCAGCTGTTCCTTGAGCCACACAGCTGCCAAGAGAATAGCACAGCACTACTGCCTTCTCCTTTCAGTGCCTACCTAGACCTTTGACTCATATGACAGAATCTAGAGGACAGCTCAAAAAATCAGGGAGATCATTGGTGTCCTTGGCCTTTCTGTTGCAGGTTAATGAGTTGCAAGTAAATGAAGTTCATTTCACCTGCACAGGCTGCTGCAACTTCTTGCACATGCTTTGGGCCAGCACAGTCCTAAGCTGTCCTATCACTCTTGCCCACTAATTCCCACTTTGTTCTGCTCTGTAAGCCTCTATGCATAGTCCCAGACAGTGGAAATGCAGATCCCTATACTGTGAATTTAATTCAACTGATTCTAGGTTTGCCTATATCAGAAGCAGTCTACCCTGAGGGCCCAAAGCAATCTGCAGCACGTACTAAGACACAGATCCAGGGCCTTGACCAATATAAGAGCCAGACTGCTCCTGTTCTCCCCAGCATCACAGGTTCCTTTCACAGGAAACCCAGGCATTCAAGGAAGAAAGGAAGGAAGGAGTCACGTGGACATCACAGTGTGCTACTTTAAGATGACGCCTCAAGAACCAGAATGCAGCAGCACATTGAACGGCTTTTGTCCTTCTCTGCACTGGGGAGGTATAATGGAGTGCACATCTGAGGAGGTATGATGGAGTGCACATCCTGGAATGAGGCCTGGGTGAGGGCAGTGCCCAGTCTGACTGCACAAGCTCTGCCTTCATTATCTTCTGCAGGCTCCTAGTTACATGATGCAAACCCCAGGCTGAAAAAACGTTGTTCAAGATGACACACTACTAAGGTTTTCTGCACTTTATCAACATTTAAAATTCAAATAAATCATAGGAAAAACATTTCTGTGCCTCGTTTTTGCTGGGGCTCTCATCAGTGAAACCAGTCTCAAGCAGAGTTGGTACAACACGTGGACACAGCTACTCTGAAGAAAAACATAAGAAAAGCTTGGATTTGCCATAGGGATAATCTTTTCCCTGTGGATGCTGGACATTTGAATGGTAAACTGACAGAATGCTGTGCTGCTTCTTCTCATAACAGGTAATATTCCTTGACAGGGAAAGGAGTGGATGCAATTACTTTCTTCAGCTTTGCAAAATGTGCTACCCAGTTGGTCCAACTCCCTTCCAAACAGAGTTTTTTTTCAAAAAGGATACATTTTCTTTAATAATCATACCTAATTTAAGCTTCTGCTCTGAAAATATTTCTTGAAATCTAAGACCTCAAAGATCCTGATCTGAGTATAACTTTATTCCACATATAAAACCTCTATGGTTAAGCAGAGAATGCATTTCATGTACAATACATGGTTATGCTTGCATACCATGTCTCTGGATTCCTCACTCTCTTTCTTCTTTCTTGCATTACATCTAAAAATATTTTGTTTTTTCAACATAGCAAAAGCTGTTTCCTAATACAGCACTCAATTTATTAGAATTATACCAATAGCATGGTCCTTTTCAGTCTAAGTAATAATACCCTCCCTTGCTCTCTATACAGCTTTTCATTGTGGCACATCGATTTAATAGTTCCTGCCGCTGAGAAAAAGGAGGAAAAGGGAAGTAGGAACAAGACCAGAATCTTGTTTCACCAAGTCAAATGTAATTCTTTCAATACAAATGGTGTTATTTCAGTTTACACCAAGGTAAGCTTGACAACAAAACCCAGGTCTGAGCACCTTTCAAAATTTTCTCAAGCGCTGCCTTACACATTAAGCAGCAAGAACTAAGAAGTTTGAAGAAATAACAAGACCTGGTTCAATCATTATGCTATGGTTAAGGTTCATATTGCTTCAGCTGTGCAGAGCGTGCTTCTTTGAGAACATGCTGTTCTCTCCACCCACTCAGCCCTCTACAATTCATAACCTTTTCCTGTGAACATGATAACCTGAAAGACATTGTTGTGGGATGCTTTTCAGTTTCAGCACTGAAAATTGATGGCCTTGAT
Source organism: Acropternis orthonyx (assembly GCA_035583155.1). Lineage (NCBI taxonomy): Eukaryota > Metazoa > Chordata > Aves > Passeriformes > Rhinocryptidae > Acropternis > Acropternis orthonyx. The sequence goes on along the minus strand of JAWWEU010000001.1, from coordinate 87,401,780 downwards.
CCTTTTTTTAATAGAGTTTCTTATTGAGGGCAAAGACACAAACCACTCGGGAAACACAGCAATGCAATTCATGACAGTCAAATTTCATTATGCTCCAGGTAATTTTACATTTACGGCACAAAGAAGAAACAATAGTTAATATTTATTCCATTAACTCTCTTCCATCTTTCTGAAGACAGCACAAAGCTACAAATAAAACTCACGTAATAACTGCTGAGTATTTGAAGAAATATTCTTTTACATTAAAACCCCATTTTTAAAATTTCATTTTGGTTCTGCATTTTTCTGTTCTACCTTCCATGCCTATGTTCTATGACGAGGTGTCCATTTTGCAGGCTGACAGAGACAATCTTGCCACACAGCCACATTCCAGTCACTAGAAAGGTAGGATCAGGAAACTGTAAAGAACTTTCCTTCAAGCAGAGTAAAACTGAAGACCCCCTAAACCAGAATAACTCAGCTGTCAGTGTGTGGGCCCTATTTCACTATGGGGAAATTCCATTTCACCTCAAACCATTGAATAAGGCTGTTACTGAACTATCAGGAAGTAAATGTAGATGTGCAGCACTTACACTACCTTACTTCCTTATTATTTTATAAGTGCAACTTATTTCACTTTGAAGTGCACTCTAGTGTCTACATAAAGATTCAGTCAAGCAGATAGCATGCTATAAATTTATACAAGTGTGCTAACATAATCTTAATTTACTTTTCAAGAACTTTCCCATAAGGACAAGTCTTGAGATCAGAAAACACCAAGATTTCCCTTCCTCTCACCTCTTGGCATCCCCAGGGGCTTAATAACCTTAAGTCCTTCAGTAAGAACTCTTTACTCCACTTGGAGGCAATTCCTTCTTTTCTTCAGATTTTTCAGAGAAATTGCCAGTGTAGGTATATGCTTAGAGAAAAGTATTACTTGCCTCTAAATATAAGTTATTTGGTCTTTTATAGGATTTCAAATAGGGCACTCTCAATGTACTGAGTTCTAGATCTGCTCGTATTGGTTCCCTTCTTAGTTACCAATGAAAATTTTTCAAAAAGTAGTAACAAATGTAAAGAGAAACTACAAACAAGCTACAGAGTGCCTGAAGCAACCACTTCTGCTAAAGGTTTTGACCTTTCTGGGGAAGACCTAAATGGACTATCCTGATTTCTGAAGACTGCCAAAGTGCAAAAGTGGCAGATAAATCCCTTTGGAAGCAAGAGCTTCATTTATGGAAAAGTTTTTAATTTTTTGCCTTTAAAAACAAAAATCAAATTCTCCAACATGGCTGGAATATGCAGTCCATGTTCTCTTGACTACACACAAAAAGAGTACAAAAGTTTTACTACAAAACAGCCCCCCAAACTGAGACAAAGACTTTTTTAACATAATGCATTTACCTGTAAAAATTCGTTGCTAGCCAATCTTCATGAAAAAAGCAGGAAAGCAGAAAGAAACTCCTTCTTTCTCAGATTTAGTGATTAAGAAACTTCCCCAGGCAAGAGAAAATCACTGAGGTTTTCATCATCTGCCTTCACTCCCATAAACTTCTCTTATTCTTATGTTGTCTAGAGGTTTTTTTTCACAGTCATTGGAAGGAAGGGAGAGGCATTCAGAGAATGAAAAACTGCCCTTTTTTTTTTTTCACATTTGTGTGGTTGTATTTATGGAGATTCAACTCATGTTTTGTCAACAGTTTCATACAATGGGTAGCTAAAACTAGAAAAACAGAAATCACATCCCATAGGCAAGAGTGTGATTAATTCAGCATTTGGAAAACAACTAGGACAAATGTCAGGCCAAGACCATCTGGTTGTAGCTAAATCATATAACAACTTTCAGGAGCACAGTCAGTTTGGGACTAGCAGACAGACTTGGGGCATGGCCAGTTCCCAGAACTGTTGGAAGCTGCCTACTAGCCTGAATAAAAGAGCTAATGGAATGGCCACACAATTTGACATATAGGGAAACAATTCCTGGGTTGGTTTTTAGGGGGAGGGTTTTTTGTTTGTTTTTGTTACTTTGTTGTTTTTGTTGTTGTTTTCTTTGTTTGGTTTGTTGGGGTTTTTTTGTTCATTTGTTTGTTTGTTTGTTTTTTTTTGGGGGGGGGGCGGGGTTTGTTGGTGTGGTTTTTGTTTGGGGCATTTTTACTTTTTTTTTTGTTTTTTGGTGCTAACATTCATTTGGGCTAGAAGGTAGTACTAACTGGAAGAATAATTCTGGCATTTAATCAGAGTATAGTGCCAACAGGTATTCCATAAATACCCAGGACATTTATGAATGGGACAATCATTCTTCCACTTGGAGTGGCCCATGATGTATCTTGCTCCTGAATTAATACTGCAAATCAAGAAGAACCTTTGGAAGAGACAACAAAACAGATTTAAAAACTCAGGCCACACAGACGTGTGGTGAAAATTCTGCTCCTCTGTATTGAGAATTCTAAACCACAGAGAAATATGCACATATTAGAGAACCATCATAGATGAACAACAAGACTGACGAATTACATCCCTCAAATGCTTAATTTTTGCCAGTAACTGTAAGGTTACTAGATGACTCCCTTCCGTGCAAATACCTACAAATAAGTCACTAGAATCCCATCCCTATCAGAACAGTCTCCACAGGACCCAAACATGCAGCACTAATTCCTGTAGTGTGATCCAAATAAGTGTGTAATCCACCACCACAATACTGTAAGTGACCTCAACAGTGACGAATATTTGATAGTGCTTGCATCATGGCACTGTTGCTGAGCATGCTCACCCTTTCCCCTTCAGCCTTCACAAGCAATCCTGGATGCCTCTTTAGGCTAAGCTCTCGCATAGCAGTACCCATGAGTAATACCTTGTACTACCTCCAGTTGGCCAAGAGATTCTGTCCCACAGCAGTGCAATTTATAGCCCTCTATTATTCCTGTTTTTGTCACCTCTTGTCTAGACTAAAACAATGCAATACTCCTGGGTGCAGCACCATCAGCCTCATAAGAAACTTAGAGCTAATAGAGAATTCTGAAAGAAAAAGTTTTCTCCAGCAAATTCATGAAAATTGCCCCTTGCTTTCCATGCCTGAAAAAATATTAAGTCTTGCTCGGGGATTCAGTTTTTATTTTAGAAGAATGTAATTGCTTCAACTCTGCATAAGATCCACATAAGCCTCTGTGATGAAAACCATGATTAACACGTCCATGTCTGATGTAAAACAGAACTCTCCCTCATAATCATAAAGCTCACCTTTCACATGGGGAATTTATATGGTTTTGTGGTACAAATTTCCAAAGACCACTCAAGAAAAAGGCATGCCCCCTCAAATATGCCAAACATCTTACCATGGGAAAAAAGCCTGTGCTACCTCTTAGCCTTGTTGTTGGATCTGGTTGAATGGTGCTGTTATAACTGAAATTTCTCTCCCAGAATTTACGCCTAAGGCAAACATCTGGCAAGGAAAACTTGAACCAAATAATTAAAACTTTACAAAGCCTCCCATAACTGAAAACAGGATCTTATCATGACCAGAGCGAAGCAACTGGTGTAACAGGCACACTGGAGTAACCCAGCCACAGCAGAATAACAAACTTAAGCCAAGGAGCTCAGAAAAAGGATACTTCCACCCAGAGCTATCTATTTTTACAGTAGAAAATGACCTGTTATCTCAGCTTTTGAAGATGACCCATGTACGGTAATTTTAAATTAATCTCTTCATCTACAGTACTGCTTGTTTGATTCCAACTTACAAACCACTGTTCCTGAAAAGAATATTCATATAAGTGAAGAAAGACAGAAGATCATCTTTGAAATAAACAAGACAGAGGCATTTTTACTTGGATTTCTTGTTTATATGGCAGCCTTAGATCACTTGCTATGTGAAAGATTTTAGAATTGTCTAATTCATGAAATCTTAACAAAACCTGAGGTGCAGAGCAGGATGGCATCATATGCCCCTAAACACATAGAGAAAACTCAGATACTCTGGTATTAGACACAGGAAAGTGGCTGACAAGTCATTTGCAAGGTAAGCACACCCTAACAACGTGAAATGTTGTTACTGCACATCTTAAAACTAGAAAGAGCTGTGATAGCCATTCTACCGTATCTAAACAAGGTTTCAGCAGCAGAAAAGATAACATATTGTCATAAAATTAGACTGCAGAACTGAGCTAGCAAAATACTTGAATGAAGAATAGTTTTTATTGTGTTATTAATACAGATTATAGAAAATGTAATAAATAGAAATCACCATTCATATAAAGAATTATAGAGAAATACCTACTTTCTATAGAGGAGGAAAAAAAAGAATAAAATACTGTGTAAAAGATACTGCATATAATTACTGTATCAATATAAAAATATTTGTCAGAAGATTTATACTGACTGGAGTTACAAGAAAGCCCAAACACAGCCAAAAGTGAAAAGAAGGACTGAAAAATTAATCAGTTTATGTATTTAGTTGACACTTCTGTTTGTGGTGAAATTCACTCTTCTTTCATTAACATTTATATTGTAATCTAAAATCATAAGAGGAAAGCATGTGCTAACTTAGATTTCTGTTAAATACATTTGAAGAAAAAAATCTGAAAACTCAACACTCAGATTCAGGAGCCTGAGTTCAGCCACTTTCTTACCTACCATGCAGAGGCAGGAAGTCACAACTTCACCTTCCTTAAGTCCTTTCTGTAACACTGGGATAGTAACACTACCCAAACATCCAGTTTCTTGAAAAAGAGTGCCTTAAATGTAAGGTCTGAACACTACTTTAAAGTAGGCGATAAAAAAGAACAATCTTTGCATAATCCAAAAATTCAAAATATCTTTTTTCAAGTTGAAATATTATCATTTTTCTAAACCATGGTTTATATTTCCTGGTATATTTTTATTATCTCTCTTATTCTCTATCTTATTTGCAAGCTGAAATTCTGTGGTGGTCTTTGAAAAAACTTTCTAATAAGTAATCTTTATATGTTGTGTAGAATAAAGAACTTATGTTTTCCAAACAGGAATGCAATACTGTAGCTGTCAACATTTTCCTGCATACAGACTGTGATTTGAAGAGTTAAGATCTATTATTCCAAAAATTTTAACAATAAAATGTTAGAGAAAAAAAAACACAAATTACAAACAAATCACAAAATAGGAAATGACTCTGTAACTTTAAAGAGTGAGGAGGTGACACAGGCTGACAACTCTCACATTTCCTTGTGACAAACAGTAACATTTTAGTGTTTCAAGAACCTGATACTTGTAGATATTCTCTCAACTGCAGTGTTCATACAGCAGTGAAGATACCTTGAAACAGAGACTTGTCACACAGGAGCACTTAAGAATCTGACAAAAGTAACATAAAATATGCTATTCGATCAGATTATGTTTCTTGTTAATATGAAAACCTGCTGCTTTGTTTACATTTATTTCTCAGTACAAAAGGATAATCTCATTCCAAGTATTCAATCAGACACTAATCTAGCTGTATGCTTAAAACTGTTATCTTACGTGTATACACCAAACAATTGTGATACCAGCACTATTCAAATTGCTTAAATTAGCCATGTGCTCAAGTGATTTATTACATCAAGAGCTAAAGCCAGAAGCTTTAACTGTCTTGACAACATGCAGGTATTACAGAACACTCTGATGAGATTGTCATTGCCATCAAATTACTTTAATAAGAAAACAGCTGTTATGGAGTTTGCTGAGTGCACATGTGCAATTTTGTTTGTTTTTCATTTTGATTTAAGATTACAGCAACTTTTATAACTACTTCAGATTGCCCAAGGTACAACTGTTAGATAGAAAACAGGATCACGAGCTCACCGTTGTCATCATGGGAATACTCTGTTCCAGAAACAGTGCATCTTCGGAAAACCATCTTGTTTTCAGTAAGTGTCCCAGTCTTGTCTGAAAAGATAAACTGCACCTGACCTAAGTCTTCTGTGATATTTAAAGCTCGGCACTGCAGTTGAGAGTCTGTTTCTTCATCATATAAATCTTTATCTTGATGAATGAAGTATACTTGGCAGATTTTAACTATTTCAATGGATACATACAAAGAAATTGGAATCAGAACCTAGAATACATAGAAGTAAAGAATTAGGAGAAAACCGAAGAAAGGATATAATGAATTATTAAAACTTGTTAACTTCATACTAAACTAGAACATAAAGAGGCTACATACTTAAAGTATCTACTGTAAAGTTATTATCATATTTGAAAGAGTTTTTTTACTGTGTTAGATGAGGAAAACCTATGGTGAATGGCAGAGCTGGAATGAGTTATTATGTCTAGAAGTTTGGTTATCAAATCTTGGACAGAACAAAATCTTTTTTCAGGTAATAAGCTGAGCTTGAAACTAGCTGTGAAAACAAAACAAATCAAAAAAATCTCAAGCCAAAACAGCCCATACAGTCAGAATACTGTAAATGTAAAAGGACTGAATAAATTTGTTCTGCATAAATAATAGACTGTTTACAGATTCACTTTGCAGGAACAGGAGAAACAAATGAGAAACGTTAATTTCTCCATAGGAACATTTTTTTTGGCCTTAGGCTGTGTACTTCAGATTATTTGAATGAAGATCATATTTTATAATTGCTGCAGAAGGAAATGTGAAAAATTTCTGTTTATTGGGGATTGTCAAAACTTAATGAAATATCTAATTTTTACCTGAGCTTTTTCTCTGCAGATGTTTTTTCAGTACAGAAATTCCTGACTGCACACCTTATTTAGTTTGCTGAATTAGATATGAGAGACAAATTATAGCATGTATGTAAGTGGCAAATGTGGTCACTTAAAACAAAAACTAGAGTGAAAGGTTGGTGCTTAAAGAATTCTGTGGTGAATTTTCTTAACCAGTATCATGACCCAATCCCTCAGAGCAAAAAGTACTTTAACATCCTTTTTTATTCCCTTTTACAAGGGAATAAAATGCCTCCAGTAAAGCAACCTCTTCTAGTGTCCCACTAGGCAAACTTCCGTACATCCCAGTGACAGGAGATTCTGTTACTTCTCTTAACTTACTGCCGCCTTTACCATCCATGATATTTCTGATCAGGACCAAACAGAGTTTGCTGTCTGGCTGAGATACAGATTTGCTAAGAGCAGTATATTTGGTAAAAAAGGATAAAAATTAGGTTCATACCACCCAAAGTGGCATCCACAATCTCTGAGGTGTTGTTCCACAAAGGGTAGATAGGAAGCATAAAGCTTGTTTTCTCCCTGCAGGGCCCATGGCATCCTCTCTCTTCCTACTTGTTTAAAATAAAATACAGAATCACGGAACAGGTGACTTGGAAGGGACCACCATGGGTCACCTGGTCCAACCTCCCTGCTCAAGCAGGTCCATCCCAGACCACATGGCACAGGATTGCATCCAGACAGTTCTGGAATATTTCCAGTGAGGAAGACTGTACACCCTCTCTGGGCAACAGTTCCAGTGCTCGGTCACTCACACAGTAAAGAAGTTCTTCCTCATACTCAGATGCATCTGTTTCTGCCCCTTGCCTCTTGTCCTGTCATTTGGCACCCTCAAGAAGAGCCTGGATCCATTCTCTTGACACCCTCCCTTCAGATACTTCTGACTGAGGTCCCTCTCAGTTGTCTCTTCTTGAGGCTGAACAGGCCCAATTCATTCAGCCTTTCCTCTTAAGAGAGATGATTCAGACCCCTAATCATCTTCACAGCCCTACACTGGACCCACTTGAGGAGCTCCATGTCTCTCTTGTCCTGAGGATCCCAGCACTGGACACAGCACTCCAGATGTGGTCTCACCAGGGCTGAGTAGAGGGGCAGGATCACCTCCCTCAACCTGCTGGCAATACTCTTCCTGATGCATCCCAGGATACCATCAGCTTTCTTGGCCCCAAGGGCACATGGCTGGCTCATGGACAGCTTGTTGTCCACCAGGATCCCCAGGTCCTCCTCTGCAGAGCTGCTTTCCAGCAGGTCAGCCCCCAGCCTGTACTGGTGCCTGGGATTGTTCCTCCCTGTGTACAGGACCCTGCACCTGCCTTTGTTGAGTTTCAGACAGTTCTTCTCTGTCCCTCTCTCCAACCTGTTGAGGTCCTTCTGAAGGGCTGCACAGCCCTCTGGGGTATCAGCCCAGCTCCTCCCAGCTTTGTGTCATCAGTGAATCTACTGAGGAGGCATCTGCCCCTTCATCCAAGTCACTGACGAACAAATTAAACAATATTGGGCCCAATATTGAACTTCGGGGGACACCACTAGTGACAGGCCTCCAACTAGACCTGCTGCCACTGATTATGACCCTATGGGATCTGCTGTACAGCCAGTTCTCAATGTGTTCTTAGTGCTTGATTCGCTTCTTACATGCCTTAGTGGAAAAAGGGGTAACTACACATACTGCACATATGTAGCTTGATTACAGCAAACTATGAACAGAGGTGACAGCATGTAAAACTTGATTACCTGGAAAACTATGATCACTGTCAGAAATAAATATACTGAAGCTACAACAGGTGACAAATATTTGCCATCGGGTCCTGGAACATCAAAAATTGGTTTCTTCTTCTCACCATATTGCCATACCCATAGACCATGACCTGCAGAAGAATTGAAAGAGAGAAATAAGAAATCTGACTCCAAGAAAAAATGCTTATGGTATAAATTTATTCTTAGAACTATGTGGGAAATTGGTATTTGTTTTCAAATATTTTGCATGACTTCTGAAAAATGCTCCAAACCCATGGTTTTTTCTGCCTTGGGATTTGGATTTTGCGAAAGGGGTTTGTCTGGCTTTAAGAACAGCATATAAGACTCATTTCACATAACTTTATCCAAATAAAGTGAGCTGACTAGTCTAAGTTAGTAGTTTAGACTGTTTCTGTAATCACCAAAGAAAATTACAGTTTTTCAAAAAGTGATTAATTTCAGTGACATTCCATGTGTTAAAATGAACGAACACCACGGACTACACTAGTTGTATCACCAGTCAGCTATCACTAGACTAGTTTCTGACAAATAAAGTCAGAAGATTTCAGTTTTAATTTTCCTGTGTGAATCTTGTCTACTACACGTACAGAACTAATGAAATAGCATCAGCAGAGTCAACAGCATGGAAGCTGAGGAATGAAGAACAGAAGAAATTCTAAGCCCTCCTCAAAACATTTTTTAATTGATTGTACTGATAACTAAATAAAGATAAGATTGTTATTACTTTGGGAAAATTATGTTCTTGCCAAAGAGCCAGAACGTTGCCTTTTTAAGTACAGCACTAAGATTTACAGTCCTTAAAACTCCAGAATGGTATGCCTGTTATTTTTTAAGGTTAAAAAATAAGGGAGAATTCTGCCACAATAAGAAGCATTCAGACTATCCTCACTATGTCAGAAATCAGAAGAAAAGACAAAGGTCTACTTTAATATTTTGTAAGCCACATTTGAAAAGATCCTTTAGATCTCGATACAAAAACCCAGCACTGAATTCTTGAAAACTAAATCTGCCAAGTGAGCACATTATTTTGTCCCTATACTACCAATATGAGAGGATCACCATCATGATGTCTTTATTGACGTTTATATTTTTATTCTGAGAATGCCCTCCGTCAAGATTTGTTTTATAAATATCCTCAGATTTTCAAAATAAATAAGTGTTGTGCCCTCACTTACAATTTCTCAATGAAAGGTACAAAAATTGCTTGACTTCTATAGAGCTTTGCACGTCCAGAAGCACCAGGCACCTCTCGTTTCAAAGGTTCGAGTAAATGTCTTTCCAGCTGTTTGCGGTTGTTACCACCTCCCGCAGTTTGCTCTGGCCCTCTACTGGTGGTTTCCAGCCTTGTAGCAGATGGGACCGAAGGGGAGACACACCTGTCACCTACTGTGTGCCACCTCTTCCTGTTCATGTTCACACCTCTGAGGAGTTTCAAATGAAAAGAAGCCACTCTCAGGGCACCCCCTGCTGCTGCTGCTCTGGGGGCAACACCTTGGATGCAGTGGCAGAGGGGACAGCTGCAGGCAGTGGCTCCCTGCAAATGAAGCCTAACCATGATACTTCAGCCTTGCAGACTGGCTCCCTGGCATTGAGACAGTATGAAAGTGTGTCATGAACTCAGTGGAAACTAATATGCTGGTTGATTCACAGCTGGAAATACTCATCTTTAAGCAGCATTGAACAATACCTGGAAAAAGGCACACAGAGATGTATTAAAATGGCATAAGATTGTTATTAAACTACACCATGGTTGTTAGGAAACATTCTGGTGTTTATGCCATATGACTCAGATACAAACATTACAGAACACACAAATATTAAGGACATGGAATTCATATGCTGTATATAAAGAGTAATTTTGAGTGCCAAATGTAAAACTCAATTCTTTCTCGCAAATGAATAGTATAAAAGGCCCGAAGAGAATTAGCCTGAACTGCAGCATTTCCTTTAAACACTCCAAGAAGTCTAGAGAGTATTCTACTTGGATTTATGCAGGTTTAGACTTTTACTTATTTCTTCTGTGTTAAAGTTGCAGTTTGTCCATATTGTATACTGTGCTCTGGATTTAATAAGCAGTACTGGGGAATAACACTGTGCTAATGATGTTTATTTTCTGCTCATAGATTACATTGTTGGCTGATTAATGGCATGTTACACTCTACCACCTGTAATTTTGAGAGGCGTACATATAAAGTGTGTTTTTTTGGACTTGCCATTCTTGAATAGGTAGTAGAATCAAAGCCTTCATATCTCTGGTACTAATAAGCATATATTTGATTGACATAAAAAGCTATTTAGATCATCTTATGTATCAAGACATTTTGCTTTCAAATAAGGAAACACAACAAAAATTAGTATGGAGGCAGCCTTATGGATTTTGATGCTTTGGCAGATACATATGTTTTCAATAAAGTTAACTGCATGAATCCCAAGACATTGTGATACTTAAGTTTCTACTTGTAAAGAGCACTTACCAATGGCAGAGAACAGACACATGATGAGAAGTATGAGGACACACCAAAGGACATCGGCATTCATCTGTCTTTCAAGCTTACTGCGTTTGTAACGTGGTCCATTATTATTTAACAAAGCTTTGGTCTCATGCCCTGCAGAAGGAGTTGCATCAAATGTGTCATATGGAATGTTCTTACTATTTTAAGGAAACTATAAAAAGGTGGAATGCCTCATAAGACCAAAAAACAGCTTTTACCTGCATAGATTACTATTCCTGCAACTTCTTCTGTATTTCTAATGGTACATCCACGTAACAAAAGATTCTCTTTGAACAGTCCATCCTTTTTTCCACTTCTATGTATACTACAGAAAGTTTAAAAACAGAACAAAACACAGCGTGTCAAAACACTAAGCTTGTTAAATCATACTACTCTGTAATATAACAAGCCCAGGAAAGATCTTCAAAGTTTAAGAAGTTTTTTTCTATCTGATGGCAAACTATTTCCTTAGATCTTCCTCATGGGAAGATTCTCTGTCAGACTTTAAAAACTGAGAATACTTACCCGAGGATCCCCGACATGCAGCAGCCCAGCTGGAGCAGTACCAGTTGCTCTTGGATATACAAATGCACTGCACAAATGCTCACTAGAGATACGCAGGCCGAATGGACAGCGTGTGTGCAGCCTAGCTAATGCTTTGGAAATGCACTGGGCCTCCTGTGCATCTGTAAACTGGCTGAGCAACCACAGTTGCTCCTAAAAGCAGTCCACCTAAAAGCAGCTGCATAGCGGATATGATTAACCCACTATTCACATGTTCTTACCAAAGATATCCCAGAAAGAAATATGGTGAAAATGGGAAAGTGCTGTGCTTCAGAAGCAGTGATACTAAGGAAGATGTGCCATAATATGTATCAATTCAATGAACAGGAAAACTATTCCATGTGCTCAGTGAGGGCAAGAGAAATTCCTTTCAGAACTGTCTCACCAACTATCTAAGAAAAAATAGAACGGCCTGCACCCCGATGACTCTTGTTGATTAACAACAGAACACATGAGAAAAGTGGAACAAAGTAACATTTTCACTACAACTTATTGTCTGCTGTGTACAAATTGACAGAGAAACATGGAAAACTGCCTTATGAGAACTAACAGGGAAATGCTAAACAATAATAACAACTAAAAAATGGCATTAGAATTTTTATAGGGTAAAAAAGACAAACAAAGTAATAATCTCAAACCATTCTTAAATTAATAAAATTAACCAACTGCAGTTGATTAATCTTATTAATTAATCTTTCAGAGAAGATTAAAGCAAAGTCTGAACATTTAAATGTTCTATCCTCACTTTTAGGCATGAAAACCAGCACATTTTCAAAAAACGGACTGCTACAAAATACTGGGAGTCCAAGAGAAATCCTGAAAAGCACATGTGCTATACTAAAATTAACATTGTGCTGCTGCAACACTGAATTTTATGTCTACCTGGATTTGAGCACTTAAAATCCTGTGTCCCCAGAAATCTGCAAACTCTCTTAAAATTGTGGGGTTTTTTACATAAAGGTGGAGTTCTTTTCATTTGCTTCCTATTTTCCAAGCCTTCAACCCTGGGTTATATATTCCTACTTTTCTCTGTTAGACTCATCTCATTTTCTAAATGAGGACCAAAATTCTAACTTGAGTACATACTTCTGGGATCTCAGGCCTAAGAACCGTATCAAATATCCTGAGATATGTAAGAAGAAAAGGTGTACTTCTTCCCAATCTAGTAGGACTACTTGCAGATTATTTTGTAATGCTGATTATGCTACATAACCCCAACAGGCAATGCTTTTAGTGAGCAGAATATACCTGTAATATGTATACGTATTCATACATAAGGGTATATATGCACACACATATCCAGGCTTTTTTAGTTCAGTACATTATATTAAAAAAAAGAACGTATTAAAAGCATTGGTGTTTCAAAAAGTATGCTTAGCTTTTCTCTGCAGAGGTGGAGACAAAGCATTATTTTGACAGCTGAAGTAGCTGCAGCAGTGGTAAGACCAGAAATGACCAGGAATGGAGAAGGAAAGGGGTAGATAATATCAAGTTTGCAACTCTGACACAAAAATGAAAGGTGGCTTTTTTATCTTGAGAGAATTTCTTCTGCCCAGCCAATTCTCCCTGCCAGTCTCAGATACAAGAACAGTGCTTTTACTTTCTGTTTTCTTAAGCAAACCTCCTTAACCCACTGCCTCAATTTCTGCCAAAGCAGCTTCAAACTCTGGGGGCTGCCCAACATCCCTCTTGCAGTATGCCAATAGGTGTCATTTTGTCTGGGCTCAAACTATGGGAAATAATTTCTTAATGATTCCATACTGTCAAAATTACACTGCCACCAAGATTCTGTCATTCCACAGCTTTTTAAGGCTGAATTCTACATTAGTCTTTCTAATAAATCATGAGAATGTTTGAATTCCTAATAAATTATCCAAATTATAGTTATGATTCCTGTTAATAAATGGGACTTTTTAAAGATAAATGTACTTAGGTAGTAATTGGTCTCGCTTATAATTTTATAGTCTTCATCAATTTTTTACACTTCACTGTAACAGTGGACTGTGCCAGGTATATTGCACATGGCAAACTTTATATACAATTACTTGCTTATTTGTTCCATGCAATTATATATTTGTTCTTACTATCTTAAGCCTACAAAACTCCTCCAAAGCAATGTTGCAACATCTGAAGCTAACCTGTAGGTGTCAATACCCCAATCTACTTCCCTCACCCACAGGCTGAGCCTTCTCACCATATCTAATCCTTATATGCATTTGGCATTGCTTTTTACTTTTCCATATCCAAATGAACTCAAGGCAACTCAACTGTTGCTCATGAGACCTTTAGAAAACATGGATGAAATCAAAATCTGGGAGAAAGAAGCTGGCAGAGGCTGGAGGAAACTCACCATTTCTTTCTTGTCTACAGTCATGCCCAGTGATTTGCTAACAGAACATACATCTAAGACAGGTGGGCACCGATAACAAAAGGAAGAAAAAATTACAGACATGAAGGTCTGGATTAAAAAACAGTGAAAACTAGAGCTTGATAAAACTGCTCACTTTGATAACCAACCTGCAAATTCTATGACTTTATGTCTGGGTTGAGAGATGGCCTAGATCCCATTTCTAGCCCTGCAGGGTCATAAACCTTAAGCTTGTTACAAAAGCTGAATATTCTGTTTTTTCCCTTTCTGGATTCAGGCCAGTATAAGTTAGAGGCAAAGAAGGAAAATGTTGTGGGTCATTATTTAAAACAGTGTGCAGCTGAAGACACTCAGATGCCTGGAATGCAAAGTCTAAGCTGTGAGGAAATGCACTGGCAAGTGTAGGTGCAATGCTTTTTTTCTCTACAACTTCTCACATGGATGACACTGCAAATGTGTAGTATCTAAGCATCTAAAATATGAATACAGCTTGTATTAGAAGAAATGGGCAAATCAGATGCAGCTAGCCACTGCTATCCTACAGCACTTGGGAAGTGTTTGTATAGAAATAAGCCTCCTGGTTTAATACAGCAACACAAAAACAAGTCCAATAGTAGCTCACTTCAGCCTTCTCTTATGTTTTTCCTTGTTATGTGTTTATCAGCATTAAATAACAAGGAAATACATCAAAACTGTATTCAAAAGAGAGTATTTTCTTTCACTTTTTGGTTTCTCAAGTGTCTTACAAAGCAAATTATAGAGCTGGTATTACTTTCCAAGGCTTGACACTCCCAAAGAAAATATTTAACAGTCTTAAACATAGTCTTAGTGATCAGTCAGAAACTTCTGACGCTAAATTGTGATGAAACTTAGTCTAGGCTGTTTTGGTCTTTTTTCCAGGAGAGATGGTGCTACTATAGCACATTAAAGAGACATCACTGTATAGATTTATAATTGTTTTTTCTTAAAAAAACTTTAACATAATTTTATATCAATTTGGTTTTGATATGACAAGTTTTGAAATAGAAATACACACCTGTATTCATATTATTCATATTCATCTCCATGTTATTATTATTATTATCATTATTATCATTACTGTTACAATTCCAAGCTATACTTATTTAGGTATGATCAGATAAAGTTTTAAATTCTTGTCTAATAAGAATTTTTTTATTTTCAGAGAAAAGCTGGAAAGTCAGAATTCCAGCTGCTACTTATCTTTTTTGCTTGCCCATATACACACAAAAAGGTAGAAACATGATTTTAAGGCTGATTTTGCTATTTTTGGAACCTGGCATGGGATTTTGAATATTTGCAATGCATACTGTAAATAATCTGGTTAGACCCATACAGGCAGGGGGCATGCTAGGTTTTATGCTATCCCTTTTGTACAGAGTACTTCTCATAGGGCAAATAAGAGTGAGGGAATATGCCTGGAATATCTGAAGATGCAGAATCTGCAAAACAGTATTAAAGTAAACACCTGAGTAGAACTGTAGTCTGTCTGTGTGTCTGCGTACCCCAAAGGTGTTCAATGCAGATTGTGGCAATACAGCTGAAGAAATCACATGCAGCAATGTGCTTGCTACACTTTTGCAGATGTAGGGTAGGGCCAAGCCCATCTTAATGCATTTTGCAGTGTTTTTAATGTTTTGTTTTTTTAATAGCATGTCTCCTTTTACTCTAGCCTGCCTGTGCTACATTGGTTACCTACAGTAATCATGTTTCAGAAAAACTGAGGATCCCAAATTTTTACATGTTCAGAACGCACACACACACAAATATTTCTATTCCTCGAAAGATTTATCAGCACAGACATAAGAACCGAAGAGCATTTCATATTTCAAACAAACAAAAAAAAAGTCTTAATCAAAACTGGAAACATACTAAGTGGTCAAAACTTCAAGCAAACTTTGGCAGTAATGTCTCAGCACAGCTTTCACACATGGATCCCTTGAAAGCCTCTCCATATAATTTCTTTTCAGTTGAGCCATTACTGGCTGGGAGCTATCTGAACCATTCTTTCAAGCAGCAACTATTGGTAAGACTTTGAACAAGAATTAAGATCTGAGTTTGACATGGTAATGACATGTTTCAATGCAGATGTGTTAATTACTATTCATCTTATTACTGTATGATTTGAAATAGACCCATGACTTCATTATACTAATGAAGGAGATCTAAAAAGAGAGGGCAAAAAGCCATCTGTGATAAATTAGGAGACTGAGAATTTATTTGTTGAAGAGTTGGTCTCCACTCTATTTCAAATGGCCCATGGTCCTTTAGCTGTAAATCTCTTGCAGCATAGCTAATGAGAGCTGGAAATCACCTGATGCATTTTGCCATATTCAAATTTTGTGTCTTGTTTTTTTGCTGTGCCAAAATAGAGTCACATCATTTGTGAAACATTAAAATATAAAGAAGATTAAATATAATCAGTGTTGAATAACAGTCATCCAAAAGATACTACCATGTTTTCTGCTACATAATTCAAATGGTTCTGCAGCCATTACATGCTGCAAGGCTTTTCCATATGGAGTAAGTAAGTAAATATATAATGAAAGACAAATTTATGCATATTTTCTACCCCTGCTTAATATTTTGGGGACTAAGATTCACACATAAGAGTGTGCTGGAAAAGCTGCCAAACTTTCCATTTCCATATCTGGAAATGGCATTTCTGCAGTAGAGCAGGCTCTCTATTAATGGACACAGTTACACACCCTGATGCAGTAATGTCTAATACTAAACTTTTATCTTTATGTGAACTGTAGGACTTTGTGCTGCTAAATAAAGGAACACATTTTCCCAAACTACAAATTGATGTAGTTTCAAAGAAACTGTCCTGATTTACACCAGTTGACAGTACATCCTACACAATCTTTGACATCTGAGAGTAGTAACTGAGGTGGTAAATGGCATCACTATAAAAACTCCCCAAGCTCCAGCAATTTACCTTGTGACAGTTACAAAATTTAATACTGCTTATCAGTCCTAACCAATATGGGTGGTAAAGCATTGTATTTCAGAAAGAATTATTATCTGCTTAACTCTCTTCATTAAAATTTTGGTAAACATTATATATCCTGGGCTCTCACTCTCTATGTGGTAACAGTGTAGAAAAGTAAGTCATGCAAGACTGCCTTTCCTAAGTCACCACAATCAGCATGCCTGTACACTTCAGTCCTGGCTACATCAGCAGCAAAGTGCTTTTTTGCACATCCTAAAATATTTCTTTTGGAGCAGGACTGATTGGACAGAGATGAGCATCCTGTTAATGCAGTTTTGTTTGTTTAGAATTAAGTCAGGTGGGCATTGGTGATGTGGTAATGTACAAGCACGCCCAGCATGTGAGCTGATCTTTTTGTTTTTATCTGAATGAGAAGAACAGAATAATGCCTGTAGCTGAAGAAGTACCAGTTTTGCCTTCTGATTTTCCTCAATGACACATATTAAAAGAAACATTCAACAGACCCATGTTCATAAAAGCAGTGTGCGACGGATTGTATTTGTTGCCTCTCTTGGACTGGTTTTCTATTTCCTCCCATTTCCAGATGGGTTTTTTTTGATCCATGGAGGGAAGGGAAAAGAGTATCTGTAATTGCAGGGGTTTGTATTCATTTCTGGAGAGTACACTGATTGAAGATAACAACTCAATCCATCCTAAGGAATGGAAACATGAGGCTCCCTTCTCACCTTGAAATGAGGATCCTCTAAAAGGGCCTTAAATATGCAGCCCTATTTAGATGTGATGATGATGCAACTTACAGAAGTCAGCCCAAAACAAACAAGCACTTATTTTATTCCATATTAGAGAAAAAAAGTGTATACTGAAGGATATGATATGAAATACTCACATGGAACCTCGAAACCTACTTAAGTCATTGTTTGGCTTCTCACATTCAATGACACTGGTGAACTTCAAGGGGTCGAATTCTGAGTCCTGGAATAATAAAAGTGTTAATTACTTAGAGCAAAGACTTGCAAATTATATCCAAAATCTCTTTTCTATCTTTTGTAATAAATTTAAATTCATTTTTTTTCCCAAAGGCAATCAAAGCAAAGACCCTGACCACTGGAACCAAAAACCAAAGGGACCTGGGAAACAAAATTCCTTAGACGCCTTCCAAAATATCCCTTACAAGAATGACCTTTTTGTTCTGCAAGTGGAAAATGTGAGTTTCTAAAAGCATTAGATAAAAGATGCCAAACCCAGAAGTCAAATTAATTTGGTCTCGAGTAGAAAAACTGAACTTTACCTGGAAAAGCTTGAAATATTCAATAGTATCATTATACTTAATGTTGAGTGAAGCTACTGAAAATCTAGGACAATATAAGTCAATATATTGCCAATTACGGAAAAGCTAATATGAGCTTTTGAAATATTAGCAAGAATTCTTAATTGCTTTATGCCAACAGAGATAAATTAATCTACTACAGTAAATTACACACATACAGATACAGCAGAATACCTCTTTCTTAATTATCACTTAAAACCCTTCTTGATTGGCTAGCTCATTACTCTGAAGCTGATATTTTTGCTGACTATCTAAGTTTACCTGTAGTTAGTACCTTGTTGTGTTTGAGGAAAACATCCTATCACAGCATAATTAATTTTTTTTGTTAAAAAAAAATTAAGGTTCTCCCTTCTTTGCCAGGTCAAACAAATGACAGTGAAAGCAGAGATATCTGATCCTGGTGCTGTGGAGAAGGCTGGCTGCCTCCATCAACAAGGACTACCTTCATAAAGCTGCTTTGCATACCATTTGAATAAAAGAACCAATTGTGAATTATCACATTATTAAGCTCTCAACAGTGATAGCACTTTGTATGCTATACTTTAGAATGGTTTTGCTGAGCAGCTGCAGACCCCAACCACTACTTTTTAGAGCACACTTGTGAGAATACCTGACTGAGAATCACTAACCAAAGGACAGACACAATCTTATTGCCAGAGTCTCTGAAACACACAGGTGTCTCTGTTTTTTTGATACTGACTTACTCCAAAGAGGTGAAAGAAACCAGATTTTAAATCAAAGGAAAAAAAATTGGAGGATATGTCAGCATCACCACTTATACCCTCCTTCATTTTTCTACCAGTTACACCTGGAAGAAAGACACACAGTGTATGGGAGACAACTGAAACCACCCACGCCTGACACTTTTGAAAATGTTTACTGTATTTTCAAGCAACAGGAGATGATAAAGAGAACCATGAAGATGGGCTGTCACTTAGAGACAGCTACAGCCCACTGGAGCAAAGAAAAACTTTTACATGCAGAATTCAGCTAGTAAACAAGGAAGAAAAAAACCAGGAGTAAAACCAAAAGACAGCTCTGAGCAAAGATTGCTGTGCTGAGAATCAGACTCCCAAAATTATGTCAAGTTGACAGTGAAGGACCTGAGCCATTGCAAGAAAACCAGCTGATCTTCTCAGAACTAAATGTTACAGGTATTTCAGCTTATTAGATGTATTTCCTGGTCAGCCTTAAACTTCTCTAGGTGACTGAAGTTTGATGCTGAGAACTTTTGGAAGTACCTAGTTCTGTAGAGGTACCTAAGACATAATTAGGCTGCAGAATAGGGCAGGTATTGTAAAGCCACACATTCATACCCCTTTTGACCGTAGTTCCTCAGCAGCTCACTTCAGACAGGAACAGACACCAGCAGTCACAACGAAGAAACTGCTGGCTAGAAGAGACATCATGAAGCTTTCAGGCTTTGACAGCTGAAATCTGCTACTCCAGCTCCTAAGTGCATGCACTCCAGCAGTCACAGGTTCATGTGACAGAGACACTATACTAGCAGCCAGCATTATGTGTCAGCTGGCTTTACTTGAGCCTGTTGGAAAAGGTGAAGTTCTCCCAAGTCACACCAAAGCCTGTTGTGCTGGGAAAGCCTGTGTTCTCTACATAATGCCTGCACTGCTTTCCCAAAAGACAATCTTTTCCTTCCTTGCTCCAGTATGTTCCTTGGCAGGGGAAAAAAAAAGTACAGGAAAAATAATCTACAAACATTCACTATTGTGGCTTATACTGCATTTGTAAATTGGAGGGAAAAGACTGGAATGGGAAACATTTTTGTCCTTTTATTATAACATACTATATATAATACATTTAATTTAGCACAAATTTTCGCTCAGTGGTCTTAAAAAAAGAAAATAAAGAAATCTTAACATCTTTGATGAATATCCCTGAGGGAATCCTGGAGACACCTAATGAAACCCAACGTAATCAAATGCATTCTTTGTATGGCTGCTGAACTCAGCAGAGAGAGCATCGTTTCAGTGCAGTACAGACACATTAACTTCAAGCACAACTGGAAGCCTGCAGACTGAATTCCCTTTCTGCTAAGAAAACCTGTCAACGAGGCCAGCTATTCCACAAATATAAATTAAAAAAAGGTACTTACAATCTAGGGGCTTCTAAAGTCTTCACAAAAAAAGAAAGATCTTGTAAAGATCAGAGAGGACTAAACATACCTGACTTCCCCATCACTACCATGCAATATATTGTCTTTCTTCCTCCTTTGTTTGTTAAATTCTTTTCATTTTATGACTCAATTTTGGAACGACAAGTCCTTTATCATTAAATCTAACTGTCAGTGTATTTGTGTACTGTTACAATTAACTTGAATTATGTGATTATGGTCTTTAACCAGATAATATCTGGCAGGAGAGAAAATCCAATTAGAATAGTAGTTTATGTAAGGAAACAAAGCTGATGAACCCTGTTTTATGGCAAAAGTTCCCTGGTTTATTAATAAATCAAATCACTCCAGCTCTTCCCTGTGAAATGGAAGGTCTACACTGTGTATTACAGGTGATGACACTGTTTTGATGTGAAAATGTTTTTTGGTATATGAAAGAACAAGTATGTTAAATACAGCCTGTATCTGACTGCCTTTAGTGGTTAGAAAGAAGCACAAAGTTAAAGTAAGATTTCACAGTGATCAAAGTTTTGTTCCTTTTTTTGCTGACACCTACACCTTGGCAGGAATTGAAACATAAACTGTGATGATGTTCTCATGTATTAACAACTAAGAGAAGCTTAGACAGTACAAATGACTATTTGTCCTTTTTTCTTGGTAAAAGTCCATGAAAAAAAAATTCTCCACTACTACCTTTAATTCTTCTCTTACGCTGAATTTCTGCATCACTGCTAAGACACAAAAAACAAGACCAAAATATGGCCAAACATCAAACTTCCCCACACCTTTGTGCAGCAGTTATCTGATGTGCTTGATTTTCTTTGTCTTACTTCCCACTTAGAGAACTGTTGGTCATTAAAGCTGCCTCATTCTCAAGTGGGATGAAAAGCTCCATACCTAGATGGACTTCAACCTGAAATGAGGCTTTCCAGTGCCTAATTTCCTGGAAATCTTGACTTACGTGGTGTTCTCATTGTCTCTCTGTGCACATCAACAAGACCAGGGCATTCACAAAAAGTAGCTGGAGACATTTATTTTTTTTATTTTCTGAAGGCATGAATCACATTTATTATATGGTACCTCTGCAGGTGTCCCAAACTCGTGCCTTGTGCACCACCGATCTGAACTACTTACTTTCTGGTTGATACAAACCTGGGAGAGATTCCCCGAGTGCTAGTAAGTAACCCAGAGTATTTCTCAAACTGTTGGATGGCGAAGGCCAGGGCTAAATTTTGTTAATGTCAGTCATATATTTCTGCTGAACAACCAGTTCTCCTTTCGTTACAATGTACATTTTACTTGCCATGACTAATTCTAAGGATAAGCCCCTGTAAAATAACATAAGGCAGAATTTCTTGCTTTCACTTAAGGCACATCTCTTACTACTGGGTAGTACTTAACCTGGAACACAGACTGGTTGTTGTTAAGACATTACAGGAAAAACTGTGCCTGGAAGGATGCATGGGTCACTTGGAGACACAAGAAATGCAAAAGAAATACCAGAAATTATTATGACAATTTCTAGAGTGCTGAATTTGCAAAAGGTCAACATGAGCACCAAGTCAAAGTTTAAACAAAGTCAAGCAGATTCAATTATTTTAATGGGGAGGGGGGGGGGGGGCGGAACCAACCCATCAAAAAAACAGAAAGCAGAACTCGAAAGTTTTTACTGCTGCCTTTGTGCTCTAAGGGGCACACAATCATATTCCATTTGTGCTTCTCTCCCTCCAGGCCAATCAATCTTGAATTCTCTTTGAAACATTGAAAGAGCAACAGTGTGAGAGATGGATGATATTTAGGAGTCAAGAAGCTTAGATTTGGCTTCCATGAAGCTGAAAAAGGAATGGAATCCTTGTTTCCTTTTGTCTTGAGCAAATGGGTATAGTGCAAACCCCTCTGCCCATGCTATTAACACCATCTTAGCATTTGCAGGCCCTAAAAAATTAGCTTTTTCATTCTTTTCCAAATGTTAAGTATCACCTGTGCTTTTTCAACACAGTAAGCATGAATATAAACATCACCCACAGGGACATCAAACTGGTTGGTTCTTTGATGGTCTTTCAGACAGATGCTATTCCCCCTGTTGGGTTTGAATTTCCCATCAGCACCATGGTATCACAGCAATGTCACTCTACAACAGCATTCCCAAGAGTACTGTCTGCACACTGGCAATAGGATGCAGGACACTTCTAAGAATTAAGCCACAAAATGTCTGGTTGCCTGGGCTCTGGAGAATGTAGAGAATGGTTGGATGGTTGGTAAACCTGTCTGAAAAACTGAATGACCACAGGCCTGCACAGAGGGGATGGGAAGGCTTACCCAGTGCTGCATGGCCTACCCAGACAACATGGGACCTGTTGCTGTGAGCACCGTGGCACGACATAATTCTTTTTTCAGTGGGTAAGTCATAAGAAGTTCTTAAAACATGTGAAACAAAGGTTTCAGTAATTTCTTCCCATAGAGTTTGAGTTGCAGAAATACAGAAATAAAGAAATACATAATTTTTCAACCATGAATACACAGAAAAATTCAGGTATATCCCCACATTAGGCTGTTCATACCCTGCATTCAGAAGCCTTCAGTGACTAACATTATCTGCTTCGCCTTATTGTTATAAATTCTTTCTTACCAGCATAAATTTAAAAACAGGTTTTGAAGGTTTCTGAATGTATGAAATTATGCTCAAGATACACTGGAGGACTGAAATTCAAACACCTGACTTCACATTTTGATTTTGCCAAGACAGCTTTAGTCCACTGCCTTCCTCTGAAAAAAATGCTTACATTTTAGGAACTCATAGGTATCTTTGAAAGCTTGAAACTTGTCAAAAGGAAACACAGTGATACTTACATTGTGTATTTTATGTACTTAGGGATTCCACAGAATGTATTTAATTTCTTCATGACTTCTCTTGCAAGGAAAACGTTTAACATCCTATTCATAAATCCTACTCCCTTCACTTTCTTAAAACTTAAGGAAATTCATTTTTAGTCTAAATGGAGCCATGGGAAAGCTTATTTTCCTTACATAAGCAGACTTAGGATTGCAAAAACCTGTTAAATATTGATTCCTTCAAAACTGAATTTCAAATTAAAGTGAAATTGCAGATGCAAAGGATTTTGTAGCTAGGCTTTTAACCTAGCTTCAGCTACTAAATCTGATAAAGAGTTCCATTTAAAACAATATCTTAGGTCTGCAATAATTGGGCGGCGTCTTATATCCTAAAAAGGCAAAGTGTTGAGGAGGAGAAAATGCTACAATGCTTCTGAAGAGTGGGAAATCAACAGGTAGACAGATGAAGAGACTACAGAGATTTGTCACAAAAAAAGGAGACTGAATTTAGCTCTCTCCAACATGACTTTGTACCTTTAGCTATAAGATCATTCTAAATCTCTACAGTGAAATATCAACCTTTTCGATTCTGCTGGCAACGTCACGGAACTGTCATAGCTCAAGAAGCAAAGCATGCTGCTCTGCCAGATGAGTCAGTTTGACAATTACACAATGTTCAAACAACATATTTCCCTTCATTAAATGCCTGTTGTATGGGTGATTTAATAGTCTGCCAGTGATACCAATAATGCATAGTTATTCAAATATTTTCCTTTCTTCATTTGCCCTACTTTACCGCTGCAGAAACCTGACTTTGATGTTCAGTCCTTCCTTCCAACAGGACAGCAATGAGTACCCAGGATGCCCTTGGGTGACAGTGACAGTTACCCGCTTATCACATTGTGTTTACTGGCTATGCTGGGGATCTTATCCAGACTTCTCCCTGCAGTACAACTGATGATGAGGACTCTGGGATTTGTTTTGGCATGTATGTCTGGAGGAAACAAAAAGGGAGAAATCAAGTCATGGGGACAACTCAAAGAAAATATTTAATAGAAAAAAATCTGCCTCAGCCAGAAAAATAGCTTTTTCAGCTTGAAAGCTTTTAAAAGCACTAAGAACTCATCCTCCTAATGCATTGGTCCATCCTATTACTGCTTTATATAGCAGTACCCTGCATTTACCGCATAAAACTAATCTGACCATTTATTAATATGTAACTAGGATTACATATTGATGTTATGTATCCAAAGCATACAAACTGTTCATATACTAAACGAGTGAAATGTTTAATGTCTAAAATGCATTAGTCTCACTGGTACAATTTATCTGTGCCTCTAATTCACAAGAAAAGGAAGAAACAATTTGATCTATGCTGTTTAGGAACTAAGAAAATCCATCTGTACAACAGGATTTGATAGTTTTGTTTTCCACACTGACAACTACTACTATAACTGCATGGTGGTTTTTTTAGTATTGTTTGTTTAAAAGTAACTCATGTTCAGTGTTCAGAAACATTGGAACATCTGAGCAAGTCAAATCTATGTTAGGGGACTGATCTTCCTCTGTCTGATCTCAGTAAAAGTTTTCCCTTTGTAGAAAATAATATGAGAGAACAATGCAATATCCACCCTGCAGGAAAGGAAATGTGTTGCTTGCAAGGCCTAGAAAAATCTCAATAATTCTATGACAACTAGCTGAAGAAACTGCTGTTGTTCAATCACAGGACAAAAGTACCAAAAAAAAATGTCAACAAGGCTGAAAATGCACACATGCAAGTTCTAATGTCTCTTGGGATGATGGCCACCCTTAGCAATACACTGAAAATTTACAGTGCTGTGAACAAATTCATTCATGGACTACAGTAGTACTGGAGAGTGGTAAGGGAACAGTGTATGTCAAGGCTGAAATACAGGCCCAGATCTGGACAATTAAGAAAGTGGTATCTGCCTGTTCCAAAAGTCAGTCACGGAAATAAATGAATGGGTTCACAGTCTGTAAGAGCCAACCTCAGTATTAGCTCAGCGCTTCAACTAAACCACAAATGAAGCCTCTCAAGGGCTCACAAAACTCTGTGTACAACCTGCACTGCTCCTGCAGAGGCTTTTCACTTCATGCCCACAGACAGATGTAACTCCCCACTCTCCAGTGCTTTCCCTTTTGTGGAGAGATTTCTAGAAATCTTTCTGCTGCATTTTGTAACTGCTGAAAGAAAACTTCACTTGATTAGTGGCAGAAGCACTATGCAGTAATTTTAAACTAGTAGCCCAATAACTCAGGTCAGCTTCTGAATATACCTTGCCCTACTCCTGCTCTAGTTCAGCTTCTGGCCAGTCTGGCTTCTCATGGGGTGAAGTTCTGCCAGAAGAAATGGCGATGGGAAGGACTAAGACCCTTCAACCAGATGAGGCAATGCCAAGCACTGCTGTTACTTCATTTCACAAATAAAAACCAAAACATCAGAGTCCTGAAAGGAGAGAGACTGGTTGGTAATACAGGGGTTTTCTTAAGAATGGTAAAACCTAACAGTAGCAGCTGTGGTGTCAGGAGGCAGTTCAACACACCAAAGCTTGATGAGTCCACCTCAATCTGAAAACAGGGAATCTGGATAAAAGGAGCTTTACCTTGCAAGGTACTGTGTTTAAGAAGCCTCTCTAAGATGTGAAGGAAACACACAACATACAGCAATTGCCTAAGCAACAGAGAGACTCCAGACCCTGGCAACTGCCAGGTAGCACAGAGGAAATGAAGCAGTCCTAATGAAAAGACACCTTCTATTCCAAATACCACAAGGCAGCATTTGTATCGGCACTATCACAGTTTTGTAAGCCTTTCCATGAGCATCTCCAGTGTGAGAAGGTGTTGTAACCAAGTAAAAACCCCCCAAGTTGGACACTGGCATGCTATCTTCACTTGGATTTGTATTTTGTTTCAACATTCACCATCACACGCCTGCCCTACTGCAAACATGGCATTCAGAGTACATCTTTTCTGCTTAACCCTAGCTATTTCCGTTCTTCCCTCTTAGCCCTGTGAAGAGAGTGGAGGAAAGATTAAACCCAGTGTGAAGATTAAGTCAGTCTGAGGGCAGCAGGGCTGTGGTTCTCATGCCCAGTACATAGGAGAAGTTGGGATGGCTGCAGAATATTTCAGCTAAGAGTTTCCCCTCTCATCTATTTTCATCTTCTAACTATTCTACTGAAAAAGTTCCTTTCTAAACCTGTAGCAAAGTGAAGAACACTTTCTCATGGAAGTCAAGGGTGACTTTTCTCATACACCAGCTGATTGCACGAATCTTATGAAGAGACATTCACAATGGCCTTGCCAGTTCCAAAACTGGAAAATGAGCTGAGGGGAATGAAAACATATCACTGTGGTAGAGACGAAGTTCACTTCCCTCTTCAGCACTCTATTCAGCCTCCTACTTCAGGAATGCACAATAGTTACAAAGTTCCTGCATAGTCTTGTCTTCAGTAGTCTATAAGCTTGCAGATGACACCAAGCTGTGTAGTCTGTTTGGCACACCGGAGGGAAGAGATGCCACTCAGGAGCACTTTGAGAGGCTTGAGAGTTGGACTTCATGAAATTCAACAAGGCCATCTGCAAGGTCCAGCATGTGGCTTGGGACAATTCCCAATATCAATACAGGCTGGTGGATGAACGGATTGACAGCAGCCCTGAGGACTAGGATTGGGGATACCAATGGATGAAAAACTGGACATGAGCTGGCAGTGTATGCTGGCAACCCAGAAAGCCAGCTGTACCCTGGGTTACATCAAAAAAAGCATGGCCAGCAGGTTGAGGAAGGTGATTCTGCCCCACTACTTTGCTCTTGTGAGACCCCCACCCCACTGTGTCCAGCTCTGGTATAAAACATGTAACTGGCAAGAGTGGATCCAGAGGAAGGCCACAAAAACGATACCAGGGATGAAACACTTGGCCTGTGAAAAAAGAAGTATAACCACTACAGTTCTGTGTGGAGAACAGTCCAGTGTCCAGTCATGCACCTACAGGACAACCATAGCTCACTCTTTCATGAGCACATACACAGAACTTAAAGTATCACATAACGACCATCACAGAGTCGTTTCAAAGCTTGAAAGTATGAAACCATTTCAATGAATGAAAATTTTCATGGCTTTACTGAAATAACAGTTTTGACATATACAGCCAGCCACTTCCCATGTAAGTAACATTTTAATGCAAATTTCTACTAACCTACATGGCCTTATCAGTACTAAACTGTGTAAAAGACTTGGAGGGTAGCAGCAGGTGGAGAAAAGAGAAGTGGGATAAGAGTTCACAAACCTTGATGCTGAAATAAATACAGCAATTCCTCATACTGCTGCTTTGCCTTTTCTGGCAGAAAAGCAGACCCCTTCTCCACCTCAGTACTTCCAAAGGAAAGTGAAACTGTACCATTATAGCTGGGGTTACATGTGGCTTAATACTGTCAACCCTTCTGCTCTGGAAAAGAAGGTCTTTGCATTCTTTTCTAACCACTGATACTGCCATCTGGGGTTGTGTTATCAGAGAGAAGTGCAATATGATGTACTTCCAGCTCAAAAATCCTGGCCCTACAATCAGGAGTTCCTGGTGTTATATTAAAAAATCTCATTTCCAAGAACATATATTCCAAATGCTTCCTGTTCTCAGGCCAGTGTATGGCTAAGGAACAAACAGTTCTAGAAATAAACTTTTTTTCAGTAGAATTGAATTAGGCTAGATCAGAAAAGCCAAGAGCAAAAAAATTGGAAAATCTCTTCTTAACTTGCTTTAAAGGTAAATGTTTACTTCTCTGTAACAGGAAAGCAGTATAGCATTTTATATTCTTCACAGACCTGGAATGCTCTCTTGTTTTCTAATGCTTCTTCAGAATGAAGAAATGCTGGGCTATTCATACAGAGAATGAAATGTCCTGCCTCTCTAGAGGTCATATGCAGCATAAGCACTGGCATTAATACATTTCCTTCTGTGAATTTACCACTGTCCCACCAGTGCTGGAAGGATTACCCTAGGAATGAGGAGTCCTTCACAACCATGACACTCAAACTTGGATTCATCAATTTATCTCCCTTAACCTATATTTAAACACAAAAACAAACAAGCAATGCCAATAGCAAAGTCAAGCACTCAGCACTCTTCATAACTGGACTCTCCCTCTGTCCTCCCCCTCTTCCTCCAGTGCTTAGATTATTATATCCAAAATTTTCTCTTACAGTTATTCAAATTCTTTGTCTCTCTAATGAACCTCTCAAAACTCAAACTTGTGGCCTGGACACCTGCACAATGGAAACTAGAAAGAGATGATAACCTGCATCAAGGCTGACCAAGGAGGAAGTGAACCATCATACTTGAGTTTTTTATTTCCCCATGCCTCCCAGTGTGAGACTGCTGACTAAATGTCACATTAAGTGTGGAGTGAAAAGTTGTTCTCAGCTTTCCTTTAAGACTTTTAGTTCACAGAAAGAGTTTGCCACAGCACTGACTTGGGTCCTACTCTGCAGCAGGTCATTCTGCACGCATATGTTATATGCTTGTTTCTCTGTTAAAGAGCTAGTAGTTGCTTCCTCTTTAACTAGACATGCCCATGGCTTCCATGCAAGTCATCTCTGAACACAATACTATGCAAAAAAAGATAGAAAAATAAAGGTGTAGAGATTTTCATAGCGATTGACCTCTCCTCAAAGAAACTACTGAATGTTCAAGGCATGACCTCAAACAAAAGGCCTTCATAGGGTGTGATATGCTTGCATTTTGCACTTGCAAACATGTATTTTTACAAGACTTATTTTCCTGAAACCTTCAGCTAAACTGTAAAACAAAAACAAAAAACCCAAACAAAAAAAAACCACCTAAAAAAACCTCTAACCCCCCCAAAACAAACAAACAAGCAAACAAACAAAAACCCCAACACCCCCAAACACCACACACCCCCCAAAAAACCCCAAAAAATTAATTTTATATTCTGGTAGGGCATAGGGAAAACCATTGTTTACTTTTTTTTGTTTGGCTTGGTTTTTTTTTAAACTTTCTTTTCCCTTAGGGAAATCTAATTTTGGCAGCATGTGTGGGATGGAGCACTAATCTGCTGTTTTAACATGTGCATATCTGGAATTTTCAAGCCACTTTTCATCACCTTATGAACCTTCTCAAAATAACGCGAAAAAGAAAGACACAAGGGATAACTGCCAAAAGATGCTAGAGAGACAGTCACTGTTCTTGTGGCCTGATTCTACCCTGTTAAAGTACCTACAGTCAAAACACTGAGTCAAACAACACCAAGTATGCTGATTAGTTCACATCTACTTAATTATAGTAGTGTCCTATTCCCACTAAATTGCAGGTGGATGACAGCCTGAGGGTACTAGTAGGACAAGAAGCAACACGAAGAGCATAACTATACTTGCTCTTGTCTTGCTTTAGAAGAGCCAATCATGCTCTTTGAGATAACAAGCTCGTATCAACAGGTAAGTTGAAAACTAGACTGCCTGGAAGTTGAGCTGGTTTAACTTCAGCTGTTCTCTCAAACTGGGCTAGTGTAGCCAATGCAGATTGCTGCACAAGAAATCTTAGTTCAATTTAGGCTAAACTGAGATTTGAAAATCGCTCTCTTTTTTTTTTTTTTTTTCAATTTTTCTTTGAGTGAATAAATCTGAATGCAAAAGCAACAACTACACTGAGCTACCAAGGCTGCCCTGTAAGTTGTTTACATACAATAAGCATGAGTTGCCCTTGCCAAAGCACCTCATATACAGAGCAGCCTGGAGCCACCAAGAGTCAGGCTTACAATGCAGCCCTTCTAGAAAGCAATCTTCACTTCTCTTCTGGGCCAGCTTCTGTCAAGGACTCACAGGGAAAGAAAGAAAAGGTATAAATGGCTTAATGCTTGGAAGAGGGAGCTGTGAGACTGTTTTCTCCAAGTCCAGCTGTAGCCAGTGTATTTCCAACACATTGCAGGAACAGGTAGGGCTGGA
>JAWWEU010000001.1:87304543-87371591 GCA_035583155.1 Acropternis orthonyx | reverse complement strand
GCTGGATCTGTCAATTGAGCCCAACTTCCAGGCCAGGGCAGATGAGCAAATGTGTCTGCAGTAAGCATAGTATCTGCATTTATATATTTTCCAGAAGGGTTCACAAACAGACTTGAAAGGAAATCAGACTCTTGAGTTATTTTGGTGCTAGTCTGCATGCAAATGAACCTCCCAAACAGGCAGACAACAAATTCAGATGTGCTTTTTAGACAAAGTAAATAAGCAGTCATGAAGTCATTTGCAAGGCTTATCTAAACGTGTTTAATCATGCTAGTATAAGCTTGTTTTGAAGAAAGTTCTGCTCTTAGGAGAAAATGAGAAATAAAAAAAATGCATCCCCTACCCCCACCAGCTCTCAGAGGGATAGAGGCACCTCCTCACAAGGGATGGCAGCTGCTACATTTAGCTTAGTGTTCAGCTGAACTCAAGCTTTCCACATAAACATCCAGGACATGGGCAGTGGTTAATAAACCATAAGCTGCTCCAGAATCCACAGTGAGTCTTTGTGGATTTTGTTAAAAGGCACAGTGAGGAAAAACAGTGGAACAAGGAAATGTAAATGTTTTTCCTGAGTCTAGATTCATACCATCAAAATATCCTAAATCAAGTTTATGAAATCTGAAAGGGAGTTTTGAGCTCTTGCAGCCCGAGCTGTATCTGCTTATCCACTCTCTGAAGAGCGGCTGCACATGACGTCTCAGATGGATGGAAAACATTCCATAAGCAACTGTGGAGGGTGTGGTGGCACGGCAGCTTGCAGAGTAGCACAGAAAACACATTGATTCCTCTGCCTGCTACTGTGTCTCCTATTAGACCCAGCACACCAGAAATGGCTGCTGTGACTCGGCAGCAGTGAGGGTGGGTTTGAAATTAGAAGAAAACTGGTAGAGTACCAAGAAACTGTTGTTTTGGTGGGTTTTTTTCCCAAGAGATGTTTACTGGTCACTGCCAGCACTGTTAGATCACTCATCTCCTAGCTGCACTTGCCACAGTGTCATGCTGCACCCATGGACTTGATTTGTATTTCAGGGTGAAGACAGTGCACTATCCCTTTGGTTTCAAAGACATAGTGTGTTTCTGACTATTTTAAACATTTCTAACACATCCTGTTGCTGTAGTAGCAGAACAACAAGAACATAGTATTTAAAGTCTTGGAGGGAAACATGTCAAGGCCTTTGAAAAGTCTTCTGTTTTCTTTTTTCCTTTTTAACCCACCCACTGAGTGATTTACTTTTTTCTTGATTGACTATTTTGAGGGTACAACAACAAGGTATAGATTCAAACTGGTGTCCTCAGATATGGAAGCCACAGAGGAATATATCAGTGACTCTTCTCACCGATTCTGTATCAATATGGTGTAGACTCATGTACAGAAAGTACAGGTTTATCTCAGACAGATTCCATTCGTTAACAAATATGCAAAGCTAACAAGCAGTACGTTCCCACCCTACTATAAATTACTCAGACAATTCAAAGCAGCACTAAAATAAACAGCATTTCTGGTCACTTGCACCATAAAGAAAAACAGTTTCTTGGAATTCACAAGCCCACAAACGCTGATCTTGGATCTTCTGAGCATATGTTTAGAGTAAAATAATGCCTGCAAAGCACTGGAGACAAGGATACAGAAAAGCTTCTATAATTGCTTATTGCTTCTTCAAGAGTCAGGCTAAAAGGATACCGGAACAGTGTTTTTCTGAAGAAAGCTTTGGAAGGGAGAAACCATAAGAACCTTTTACTCTCTGAGATTATGGACCTTATACACTGTTAATGCTGAAAAGAGATGGCCAAAGATCCTTCAGAGGATGCTGGCAGAACAGCGCCCCTTCCAGTGGACAGCTGTACCCAACACAACAGCGCTGGACTTGCTGGCCTTTGGAGAGGATGTTTAAAGAAAATGCTGTGGTTGCAAGAGGATTGTGCAGAGCACACCCCACTTCAGAGACCCCAGATTGGCTACCAGGCTCTCTATGGGAGCACAGGGCAGACCTGCGTGACTGTAAATTGCATGGGTGTGCACAGGGCAGGAACAGAATCAGGAAAGCATAAAAGTAGCTTAAAACAATTGTTCCTACTGTCACCCTCATTCCATTCCCATGCCTATCAGAGTGACTGGTATAGAAACAGCTATCCTTTATTGACCTGCTTCACTGGCATGTGCTCAGAAGTTACCACTTAGACCATATATGAAGCACAGGTAGGCCAAGCTTTGTAGAAGTTTCTTTTAAATACTTCAGCTACTGCTACAGAGACATTATTCAAAGACAGCTATTGACAGCTGATATTTTAAGAAGAAGCTTCCAAAAAAATCTGTTTCTTGTCCTGTGATAAGCCACATGACAAGGCACATCATTCTGTAAGGGAGGTAGGAAAAGTGTTTAGCAGTGTGGGAAAGAAAGTCGGGATACATAATCTATTTGGTTGTTTTCCTGCTTGAACAACAGGGCTGCAGAATGACACAGAACCAAACAGCTACAAACATAATGGAGGAGTTGTTCTGCTGAGCACAACATTAATACAAAAATGTAAAAGCATTCTTGGACAATGCCTGAACAGGTCCTGTATGAGAGATTTGGGAATGAGCTTCTCTGAGGTTTGGCAAAAGGATGGTTATCACTAGGTGCAAGAATATTTTGGTCATCCAAAGCATTTTATGAGATCTAGCAATAAGTTCTCTCCAGTTGTCACAATGTAAGACATCCAGACAGGAACTGCACTTCAGTCCTACAGACAGGCATCACCTTGCTATTCCATGGTACTTGGCTGTGGTCCTACTATTACATCCAACATTTCCTAAGCAGCTCCCTCTATCCCACTGGTGAGTGCCTCTCAGCAGGCCAACACCTTCAAGAACCAGTATCAGCCTATCCCTATTAGTATGGAGTGTGAAAGTTAATGTTGCAACATGAATTAACAGTGTGCTAAAACAGATTTTGCCCAGGACTTGAATGAGGATGGCAAGTATTCTGCTGGACAACTTATGGAGTGCCATTACAGAGAGGCTCTGTGATGCTGTAGTTGCTGAAGACTTAGTACTTCCAAAAGTGCACTTTGGCTACAATTTAGAAGACTCAGGAACCCCAGCTTGGATATTTCCTGCTTTTTCAGCTATTTTAAGAGAGGGGAGGTAGTCACATGTGGTTTTTTTACAATCTCTCTTTCAATACTTGACTCCTTGAGGACCAGTGCTGTTTTCATTGGAATGAATGAGCTTTCTTTCACTCACCCCAGTTTAACCCCTGACAATTTGCTATGGACCTCACTGCTATTGTAGCATGGCATCTTGTGATCTGAAATTTATTTTTAAAAATGATTTATCCCTGTTTTTGAAAGCACAATTCTGAGATAGAAAAGTTCCATAATCATCTTATAATAGATACGGAAGGAGGATGAGCTGGAAATCGAAAGTGCACTAGGTGTCTACAATGCTGACTGTACGTACCTCTATGATAACTGATTTCCTCAGAAAAGCGGGGTATGCTCAGCAAGACATGCCACATATACCCTGATGTGCTTGGCACATAAAGCTAGCTATGCTTCCCTAGACAAATACTGTCTCTTCAGACTTCTTCCCCCAATGGGGCCGAATTCAGTCTTTGACAACCTTTAACCTGTTGGAGGGGGAAATGGCACTGCCACTGGCTTCCACACAGCAGTCTAAAGGTTATGGGTCTTGCCAAACTGTACAAAACCCAGAGCTGAAGTCTATAGCTGCCCCATTTGGATCAGCAATTTAAACCTCATGAAGTATGCTAAAGTGAGATTGCAGGGGTACTCTCTCCTCGTTTTTCCTACTATAGTACGGTATGCAGGTGATCACTGGCTGAAGACACAGAAACGCCTCCACAACTGACGGCTCAGGCACACATCTAGATGCCACAGCTCCCAGAAGCAGGGGAATCTGTAGGTTTGGCAGATGTCTTCTCAGTCTGCCAGCTTTCAGGAACAGAGCTGAATCACTGCTCTGCTGCCAGGAAGCCAGGGATCCCCCAACACAGTGGAAGGGACTCCTTTGGGCAGCAAAGGTCTTGAAAGCCAGTCTTCTAATGATTTGTACTTAGACACACCAATTCCTTTCACCATGTTCACCACCATCTACTGCTGTGTGTCCAATGGTCTTGGATCACAGAAGTCCAACCACCTATTGTGGATGAGTGGAGGACCTGGTGCCTTCTGGGGTTGTCTTTGAGACAGGGCTGGGATGTGCCCTTACCTTATAACTGTATCCACAAATGCAAAACATGGCTGTGTTCAGTAACCTAAACAACATCTACAGTTTTTGCCCTACATCATGTACCTGAAGTCACAAAGGAAGTCTATGTTGGCAGAAATCTGCGGTACATTATCTGAGCACCTCCCTAAAACTCTATCCACTGGGAGAAATTTCCTCTCATCAGGAACAGAATCAGATGTTTGCGAAGCAATTCAATTAACTTCTTTGAAACAATCACAGTTTTTGAAACATTTGGCTTGTGGCTGATTAAGCTTCTTGCCATGGTGGTAGCTGCCATATCATGTCTAAATTCTATGTGGAAATTACTGATCATTAAACAAGTCTTTATATCATGTTTTTACAAGCTATTCAGAGAAAGGCTCTATCTACCATAAAGAATTATTTGCAAGGCACACTGACTTGTATCCTGTTGGTTGGACTGTACCTTCATTAATGCTGATCTACCTCAGTACAACTCTAGGCTTCTGCAGTTACCTTTGACGACAGTGGTAAGAGCAGCAGCTCCCATTGTTTGCAAAATCTCTCAAATGAGAAGAGCTACTAGGAACAAGGATATAGCTGAGTTCTAAAAAATAATTAATTTTTTTCCTGACAAACACAGGAAACTGGAGTTAGTTGGCAAGATGGATGGGAGAGGAGGGCATACAAAGAGATAGCATTTCAATAAGATCATTAAAGCAAGTAAAACTTCAGGTAATTTCCTCTAATTCTGCTGACAGTAACTGATCTGGATTATGTTTTGTTTCAAAATAGTGCTGTTGGGGAGAGATAAGCACAGTGAGAGAGCCGTAAAACAGTTCTTGAGCAGAGACACCTCCAGAATCCATGCATGCTGCCCCTTTAAATCTTACAAACTTTAATGCTCCAAGTGCTGTAGG
Organism: Acropternis orthonyx; assembly: GCA_035583155.1. NCBI lineage: Eukaryota > Metazoa > Chordata > Aves > Passeriformes > Rhinocryptidae > Acropternis > Acropternis orthonyx. The sequence goes on along the minus strand of JAWWEU010000001.1, from coordinate 87,366,479 downwards.
GATATTCTGCAACACAGTTTCAGGCAAATTCCTAATTGAAACAGATCTGGTTTGCAGGCAAGAAAAGCATTTGTTTATATTTAAGTTTCTTCTCACTGGGCAGTTAAAATGTGTTTTCAAGAATCAAGCTACAATAGAAGCCATTAAAAATCCCCAACATTTTCCAACCGCACACAATTGTCCCAAATAATTCCTATTCAGATTCAGGGAAAAATTATGGTAAAACTTCCGATACTATGATGAGGTCAGTTGTTGGCAAGTGCTACCATTTTAATGACAACCATTACAGTAATTCATTAGCACTACCGCAACAATCAGATTTAGCTGGTGTGGGGTGTATTGGTAAACAGCTGCTTACTTGAAAGAAATTCTTATCTTAAATGAGAGTTAGGAATGGTAACTTACCAGCTCCAAGAACCTCCTCACCACCTGTCTTTGCTTTAAGTTAGTTTCACCATCCAGGTTAGCTGTTTCTATATGGCACAGCCCATCAGGATCACTTGAGGAGAGCAGCAATATGTCAGCAGGTATAATTTCATTACAGCGAAGCTGCACGAAGTCTCCAACTTTGACTTCTTTCCAGTATCTGCTTATATATTTCTTCTCAGTTCTGGGGGGGAAAGGAAAAAAAAAAAAAGAGACATTTACAGGACATAGAAATAAAAAAATGCACAGACTGGGATGCTTCTGATCAATCTGGTTTGATTTGCACCAGGCGTACACTGCCTTTGGAAGTTCTTCAGGAATATTCTGGTTACTCTGGGAAAAGCCAATGCAGAGTGCCAGGAGGTCACTTCCCAATGACTCAGAACTAGGTCTAAGTTACCAAGATACTCTTTTAAGACCCAGAGGACAGCATGGTGATGTTACACTTGACTAAAAGCAGGGTAAATAGGAGCTTCATATATTCTCCTTTCCCTCCCTGCATGCCCTGAGTCACCTATCTGACTCCATGAAGGGAAGGGGGCCGTGGTCCACAGTGTGTGAAAAGGAGTCACTTTTAGGGCAAGAGGGGTTATAAGAACAGGTCTGGGCACAGGACACTTGCTTGGCATGGCTCCTGAATGTCCATCATGCGCCACCCTCTGATGCACCCTCAGATAGCTTCCACTTGTTCCCTTTTACCAACGGGGACAAACTATATAGTGCTGCACCTGATACCTGGAGAGAGACAAAGATCCCTAACTGAGAGGAATTTCCACTATTCATCACTAAACCTAGAATCACAGGGACATGTTGTGTGATAAAATGCAGTCCCAGCTGCTCTACTGAGAAAGGACACTGCCATTTCTTTTAAGTATTTCTGCTCTATTTCCATTCTAGCCTCAATGCGCTGTTAATTTCTGCTTAGTTATACCCTGAACCCTTCATTTTGGAGTATAACCACTAAACCTCCCCCAGTTTTAAATGTTATGCTACTTGGCTACTTTTTATTTTTTAACTTTTCTTGACAGCAAGAGGAAAAAGGAACAGGTGATTGCTTAATTAATTTTAGCTAAAATTTCAGGTTTTAATTTAATGACATGCACAGACTCACGTGTTTTCTTGGCATTTGCGGAAATCGCTTTATTCTGTTGAGCTTTTGAAAGATATTAATTTCAAAACAGCCACAATACTGACTTGGCAAAATACCTCCTGAAAATGGGAAGCTGCTATTCTGACACTTTTCTAAGCCGTCAGAAGGCCTTTTGACATGTGAGCACCAAGATGGTTGTCACTGTCACCAGGAACAGTCTCCTGGGACAGCATTTTTACTGGCAGAAGGGGCTTCTGATGAGGGGTGGGGAGTGGTGGCAGTTATTTTACGTTTTTAAAAAAATATTATTTTAAAATATATCACTTTCAGCAGTAACATGAATAGATTTGCAACCAAGTGGAAACATGGAAGGCCTGATAATGTTGTTACTTTGGAGTTACTGACAGTCATGTCTTCACTGGTGTTACAGGAATTACTAAGTTAATTGACATTTATTCATGTACGTAGCCAGAATCCTGAACAATAAAGGGTAAGGTAGCATAACAAGGACGTATCAGATCAGGTTTTACCTCCCAGAATTTCTTCATTGTCTTTTCATAACATCCAGTTTATAAGGGGAGGAATGAAAATTAGGTCTGTGATTTCTATTTTGATAAAGCCTGAAAAGGATTAGTAACAGCCAAATGTAAAGCATGATAATCTAACAACGGGAGGTAATACACATGCTACGTGCTGAAATAACCCATCTTCTTCACAATTAGGATGAAATAAACTTTTAACTTTTCCTGCTAGTGACTATGGATTGCTTTGAAACCCAGTGCGCCATAACACAGTACAAATTACCGCACTGCAGATGTGAAGGGTTTGTTAGCTCTGCAATCTGTAACTCTGAATCCCTTTACATGTTCTGTTGTTTTTCATCTTTTCTGATTTAACTGTGAAACTGGGTGATGTACAAATGCATGTACAATGAGCAGCAAGTACAAAAGAACGATCAGACTAAAAATAGCAAGTAGTTCCATACTATGCTATAAGCACTACTGTTTTTTATTTAATTTCTATTGTTTGAAAAGCATTGCTATTTTAGCATTTCCTCATCCCTCACATGCTTAGCAACTGCCACAAGTATATACACTGTGGCAGGAAGGGTGGATATCGCGCAACACAAGGCCAAATGGCTCTACTGGAGAAGAGAAGGCTGCAGGGAGACCTTATCATAGCCTTTCAATATATAAAGGGGGTTTGTAAAAAGACAGAGAATTTTTACCAGGGCCTGTAGTCATAGGACAAGGGATAATGGTTTTAAACTGAAAGAGGGCACGTTTAGATGAAACATAAGGGAGAAATTTCTTCAATGAGGATAGTGGGACCCTGGAACAGGTTGCCCAGTGAAGCTGTCAATGCCCCATCCCTGGAAGTGTTCAAAACAGGGCTTTGAGCAATCTGATGTAATGCAAGGTGGCCCTGTCCCTTGCCAGGGGTATTGTATTAGGCAAACTTTAAAGGTCCTTTCCAAGGCAAACCATTCTGTGATTCAATGAATCCACGAATGCAAGAACTCCTGCACATGCACTAGGGCCCCAGGGCATAGCCCCCTTTGCCAGACACATGGGAACAATTTGGCCCAGTATTCCACTTGCTAACAAGGGTCAAGTAGCAGATGGAAGATGACTGTCCTCATGGAAAATTACTTCCTCTTCAAATGGGCTTGCTCTATGTCCTGTAGTACAGATCTCAACTTACCTCATTGCAGCCAATGAGTAGTCACTGCAAGTGTTCTCTGCAGAGTATGGCATAATATTGTTTTCAGATGGGGTGGTTCAGACACTAGCTGAACTATGAATACATCAGTCCTTCAACGTGATCAGTCTAATCGTCTGAACGCACAGGTTAGCTCACCTCAAGACAACCATCATACCTCTAGCCAGTGCACACACATCAAGGGACCCCAGAGATAGAATTAAAATTTTGCCATTGATTCTGCAGAGACAGGACTTTGTTGTCCAAGTTTTATATCACCTACTGAATGTTTATTCTTGTTGTTATACTGCACCAGTAAAGTTAGATGATATAGAGAGTTAGGAATGCCAGACTTTTTATGAGAAGGAGCCCAAAATCTTGTCAGTCTTGTGCAATCTCAGTACAGGGCTTCTGTGGTGGTGCAACCCCCTCCTCTCTGCTATACCTCCTCAAGTCTGTTCTACAATCTCAGTAATTCTCGTTAGGCCTTGGCCTTTGTATAATGACTTGGGCAGTGAAGCATCCTTCGACCATACCAGGAACGCTTGCATGGCTAAGCGGAGTGGCACTGTTCATAACAGGAACACCTGTTGCCTGACCATGAGAAATCCCCTAATAGCCTTGGAACATTACTCACCTGAACCATAACCCCACTGGAACAGTACCTCATTCTTACTGGACTTTTGAATAATTTCAGGAATTATCAACTTGGGTTATGGTAAGGATGGAAACTGATTAATTACTGAAGCCAATCATCTTATGACCATATAAACAGAGGTCCTAAGTGAAGTCCTTTGAACTCTCCTGGACCACAACAGGCTGCACCAGCTTCTCCCTCAGAGTGCGATGCCTCTGAGAGCTCGCAAACTCAGAGGACTGTCACCAAAAGCTGATGATTGGGTCTGGGCTGATATCCCCCACTCTTGAGGCTCAAGCCTCTCCTATTGAGAAATGCCAAGGTATTCAACGTGAGTATTTCACTGACACTCAAGTGGAATTTACACTCTACAGATAACTGAGTCACTCTTGTGATTACAGTTAATCCTATTGAATCACTTTGTAAATGTTAAATTAGTCAATTATTGACTGGTGCTAAATCCTCCAAGCATAAACCATTGCCCAGGTCTAAGGCAAAAACTAGCCTCCATCAGGACTTCAGAAAACACAGGGGTCTATTCTGAACCTTGTGGCTCAGTGACAGGATTTTCCTATTAAATCCTTTAAATATCCCATTGACCAAGTCTGAGACCAAGTTTGTATTAAGCTGCAGCTAGGTTCCATCAGAAGTTTAGAAAGCAAAGGGGTCCACTCCAAAACTCAGTGGAGAAATCTCCCTTACCCCTTGCAACCTTACACTTTTGCATCCCTGACCCTTCTATAAATCATGCCAAATTGATTTTAATTCTATTCTATGCTTCATCTATGTAACAATAGAGCGAACCTTGCCATCAAACTCTGTTAAGTCACTTTCACCAATTTATATTAAAACCTGCTTTTGGTAATACCTTTGATGGTGATTATTAAAGTGGCCTAAACCACTAATTTGTGGCAGCTGCAGGCACTGTTTGCAAGGGACTTTTTAACAAAAGCTTTCAGCAAGTTTAAGTAAACATCATCAAGCCTCCTGGAATATTTTGTTGAAAAGCGCAAAGAATTCTGGCAGGAACAAAGGAATGGGAGGCACCATCTCAGTGAGTCCAGTCCCCTCCAATGGTTGCAGCAAAACATGAGATTGATATTTAGCTCAGAACCTAACATACCACAACTCTAGTTCTACCTGCCCACATTTGTTACAAGCCTGAAGATATATTTTATTACCTATGATACATTCAAGGCTGATGCTACAAGAAACAAATGCTGCAAACCATGATGAACCACAGGCAGAGGTCAGAGATACTAAATCTTTCAAACCTGGAGAGTTAGATAAAAGTCATGCTGTCATGAACTACTGCCATTCTGCAGAAGGAGTAGATGGAAAATGTTACTTTCCAGTTAAATCACCATGATGAACTATTAATTTCAGACAGCTATGCCCAGCTACTAAATGTGTTGAGTTGAGCTCACACATTAAAAAGGTACATCCTCCTGCATGCAACCTAATCTTCACCAATACACTTGCATGCAAAGAATTTATCTGTCACCTGTGGTTTAAACCCACAGTCACGTAAATCTTCATGCTCCTCTCTGCCACAATTGAAAGCAGAACTTGCCAGTGCTTTTCCCTTTTCTGAGCATATTGTTACAGGTGAACATTGACTGAAATCTAAAGACAAATAGCTAAAAAGTCAGCTGGCACAGCTGCATTGACATCAACACTCTTGTTAGCCAACAGCAAATGTGGCCCTGGCAGGAGCCAAACTCCTCTAGAGGCTAATGTCTATTTGCAATGACGAAGTGCAATTATCCCAGCATATCTGCTTTTAAACATAAAAAGCCTGAAACACCCTTTCAAGTGTATGAACACGAGAAAAATACATTAATAGCTATTAAAATTTGTTATTAGTCTACCTACTGCATATATTTGGCCTATGCTCTGTTTTGAAGCAGAACAGCCTGCAGGTTTGTGCCAGATTTGAGATTGGTTTTGGTCAGTAGCAAAACTACTTTGTTCAGCAAAAACGGAACAATCCAAGAGTTACTGAAGATTTTTTTCTTCAAATGTTTACAATTTGGAAACACAGAAACTCATAAATTACATTTTCTTTTCCCATTAACTGTCCTTTTCCCTCTTCTTGTCTCCTTTGCAATATGCACTGATAAAGATCATGCCCATAACTTTGCTTTCTGGACATGGAGACACCAGTTTGTATCTACAGAAGGCTGAGGATTTTCAAACTGTCTCCACTCAAAAATGACAAAAAAACTTCTTCTCAATGTCTTTTAACTGTTTTGCCACAATAAGGAATTATTAAAAATTGCTTAAGATAACAAAACTACACATCTTGCCTCTTCTCTCTTGTTTTTAGTTTGTTTTTTTTTAGTTTTGGGAAATTATCAAAGAAATATGAAGGCCATGCAGCTGTAATCTGTTGCACTTTTATGCAAGGCCTGCATACTATAAATTTTATTTAATAAATTGAGAGGAGGGGGACTGCTAGGTCATCATTTCTTGTTCCTCCTTTCCTGTACTTCTCCACTGAAAAAAATTACAGTTAATGAGTGGGAATGGCTGATGCAGATGTAATCCATCAAATCCAGCAAGTGACTGGGGCACCTGTGCTTCTATGTAACACTGCCTTAGCTTAGTCCCAATGCAGGCTCCTATATTCAACTCAGCAGGGCTTGTAGAATACATTTATGAGAAGATTAGAAGATGTTCTCCTGTACCTTTTCAGGTGTCCAGCCTGTTCTGTCTGGCTTACACAGCATAGCCCTTCCTACACACATTGGTGCTGCAATCCAGAGGTTGCCTCTCAAAATATCCATATGAAACGTCGTTTCCCAGTCCCAGCCCATCCGCTGACTTGCTTTTGAAGTAACAATCGTCCCCACTTCAAAAGAAATCTGACTCCTTTGCCTTCCCGGCCAGCTGAGGTTGGCCATAGAACCACTAGGATTTTAAAGAAACACAGCAAGAAACGAATCCTGTGGAAGAGAAAAAGCCCTCCACAAAAGACAGGTCAAAGAATTGTTGTGCATGTACAAGGCAGACTTTGGATCTGTTCCTTCTTTCTCATCTCAGGAGGTAGAAATAGATTGGGGTAGCACAAAAAAGTGTTTCAGGTACATCTCTGCTTTCAGTGACTTAAAATATGTTCAAATCAGTTGGCTACAAGTGCTGTGACAAGTCTTCTGGTTAGGACTAATTAAAAAAACACTTGCAGCTAATTAGCAGGGCCCAAGTAGAGCAGCAACTTCTGAAGGAGAACATCAAACTGTAACACAAACACAGAAGTGTCACATCCGGCCAAACTATCTTTAGGGAAGCTCCAGCACCCAGTGATTTCTCAACAGGTACTTCATGCTCATACAGGTTTCCCAAATTGTTCTTTCTTTTACCTGGGCTGGAGCCTTCACCTCCCATCCCCTACCTCTCCTCCCAACGCTCCTATAGGTGTGGAGAGGGTTCACACTAACTGGGCCCATAGTGCTCTATGAACACTTCAGTGGCAAGCAGAGATTTTGCATGACTCATCACAGTTTACAAATGCAGAGCTGGTGGACAGCACTGAAATATGTGAACAAAACTGCTGTGTTATAATCAGTACCAATTATGATTTGAAAACTACAAGTGTAGCAGTTCTCAGAGTTTAAAAACAAGAGTTATCTGTGAGACCAAAGCATACATTGCACAAAGTCTGAACATGTCAAGTATCTATGGAAACATGTTGAGAACCATTTGGGTACAATTGCAATGCTGTGGCAAAATGAAGGAAAAACATGTAGCATAAGTTAATGCCAAAGGAGGTTACATAATGCCCAGAATATGTCTCCATTCCACCACAAATGATAACATCTGTTTCTATGAAAATAAATCATGAAGAGACTTTGAATCTGATATTAATCAGACAAAACAGATTAACAGAGTGTGTTTCTGAGAAACGTTGATGAGAATGAAATCTCTCCATGACTGAAATTTCTAGATAGACTCTGTAGTCCTCACATTATTTTAAAGGTGCTTAAAATATACTTTCATTGACTTCTATTATCTCTCTTTTTTTTTTTTTTTTTTTATAATTAGCGTATGCTAATGTATGTTACAGTTGCTAGAAGCAAATCTGTGTGTATGGAAATGCTGAGGCATAAAGGTGCCTTTTATTAAATTTACACTTTCTGAAAACTCTTAATTTTTCTGCTACTAGTCAAACTTGCTATGAAATATAAAGTACTCTGCAAACCTCAATGATTCAGGCTTATAATGTGGAAGTAATAATTTAACTTCTCTTGGCAGTGTTACCTCCATTATATCTCATGTTGAAAGAAATCTCACTATTGTTAACTATAATGAAACATTTGCTACCCGGAATAATTGATTTTTCAGCCAAGAAGCCTGTTGTTGCGATAACAACATAAAACCTAAAAGCAGAGCATGTAAGGAACTTTATACAAACTGAAGAAAGAAAAAGCTGCCCTCTACAACTTGATCTTAAAACAGACTGTTCCAGAGAGACATCTAGTATTAGGGTTTCTGTGAGTGGCATGATTCTCAACGCTCTTATGTCTACTGGCAAAAATGCTAATAAAAGTCCTATCACTTTTCCAGTAAAGAGATATATTGAAAGAGAAGACAATCAGTTGCTTTATATATAGCAGAACAGATAGGTAATGTTTAGTGCTGAGGTTTTCTAAACGGATGTCACACAAGGAGGTGGGAGAAGTGGGAGAACAGCCTGGATGTGATCTGGCTCACAGCCAGGTAAGATTCTCATCCTGATTATCAGAGCCATCACGGATATTAACATTGAATGTTTACACTACAGTGATGCTCCAAGCCACTGAAAAAGATTCAGCAGAGCTTGGTGCTCTGAAAGCATGGAAGAAGAAACAATCCACTGCCTGAAGGGAACCCACTCAAATAGTACATGAGTGATGTACACAAATGAGTAGATGACACAAACCTCCTGCATCTGTGCCTGCTTACTAAACAGGCTTTCCTAAAGAAAAGCAGGAAGTCTTCCTAGGGAGATCCTAGGTGCCAAATTTTGGTAAGACATGAGTTCTCTGTAGAAGTCTTTCAGGGTTCTTGTCCTCTGAACCAATAATTAATGGTACGAAGACACTTGAGAATACTGTCCAAGTACCTAAAATTCAGGTGCTAGCTAGAAGAACAAATCCAGTGGACTAAATCCTCCATTTGGTGCTCTCCCATTGCATTTAAGGCAGTGCAATCAGATGACTGTTCCAAGGGAGCTCTTCATATCTTAACAGTACACCTTAAAAGCTAAATTTAGCATGGCTCTGCACAGTTACTGAGGAAAATCCCATTCTTTAACAGATTCAGACACTTCAATGGAAATTTTATTCCTTCTCATTTCTCTTGTTCTACATATCTGCTTCATTTGATCTCAGGACAGCCTGACTCAGGACATAAAAATGCATTAATATATTCACTACACATACACGAAAAGCCGTTTGTAAACAACTTCTAAAGAAATGTACTTCCTAAGAAATGCAACAGGTTTTATTTGAAAAAAATCATTCCAGTTCTTTTAGATAAACATGAAACAGCTGAAAGAATTTTTATCAGGAAAGGTACTTACTGCTAATTACATGCATGGTTCTAATTGAGTTGTTCAGTAATACTCAGTTGGGAAGACTACTTTTCTGCACATAATTGTGCCATAAAAATGCATATCCTTTAAAATTCTAAGGGACACACGTTACCTAATCACTACACTAAAGCACTCTAGAAGTTAACATAGCTTGGCTATTTATTGTTAACAAGACAATTAGTGAAGAGAACATTAGTAATTAATTTTCCCATTTAACAGGCAAAATCAATGTCTCAGACTGAATTTAAGTGTTCAACTTTCTCCAGTTCCTCCTGAAATTATTAAGTTTTACATTTTCCTTCCAGCTCTGTTCTTGTCTGGGTAACATCCATCCATGACATCCATCTCATCTGGATGTTCTCATCTGTTCTCATCTGGACAATCTAAAGTACAGGTTGAGGACAGGAAAAATACTGAATTACCGGCTGAGATCTCAGTAGGTCCCAGGGTGCAATGCTCGCATTCAGAACAACTGAGATTCTGTTTTCCATGTTGCTGTCTCTAGATTTCTTCCGGCTGCAATTCCAGAAATTAGCTTTAGCCCACACACCAGACTTTGCTACTCCAGTGCCACAAAAAACCTAAACTGCTTAAAGAATTAGTACTGATTTCAAAAAATAAAAAAAAGGAAGAAAATCAAATTTGGATGCTACTATGTTATTTGCAAAACAGTTTTTTCTACTCTAAAACTAAGGTGTGAGACTGTATAATATGTGGGTTATTGATGCACTTGTTTGTAAATTCTTAGCAATGATATTTAACTGTAAAGTTAGTAAGGAATTCCTTTCCCCCTGTAGGAGGACATATATTCAATGAAGATAAACAAATGCATAAACAGGATTCAGGCATACCTGTGCTGACACCAAGAGACACAAAGGGAGATTTAAGGTGCTATCCTAGATAAAATTGCGGTCCATCTCCACACCTACTCAGTTAGATGCCTGCACCAAACACCCCCAGGCAGATACAGCAAACGGGGCAGTTTTAACTTAGCAGCTGTGGATCCCTACTGGCTAGCAGGCAAAGCAAACTAAACACATCTCTGTGTTTTTGTGATGGTGATGGAAAAAAGGACTGGTAGGTGAGCACTGGCCTTACCTTGAAAGCCAACTTGCAAATGAGAGAGGCCCCAGAATAGCAGGAAGTCAGTCAAAATCTGTATCACAGTAGCATCTGGGAAACTTCCGTTGATCAGATGCTGTATGCTGATTTTAGAGCTCTGTCACTGGTATGACTGGCTGCCCTTTGCCCTGAGATGAATTCCCAGCGGGGTGAGAGAACACTTCGCTTGTGAGCCACTGTTCATGCCCCATCATACTTACATCCTCCTAACTGGCTCATGGCTCAGCAGAAAGGAGGTCAGCAATTTTGGGGCAACTGGGTTCTCAGAAATTTCTTCCTAATCTGGTGGAACGGAACAGATAGTTAAGGACCTGAAATGGGAACATAAAGACGACATTTCCTTTAAAGTCTTTTTTAGTATTTACTGTTATTATCTCTTCTTTGTTGCTATTTCTTAAAGATGAGCTATGAGACTTCTCCGAAGAGACACCTCTATCACTCTGATTGAACCTAACATGAAAGAGCTGGAGGTTCCTGCAGTGCTCTCACTGGTGCTCACACTGGTAGCCAGAGAGGAAGAACTGCCTGACATTTTAAATTTAGATCTACAAGGTCATTGTGTGAGAAGACACTGGGGTGCCAGAGCATGTCCAGAGGGAAACCGAGATGGTGAAGGGTCTAGGGCACAAGTCTTAGGAGTGGCTGAGGGAGCTGGGGTTGTTCAGCCTGAAGAAAAGGAGGCTCAGGGTTGACCTTATCATTCTCTACAGTCACCTAAAAGGAGGTTGTAGCAAGGTGGGGGTTGGTCTCTTCTTCCAAGTAATAAGCAACAGGACAAGAGGAAATGGCCCCAAGCTGTGCCACAGGTCTAGGTTAGATATTAGGAAAAACTTCTACCCGGAAAAGGGCAGATAGGCATTGGAACAGGCTGCCCAGAAAAGTTGTTGAGACACCACCCCTCAAGATATTTAAGATGTGTAGATGTAGCACTTAGGGAAATGGTTTAGTGGTGGACTTGGCAATGGTGGGTTTATGGTTGGACTCAATAGTTTTAGAGGCTTTTTCCAACCTAAATGATCCTATGAAACTATGATAATCCCCGGATGACCCCCTGAATTCAAGCATAAACATCTACCTCCAGCATCAGTACATTCCCAAGAGGGAAGGAGCAGTAAAAGGCATTACAACTCAGAAGAATCCTAATATTTCCATCTAGATGGGAAGGAACAGGCCTTAATGTTTACTTTGGGCTGATCTGAAAACACAGTTGAAGTTTGAAACAGTGACTTATCTTAGGCTGTATCTAGCCAATTCTTCTATATTTAGCTGCTCTCATAGGTTATAGAGCCTGTCTTTACATTTCTGCATCACTGCTTGCTCCAACAAGACAAGAATACAAATGCAAGGAAAAGCAAACAGCCTCAGGCTGTATCTTAGTACTAACAGATGTTTAAATTACCACATTGTTCTCAAAACAAAATGAAAAATCTGAAAACCTCTAAAATTATGCTATAAAATAATAACAAGGTGTTTTCCAAGAATGCTTTCTGAATGATGATCATTAAAGCCCCATCTAGAATGGGACCTGGGAGCACTTCCCAATATTCATGCCCAAGTACACAGACTGGGTTGGATCATGCACTAGATTGAAACCAGGGTGCATGCAAACTCAGTTTGCTACACTCTAGGTCCTAACACAGTTTGAATTTAGCCCTACATAAGGCTGTTTAACAGAAGTTCACAGAATGTAAAAATATTCCTGTCTTCCATCAGAGAAGAATTAGAAGACCAAACTCCATGCAAATCATAAGCAGTGATATGAATCTTTGAAGGTTTGAGTAAAAACAATTAGGCCTAGAGATGCAAATTTTGTATTAAAAATTCTGAGTGAAAGTAAATGAGATCCATATTGAAGAAGTGAGAACCCCAAAATGCAAAATTCTACTATTTAAAGGAAATGTAGGATGCCTTTAGTAACATTTGAGAGTTCAGATTCAACAACTTGATTACTGTAGGCACCTACACATAAAAAAATCAGGATAAGAATTCATTTAATTCTTTCAATGTCGACTATATTTTCACACTACCTGTTGCTTCCCTTAAATTAAAGTTGTTGGTTTTCATCTCATTAATATTCCAAACTTACTGAAGCCAGTCATTAAAAGAGGTTGAATACAAAATACTTTTCACAATAATGTTTTCACAGAGAGAAATGCAGTCCTTTCCTGTCCCCACTGATTTACAATCAAAATTACTACGAATTATAGTCAGCCCAATGGATTATGAAATACAGTCACCTAACACAGTATATCTCATCAGAATAACAGTTATTATTAAGGTCTTATTCAAAGACTTTGTAATTACAGAGCTCTGCAGGGAAGCACCTTTGCCACTTGTCCACAACTACTGAACTACCATCAATAAAAAGGTTAATTTATAAAGAACAACACACCATCAGTACAAATTTTGATAGCCTGTTTCCACCAGTTCACCAGACAATACCTTTCACAATGAAGTTTATATTTCCTTAATAATTCCCAGAATCATTATCCACACTTCTAAAAAATCATTGAGGCAGTTATAACCTGAATATTTTAAAGAGCTTGTCAGCTGTCAGATGTGTACATATTTCTACATATTTAAAAAAAATACATAAACTCTTCTTTACTATTGCCCTGCTATAAAGCAATAGTGCCATTTGTGAACACTGTTTTACAGAAATTCTTTTTAATTCATTTTGAAGATTTAAAAATCTAAGCAGGCCAACTTATAGGGACGGATATTGTGCTTTGATTCTTTTTACATAAAAGGGTTACCTCAGTAAGCTCAATCTTTCTTAGAAATTACTAAATAATTTGCAAATATTGCAAATACTGCTCGCACAATTAAAAAAAAAAAAGTTCATTAATTATTTTCACTTATTATTCACTGGACTCCAAAACCAAGCTACAAATCTTGGCCCAAATTCAGCAAGGTGTCTAAACAGATGTCTAAACTCAGGCAGAAAAGCACTCTTTCTGGTCAAACTCCAGAAGGCCCACTTCTCTGTACTTCACATTCATACCTTCCTTGGGGGGAAAATGTTAAAACATTGAAACTCAATACCCTAAGGAAAATAAATTTCAAGGTCTTGATTGCAGCCAAAAGAAGAAAGTGACTGGCTTTTGAAATGCCCAGAAACTAAGCTTAGAGCAAGCAATTTCAAAGAGACTGTTTATTGAAAGGGTTTGAATCACAATGGGGAAACAAACAGGCTAAAAGAGCTTATGAGATCTGAAACCCCTCAGCAGGTGGCAGGCACCCTGGCAGTGGGCAGGAAAAGCAGTGCTCAGCAGCCTGGCACACACAGACCAAAATGTTTGTGCCACAACCTCTAGGCGGAAGCCAGCCTAGAAAGGTAGGAATATTAGTTTCAAAACTGAACTTCAATCTGATTTCACAATATGCTATTCCAAATTAAACTAATCTCGTCCAGCAGATAAAAGTTGTGGACCTAACGAAAGAAAGTCTTATCCAGAATCCTTCCTCTCAAGTCTGTGAGAAATTAAAAAAAAAAAAAATTTGAATCTCAGCTTTTTAGAGCTGGTACATCCCCATTTTCTTCTCTATTACTCAAAGTAGTAACCGAGAGTTATTTTTAACTCCTCATCATAAAAAAACATATCATACATGTGTGCCTTTCTTTCCCTCCCTAATGTAAACTCTTATCAAGACACTCGATTTCCAGTCTTGCCTCCATTCTTTTTCCATAATTGTTTTGCTACAATCACACTCCTTCTTTACCCTCAGCAATTAGTGGCTTTGAACACAATGACTCTTTGCTACATCCAGTTCAAAGGCAAATCCTCCACAAAACACCTTCCACCTCCTCAACCAGTCTTTGCTATACCTCTGTAGATGCTGATCTTTCTTGTTAGCACCTCATGCTTGAATATGTATCTTTTTTTAGGACTCCTCTAATGGATAAAACATTTCTCTAGACATTAAGTAGATTGCATTTAGTTCCGTATCTGTGAGGTTAACTAAGGAGAAGTCTTTGTAAGGAAGACACCCAGCTTGTAAAACTCCTAAAACTGAAGGTCATGTTTGCAATCCCAGTCTGATGTGGGTCTTACACTTCAAAGGAAAATAATCTTTTATCTGTAGCCACTAATTTAGACCAAGCTGCTTTGTAAACCCACAGTACAAACTCTGAAAATGCTGTCCCAACTATCCTCAAACCAATCCATTTCTTGTGTAAACATACATCAAGAGTTACTCGTGTCACCAGGACAGAAATTCAGTCCAGACACCTTCCAACATACACTGGTCACTTCACCAGCATAGTACTGGCTTCATGCTGCCTACAGCTCTGTCTATCTGTGGAGACAAAAACCATGCACCACTGGCACTTTTCAGAAACTCCTGACTTACATACAAGCTGTAATGTGAGAGCAAGTGTGGTGTGAGAAAGATATATAAATTTTTCAGGGTTAAGCTGTGGCAATTTTTTTTTCTTTTGGCGTAATCCAAACACAAGTAACTTTCCTCGACATTTTTAGACTTATATTCATTTATTCTTCATAAAAATAAGCAAAATGTTTTATGGAGCACTGGAAAGCATCTTTAGTCATTTTTTGTTTAAGATGAGAAAAAAAAATTGCTATTGGCCCAAAACCGTGTTTGAGAACTCTAAGTACAGTGCATCGTTTTCCTTCATCTTTTCAAACAACAAGACACAGCAGAAACAGTGACACAGTATTAATCTGGGCAGAAATGATGTAGGCAGCTCCAAATTCTTCCTCTGCTACAGAGCATGCCTACAAAAAATTCAACATGATAAATTCTAAAAATAAAAGAAAACCACTGAGTTTTGCAAGACTTAAAGTGTTTGTCACATACATATTAATTTCTAAGATATAGTTTATTACAACGTATTAATGACAGGAATATTTAGTCTCTGGAGACTGTCAAATGAACCTGTCAAATTCACATGTTGAACACATATTGAGGTCTGCACTCTTGAAGGGACTTCCAGCAAAGTAGACAGGAGACATTAAAGAGAATCTCAGTGGACTATTTACATTCAGTTTCATATACAGGGCATATTAGTTTACAGAGGGGCTACAGAAAAATGTATTTTATTGTCAGTGTTGCAAAGATCCACCTCTGAACAGCAAGACTTGCTCAGTTACTCTCAAAAAATGTAGGGAGCAAAATCAAATTTCCTTATTTGTGTCTTTTGCAGCCAGCCATAGTCCATTTGGTAAAGCATATTGAGTTCTGTACATTTAATGACATATAAAACTAAAGGAAACAAATATTTGTGTATGTGCAATATGTACAATACATCCTACTACACTTTGTTATCAATCACACTTTATTTCCACATCAGTTCATTTGGGAAACATAGAAACAGCATAGATCCATTTTTCCTGCTTTGATTTAGAATTAATTTGAACTTATTTTTTTAATCAATGTGGAAGCTGAGGATGGTGACACTGAAAAGTCTTCCCGAAGGATAGGGGTATAATGATAAAATCCATATACTGGATTTTTATGATTAATATGGTTTATCAATAGACTCTTTCAATTTCTTATTAGATTGAATTTTATGTAAAGAAATCCAGCAATGAAAAACAAGAAGAGACAGTATCATTCTAGCTGGTCTACTTAGATAAAGTAGTTCTGTGTCCCCTTAAACCCTTAACAGAGAGGTAAGTAAAGCATGGCAGCAGACAGGGAAGTGGGAATCTAGCAGAATCCCAATTTTCAGTGAAAATATTTTACCTTTTCATACACACATACTGATAGCTATCTTTGAGTCAGAAAGCTTCAAATGATTTAACCTTGCAGTGGAGTTAATATTCTATACTCAGTTTAACCACCTCAAACTGCAATGCTGAGCTCAGCAGAGCTCTATTGGCTGACAGCTGTCCCTAAAGTTACCCAGTATGTAGCTGGACTCAGGTGCTCGGAACTCAGGCTGGACTCAGTATTTCCCCACCAAAACATTACAAGAAGTTTCAAGCCACACAAGCCCAGATCAGACTTCAAAACCTGTCTGAAGTCCTGTTTGTTTTATCAAGTGATTATTTATTAGAGCTAGCATGCACAGTAACGGCTTCAAAATGAAATGTTTTAAATATGGGTGTGAGACTCTGGCAGTTCTGTGTTTATCACGGACTTGAATCTGTCCAGAAAATCACTGAGAGAACCTCATCCAAATTCCACCATCTATCAGCTACAAAGGTGCCAAAGTAGTGACAGACTATGCTTAGAACTGACCAGCCAGCCTAAACCAAAACAAGCTGTGTTTGCCACAAGGCTAAGACCATCATCACATAACATCCAGAATGAAGACGACGCCTTGTTTTCTAAAAACAAGAAAAGTATGAAATAGTAGAAAGCAATCAAAGTTGCCAGATCATAAAACACTGGAACAAAGTATCTTAAAATCATGTAATCTAACTTTTAACAAATCTGCAGAAGTAGGTAGTTGGTTTGTATATTCTTCTCAAGTGGCAGATCTCCCTGTCCTAAAAAACCTGGGACATTTTAATGGCATTGCTGTCATTTTGCTTTCAATGGAATTTTGTCTTTAAGGCCTCAAGATAGACAGAATGTCCTTATTTCAAGAGAAAATGGAATACCATCTCTGCGTATCACTAAATCTATTACTCCTGGTCTAACTAAACCTATTGCACATAGATCAGAAAATACAAAGAGGTGTTCCTCTGAGTTTAATCCATTACTTTGAGCAAATCTAAGAAATTAGCCAATGTTCAATAATAATGTCTACAGTCTATGGAGGTAAATTCTCAAATTCCTTTACTCTAAAAACCTATGGCTCCTTTTTACACAAAGACATGCAATGCTTTCTTCAAACAGAATCATACGTTTTGGGTTTTTTTTCCCCTAAAATAGCTTAGTGGAAAAATGAGAAAAGATGTAATTGTCTGCAGACTGTGACTATTTTAACTATTAACGTGCCTCATTCAACTCTATGCCTAAAGAATATGACTTAGCAAGGTCACAGTTTATGTCTCTGTATGGATGAACAACTCCCTGCAAATAAAACTACTGGTTTTATTGTACAGATTATTATTTTATAGTAGTTAGCCAATTTTTAAGTAAAAAATATATTCTGGTGCTGTCTCTGAGAAATTCCAGAGTTTATGTAAAGATGTGGACTATTACAGTGGCTAAAGTGATGTGTATTAATTGAAGCTACATGATGAGCCATGTGAGTCTGGCTTTTGTCACCAGTGTAATAGGGTATAAGATACACTTTAAATCCCCACTTTTTTGATTTTGGGTTTGGTTGGGGTTTTTTTACTTCAAAAGAGATTTGGGTACCTATAAGTTTCAAAACTAGCAATCATAGTTTTAGGATGACTGTATAATACATGAAGAAATCATTAACTGCCAGAAGGAATAACAATGTCAAAACAATCACAGACCTCTCAAAATGTCAAAATTCTCACTGATGACAATTGCAGATTTTTGGCCAGTTTCTCTGGCAATAAACACCTACAAGGACGTAATTCCAAACGTGATTGCATTTCCAAAAGCTTGAAAGCATAAGAAGAAAAGAGGGCACAGAGAAGTCTGACTGTAAGTGCTGTCATCAATATAGTATTTCACAAAAGCTTTCTGGAAATGTTACTTTTAATAGCATCAGGTGTAAAGAGCAGTGTAATATGGCTTATAAATTACTGGAAGGACTGTTGACACAGATTAATAATAAATGACAGCATATGCCATAGAGAGAGTCACTGAAGAGTGCTTGATCACTCCAGTTTTAGTCACCATCAAAGCTAATGGTCTGTAGGCAGTGGTGTGCATCATGGTAAACAAGACCAATCAAATATACAGAACACGGGACCTAGTAAGTTATCCTCTATCTGCTTTATTACATGTTAAATTAAACTGATGGTTTTATTAGCACTAGGCTGTATTCAGTCAGGTTTCAAGACAGCTCCTCGTTTCAGAGAGAGATTCTTAATTCAGTGCTTGCAGAAAGACACGAGATACTCAGGTTAAGTATAAGACTTCTTATCACTGTAATCAGCTCTGAAGAATCCCTCTCCTGAAAACCCTCTGAAAATTATGTGTATGAAGAAGAAATGAAGTGAGCTACTAAATACAATGCATAAGCCTGGGTTTGTAGTCCACAGATGGAAGAGGGCTGGTGGTATCTGCTGGTCATGTCACAGGTCTAGATGACATAGAGATTAGGACGTGAGAACACACCGAAGAGCATGAGTCCCCCACTCACAATAGATGAGGGTGTGGATGGCAATGCTATCTTGAAACACAGCAGCTGAAGGTCAGCACAATTTGTAGCTAAACACAGAGACTATTCCATCATTTAGCAGGGATTTCTACTCCTCTGACCGCTCTGTAGTTTGAAACATTGTCAGGGACCTCAGCAGTCCGTGGAATGAAAGGGATGAGAATCTGGGCAGAGTTCAGAGAGCACAAACATGGAAAGATCTTTATGAGGAAATATAAAAATAACTAAGTATGTTGCACAGTGCATTCAAATAATCTGCAGAGGTGTGATAACTTTACAGATACTGAGAGGCTGTTATGTGAAAGAGGCAAAGCATATTAAGTGCAGTACAAAGGGGCACAGACAGTAAAATAATGAAAATCCATCAGGTGTTTTACATCTGGACAGAAAATACACTAACATAAACTACTAGACTGGGGCTACTAGACCAGGACTGCTATTGTGCACAAGCAGCACAACATCCACACATGCTGACAGAAACTTACTTTATTCACACTTGCAGAAGGGAAAGGCTGGATAGCCCTGTGGCTCATCCTAAACACTACCACAGAAGTTGCAGTGGAACTTCATGTTTTCCCTGTGCTGCTCTAGGAAGAGAGGGCATTGCCTGTTCTGAATACAGCTGGGTCAAGTTGAACGGTTACCCTCTGCAGCTCACCGCAGACTGCTCACCACTGCCTTCCTGTAAGACGTGACCAACCATCACTCCAATTGCTGGCACAACTGCTGCTGCAGCTGCTTCTTAGGTCAGGTCAGTTAGAAAAGTACAGAATCCCACTATCAGAAGTGCTGGAGTTAATTTGGATCATTTTGACTGAACAAAGCTAGGAAGAGACTTTAAGAGCAGCTAAACTGAGAAGCTGAGGGAATGGAAGGGGGTGCTAGGGGTAACCAGATCTGCCAGGTTCAGCTTCAACCAGAACGGGATGTGTAACCACACTGGTGTCCCCTGGTTTATGTCAGAGAGGATGTTTCTGCTGGAGGAAAGCAATTCTTTCTTTGAGCCTGTTCAAGTTCTCTCAGCCAAGAAAGTTTCCAGTAACTGTGGTGTCCACTGCCCACTAAGCTAGGACCACAAACTAGCCAACACCTCAATTTCTACCAGCAAATACGGTATGTTCCTTATTGTTACTAGTCTGCATAGAACAAAACAAAACCAAAAACAAACCAATCAACCGCAAATAAGAAATTCTATAGTGTTTATGATCCCCTGCCTCATCATTTTTCCTTAATGGAGTATGACACAAAGAAAACAAAAACAACCTCCTTGACCCCTTCACGCTCTCCAAGACTTATTTTTCGGGGCCGGGGGGGGGGCACGGTGTTACCTGGCATGTAGCTTAAAAATGAGGTATTAAACAAAATTGCTGAGTGAGGATGTCTGTCATGGACAGGCATCTCTGGAACTGCTAGTACAAACCCAAACCTGAGCAGGGTGTGTTCCACTACAGCCGCTGTCTGAGAGCTGTGACCTTTCAGTGATCCAGCTTTGTCCCTAATGCAGTGCAACATGCTCAGAATGCTCTGTTAGGAGGATAAATGAGTTTAATGAGCAGTTCCATTCTAGGAGACTGCCCTGCCAGTATATTCTGGGTTGTGTGGTTCATTTCTTAAACTCAAATATTCCCTAGGAAAAAAAAAAAGAGGACAATTCTTGGCTGCAGGGTGTATACAGAAAGGTGGTTTTCCTAAATAATAAATTAGGCCAGTCTTTAAATAAGTCATCTCCTTCTGCCTGGATAAATATTTACCCCTTCCAAACTAATATTAGGCTTATGTGTCTCCCCACAACTTTGTTCTGTTCTGGTTTTTATTAGGATTTCTGGAGTCAGCCATGACAGAAATCTACTAGATAGCTTAAGGGGATTAAAAAAAAAGAACACCAAAATAACAACACAACCCACTTGACGTCTAATTTTCAATAAACCCAGCCTCTGTTAATTCAGCAGCTAGGCAGCACACATTTTAAGGTAAGCTGTTTCCCCAACAAGAATGACAGCTGGCACAAACTAAACCCAAGAATCTCCAAATAGAACTTTTAACACTGGAAGACAGGAGTTTGCATTTCAAAAACAGCTGATAATTTATTACAAATTGAATATTAGAGGGACCTTATCCTTCCAAAGCCCAGAGCTTAAAAGGTGGTTGTGTCAAAGGCAGGGAAAGAAGCAGTATTTGGAGGGCACAAGGCCCTGCTGTATGGCAGGGTGGCAGTGTCACCTGGGCTAAGGACAGAGACCAGAGAACAGGTGTAAAACTATTAGGGAAGCACGACAGGGATTACCTTAGAATGAAAAATTAAAGGAATGGCTATTCCACAGCACAGTGTGAATCTTAAGATGCCTGATAGCAGACACATTGTCATATTCAGAAATTAATGTTTTTTCACTGTATAATTTTTGTTTCAAATTGCTGTTGCCTAATGATTTTAGTTCATCATGGAATCATAGAATGGTTTGGGTTGGAAGGGACCTTAAAGATCATCTAGTTCCAACCTCCTGCCAGGGGCAAGGATGCCAATCACTAGATCAGGTTGCTCAGGGCCCCATCCAACCTGGCCTTGAATGAACCTGGCCCTCATCCAGAATGAAGAACAGCTTCAAGGTTTTCAGTGACTATTTTGTGTTCATGAGAAAGCTTTTGGTTTCATTTTGAGCTTTTAAAAGTGATCTAAATCAAAGAAACATTTCTTTTCAGTTAACTATGCTTGGTTTTCTTGGTGAACAAAACAAAGTCAAGACAGTGGCTTGATTACTTCCACATGAACAAACTTGAGAGGAAGAGAATGGATGTTTAACCATGAGGGGGTAAATCCTTGGACAAGACCAAGTAGGTATAAAACAGTCCATGAAAAAATGAAGGCTGGAAAGAACAGGATTTCTAAGGACTGGAGAAAGGTACAGAAGGGCACCCTTCTCATAGCAGTAGTGTGCGTAAGCTGCGCAGGCACTTTAGGGCACGGTGTGATGCACACATGAAGGAGGCACGAAGGTAACAGGGACAGGGCATCATGAGTCAGTTCCACCTCAGCTACACAGTAACATATTTTCTGAAAATTAAGACCCTGACACTACAGTGAACCCTAGGCAGCCCTGGGTGTCTAATGGAAGTTTCTGTCCCCATTGAGCTCAGTAATGCATTGACACCTATGTCTTTCCAGTCCCTCCCAATATGCTGAGCACCAGCAATTTCAAAATGGTCAGCAAGAAGAGCACACAGGAGCTTATCATCAGCTATTGCTGCAATTCACAGCTGCTCCCTCTAAAGAAGCAAGGCTAATAAAAACCTGAGGAAAGGAAATTTGAATGTTTACCTTTGAATTTTAGGATAAAGAAGAGAATTTTCTAATCTCTATATATTATTCCCTAAAACTGGGAAGTGTAAGAGCGAATAGGTCTTGTACCATTAAGCCTTACATGCAAGAAAAGCCAAGCAACAGCAACCTAAGTCTCAGTGGCTTTTATGAAGAGAGTTTTGAATGCAGGATCTCCTGTTCTGAACCAAGTACAAAGCTGCACTTGTTTATCCTTTCTGCTATAGAGTGTGTGCATAGCTGAAGCAGGACAATCAGCTTGAGGAAACATTCCTTAAAAAAAAAAAAAAAAAGATGTTTAATTTTTTTATTATTCAAAAGAGGGGAGAAAAAACAAACATGCAATTTCAGTATACGCCCGAGAGCTTTTTTCCAAAAACATTTGTATTTGTTATTAGTTCAGTAAGTATGTTTTGCTGGCCACATCAAAGCTCTTTAATTTATCTGTGATCAATCTGGGGTAAGCTTGTAAGAGAGTACCTTTTTTTCCATCAACTAAAAAGAGTAAGCAGGAAAAAAAATATCCTAGACATCAAACTAATCAAATTACACGTTTTTCATCTCTAGCAGCTCCTTAAAAGTAATTTTGGAGAACAAAGTGGTCTGCTTTAAAAATGCTTACAATTAGAAATATTTGCCATTTATTTTCCTTTCAGGAAAGTCCCAGTGCTTTATCCCAAACTCACTGAAGTCACTGAGGTTTTTGCAATTATTTCCATGTGCTTTGGAGCAGGTCTCTGCTGCCCTCAGATTTCTGTCAAGCAAAAGGCTCTGAACCAACCTCTACACTCCTATGCTAGGATAGGTGGGAATGGGTTTGATCTCACTGTGCTCAGAATATCTTGAACAATGCTTGACACTGCAAGTTTCCCCCTATATTAATAGTTGGTTTGCTATTAGGTAAAATATATTCCCCAGTAAGTA
Organism: Acropternis orthonyx; assembly: GCA_035583155.1. NCBI lineage: Eukaryota > Metazoa > Chordata > Aves > Passeriformes > Rhinocryptidae > Acropternis > Acropternis orthonyx. Next base: position 87,343,473 of record JAWWEU010000001.1, on the reverse strand, counting down.
GTGAAGATCAGAATACTGTGCTAAAGTAATAAAGTAACACGTAATTTATGGTCTTAAAATATGACAAATAGATTTATTTTATTTACTTCAACTGTTCACATTACTTCTAATGCTTATACTTCTACCATGCAAAAAGAGGAAATTAATTCTGCATCCATTAGAAATATTGGGACTTGTGCTATTTAGTTCAAGTAGGAGAAGCCTCTAGATTCTTTTGGTACTTTTCATAGCTTGGGATGCCAAGAACAGGTTAACAGTTAAATGAAGAACTTTGCTTTGTAATGTGAACAGATAATGTGCAGCTATTTAGGAGGAAAATCTAACTAAATTGTGACCTTGTGAATGATGAGTTTCTGTCCCATGGGTCAATTTAACTAATTAAGAAAGGATGAGAAATGACCTGATCAAAATTTGTTAACAGCAGGAGGCTTTCTGAGGGAGGTGATGAGACAAGGAAAGAACAAGATTCACTGGTTAAGACCTAAATACAAACGAAGTTCAGATGGAAAACAATGTGCAAGGTTTTCATTGTGCCACATCAGGATGATTTCAAAAGGGATGTGGTGGATTTGCATTCAGATGAAATCTTTAAGGTAAGATTTTCTGCATCAAACAGCAAATGATGCAGAAATCTTTTATAAACATTCCATCCCGTGTCATGAAGAAAACAGAGTCATCACACAACAATTATCTTCGTATCACTAATTGTAACTTGTTTTCCATGGCACATGCCTTTACATTTTTTAGGCTTTGATCAAAACATAAGTTTTTGTACCTGAAGTGCCCATCAATGCTAGCAACATGCTATGCTCCAGCATGCAGCTCTCGAAACTCCTTGTAAATGACTTTATTTTTAGTGACAGATCAGAAACAGGAAGGCGCTAATTTGTAGGAGAATGCCTTCAAAATTCAGCTTCCCCTCTTAATCAGGAAAACAGCATTGAAATTAGGCATTTGTAGATTGTGATTCTTAGAATTACTGGGATGCCTCTGCAATGTGAAAGGTTAAAGCAGCTTTCTTACAAAACACCTGCCGCGTTATCACTGGAAATAGTGCTTTTCTACAACAATTTACACCTTAATCACTTCCCATCTCAGGAAAGTCTACCACTGTTACTCCTCAAAAGCTGTAATGAGATTGAAGCACAGTGTGAAGACAAAACTTTTATAGATAGTTGGAACAGTTCCATTTTCTGTTTATTTGTTAGTTTGTTTGTCATCTCTCTTTTTCCACACCACCCTCTCCCCCCCAAGAGAAAGCAATTAAGTAGTCTCTGGAGGAAAGAGATTTAACTTATCATCCTTACCTGTTGAGTAAGGATCTCTCTGTTTGAGGCATGCTGCACAGCCCTCCTTACAGCAAACATGCACCTCAGCCCTTCCTACAAGTCTGCTCAGGCTGTATTTATAGAATAAACTTACAGCTTCTCACTGCAAAGAAACACCAAAACCCTCTTTTGTTCAACACTGCACTGTCTGGAAATAAACAATGGCATGACAGCCGTAAGTGTGATAGCAGAATGAGTACAGGTTTGGGTTTTTTTTTTTTATCAGGAGAATGTACTAAATTAGATTTTACCCACTTGTTATATTTGTAATGTTCCAAAATTGTGCAAAAGGGTGCTGGGACAACAACTTAGCTGAGATGGATCAAAATAGCAGAACTGAATATGTTCAAATGACCACACTGTCTCACAGTCTTTGGAGTGTTCAATCCCTAAACTGGAAGCAGTTTCAGTCCCAAACACAAGGCAGCAGAAAATTTACCATTTTACTTTGCCTAAGTGATAGCAGAATTTTTTGTGATTTGTCTTATTTTTTATGTGCAAGCATTTTTCTAGTGAATCACAGATCCACCATTTTAAGCCTACTAACAATAAACTTGTTTTTATCTTTCACAGAACCTATGTGTAATGCCTCCCGCATCTCCTGGGATTTGTAGATGCAGGTGGAAAATTACTGTTGGGTGCATTTCAGGAGATGTCCAAGAGCACATAAGCAGACTGACAGAGCTGGGGAAAGGAATAGACTGTAACATTGCTGAGTTTCAGCTTTCAGGTACTTCTATACCTGAGTTGATATAGTCTGAAGCCCTTCTGTAGGCCTGGTAGCAAAGATGTCTTTCAACTTAAAAGTTTAGATCTTGTACCTGTGCTTTTCTGACTGTATATTCTGTTCTGAAAAAAATAAAACTGCTCCTTTCCCCTTCTTATTTAAAAACTTGCCCTCCTTTCCCCTCTCCTCCCTGTTCCATGAAGAGTAAAACAGAACGTTTGGAAAGAAGCAAGAAGATTATGCCACTATGACCAACAGTATCTAGAGAAAGTCACAATTGGTGTACATTTTTCATTTATGTATTTCTTCACAGAACAATGTTATCTCTACCAACTCTTTTGCAATCTCTCTTTCTCTTCTGCATAAAGGCGAACATTAGTATTGGTCCAAATGGCCTAATATTTACAAAATTATTATAATGGTACAGAAGACACCAGAGGCAACAGGAAGACTCTTTGAAGTATGTGACATTTTCAGGTATTTCCCCATTTTATGGAGGACACCATTCTGCAGAGATGTCAATGCTACTGAAAATGAAAATGCATTTTAAATGCCTATATATCTGATAAGGGAATGCTTCCTCTAGCATCATCAAAGCTTTTGCCAGAAAGACTTTAGCACTGACTATTTGCAAATTTCAATTTCTGAATTACGGATGGCCACTAATAGCATTTTGGTATCATGTTTTTTATAAGAAAGCCTGAGTTATTCAGGAATTGTAAGAAGGTCTCCGAAGTAATTTTTTTAAAGGACACTACAAAGGGTTAACCTAGCGTTTTTCCTTTGGCAGCAGATCTGAGTGAACTCAGATACACTCAAAGTTTTTGAAAGCCTGTGTTTCTTGGGTGAGTGGTGGCAGAGGTGCACGGGCAGAAAGGCTCCATTCACCAGGAACACGAGGTTGACATCGGAGGGCTCCCTTGGCACCATGCTGATGCAGGGCTGGGGGCAGCCTGGGTCTGGACTTGCTGCTGGGTTCGCTATCTTCAGTCACACTTGACAGGAAAAGTAAGGTCTCTCCAGTGAGAAATGAACCATGACAATTGCTAGAAAAACAGCAGGTACACTAACAAAATTACAGGAGTTTTGACAAAATTGGGCCTGTAATGGAGCACAGAATTTGGTGGTAATAAGCAGCTTAGTGATACACGCAGCACGATGAGAAGGGCTGCTTCAGAGAGAGCATGTCCCAGCTGGTATAAGGCAATAGAATGGCAGTAATTTGGCCTAAAACTCGGTAACATTTAGGTTAAAACTGGTAACAAAGTTCAATATTTATAACAAAGAGGGGATGGGTCTGTTAGTATGATTCAATTTTCTTATCATCAGTACAAAGGTAAAATACTGTCCTGTTAAGACCACCTTTATGCACATCCACATCCACCCTCCCGGTGAGACAATATTTTCATTTCACCTTATTTGAGCTGTCCAGATATGAGGGATCTCATCTGTTCTACTTGCTTAGATGTCTCCGCAGCAGATGGCAGGAGGGGTGAGGACACCTGTGGTGAGTGAGTCTTCCTAGCAGAAGATGAATAGGATCAAGAGCTCTCTGGCGATGCCCATCTTTTTGCACAGGCTAGTGTGTAGGAATAAGAGCTTAGTGGGACTGAATGCCTAATTTCCAAAGAGCTGAAGACATGCAAGAGAAATCTCATGCTGATCTAGATGGTTTCAGAGAACACCAAATAACTTCAGTAGTTTAAAGAAAGTTTGGCTGGTGGATAACAGAGGCTAATTCACGCCTTACTCTTACCGTTTCTGAGAATCCCACCTTTTCCTCTGAGCAAATATTCACATGCAAGTTCTTTATTTTGCTGAACAGAATCACAGAATGGTTTAGACCGGAGGGGATCTTCAAAGACTATCTAGTTCAACCTCTCAGGCACAAGCAGGGACACCTTCAACAAAATCAAGCAGCTCAAAGCCCCACCCAAACTGGCTTTAAACACTTCTAGGGATGTGGCAACCACAGCTTCTCTGGGCAACCTGTTCCAGTGCCTCACCACTCTCAAAGTAAAGAATTTTTTTTTAATGTTCAATCTAAATATTTGAGTTTAAAACTGTTGCACAGTCCAGTCTCGGGTAAGGTAAGAGAACACTGAATTTGGCTTAATGTTTCACTCACTTACCAGGACTTCATCCAAACAAGTTTTCCAAAAACACTCTCCCTTGTTTTCAGTCTGATGACATGGGTGATTCCTCATGCCCAGGTGTTTGCAGAACTCCTCATTACCTACAGTTAAAACCTGTAAGACTGTTGCATGAGAAAGGTTTCCCATCTTCTGAAATATTTTCAGAATAAACCTGATAGAGGCAGTTTCAGGATTACCCTTCCTGCTTTGAAGTCTTTTTTTAATTTGACCTTTGGAGCAAATATTTCACAGGATTATTTGTAGCTGAGGAACATGATGGAGAACCTGAAATATTCTCTCTTATTGTGTGCAGTTTTGGTCACTGCAATACAAGAAAGATATTAAGCTATTAGAGAGCACCCAAAGGAGGGCAACGAAGACAGTGAAGGGCAAAAACTCTGTGAGATAAACCATGATTTTCCCATTTTGAACACTGACAACAGAAAGGGTTATGCAACTTGCTCAACATCTTTTTGAAGACCCTAGTGGAGACCTGCTGACTCCCTGTAAGTGTCCTTAAGATTCAATAGTGTCCCCTTTCCCAAAATGATTGACAAGGCCTTTGAGCAATTCAGCAAGACACTAGACCAAAGAAGAAAACTAAAAAGGGAGCAGGAGGGAACGCAACTCTGACAGAGATGGGATACTTAACAGTGTTCTGGGTGAACCGGAAGGGAACAGTAAGCACATCTTCATTCACTGATGCCCTCGAAGCCCTGACTTGGGGAGGATATAGCTTGCCTTGGGACTGCTGATTTTCTCATACAGGTGATGTTCCCATCTTGCTGGAGGGAGAGTTCAAGTGCTTGTGAAATGAAATTAGTCTGTCATGATATAGCAAAGTGTCCATCAAAAAGGAAATCAAGGGTTAGATGTAAATCTAAACCATCACAAAGCCCTAGTTTACTCCCAGGGTTCATTTCAAGGCCCAGTTACAAAGAACTAAGAGTTCATTTTTCTGACATTAGAGAACAGAACCACATTTGCCTTTCTCCTTATTTTTTAATTTATCTTAACATTGGTCTTATCTTAAGAGGCCTTCTAATAATCAAATTTTGCATTTTTTTTTCTCCAACTGTCTCTTCCCTGGCTGACCTCTACAGTACTAACCAAAACGCCATTGTTTTTTTGATCTTGCAAACACAATGTTTTGTCCACAGAGGCTGGTAAAAAACACTCTGTTTCTGAAAACATGCAATCAGAAAATAAACTCAAGAATGCTGATGTAAAAAATAACTTGTTTTGGCAAGTTCAAGTATTTTGTGTGTGTGTATCTGCACGGTGTTGGCAACAAAGTTAATCTGTACTTCATCCTAAATATTGTAGAATAAACAAAATTTAAAACCTCCAAATACCAATGCTTGCCAAGTGGGGAAAAAAAGCCCAAAACACACTGTTAGAAGAAAAATATTTACTTCCTAGCATCTGAAATTGTTATGAGTATTAGAGAGCACTTAGGAAAATGCCTTTTAAAAAACCACTGAAGTGTTATTTTAATAACTTGAAAACAGGAGACAGGATCAGTGTTACTGATGTGTGAAGTCTGGCTGTATTCTTCCTTCCAGCAGGCTGAATTAAGGACTGCTTGTACCACCCTTGCAGACTGATCTCTTTGTCAACTATCAGCCCTCTATGTGCCAAGAGAATTCAAAGCACAACTTCACAAGTAAAGCACCTCTCCTGCAAATATAAAACCAGGACCAAAAGTTTGAGCTGGCCAAAGCATAATCCCAGGACATGATGAAAATATTGGATTTCCAATGTCTTGGCTGTTGTGTATTGTCTGTTCCCAGCACCATAAAAACACTGGTTAGTTCAGCTATCAGTTCCTGGACTCTTTGAAGGCCTGCAGAAAGACTTACCTCTGCTATTTTGTAATGGCTACCCACTCAGTGGCTGTTTGCTTGCTGTTGCTCAGAGGTTTCTTGATAAACAACTCAGCTATGCAAAACAGACAGCTCTCCCAGCATACAAACTCCTAGCTTGCTAAGTGTGAAGTCACACTTTGTCTTGACAAGACAGCAAAACTGTCACCCTGGCCATTTTCTCCTGTACCCACTCAGTTGTAAAGCACCCATTTACAAAATGCCCTCTTCCTTACAGAGAAATAGCTATGACTCCACTCATATCCATCTTAAGACTTTACAATTAGACTCCCAATCATATTTTTAATATTTTCTCAGTCCAACGATTGATCATTTGGTGGTGCCGTCTACAGCTATAAACACTGTAACCTCACTATTTCTTCTCGATTAGAATGTGTATGTCAACCAAGCTCACAGAGTCTTCAGAGGTGGAAAATAATCTCGAAATCCAAGTTGAAGGCTTTTGAACCAATTGCTGCATAACCAGCTTTCCTTTCAAAGCAGTGTGACTGTCACAAAATGTTACGTGCCTCACGTGGGCTACCTAACAAGCCTTATTGAGCAGTTCAGAGACATTAACCTGAGTCATTCTGAGCTGGGCTCTGCCCACATCAACACAGCAGCCTGCTGCAATGTCAATACAGACCTCCTTGCAGGGTGGAATAAATGTGCCTTTGAGTTCCCCACACAAATCAACAGGGACTGCCCTCAAAACAGAGACACATGCAGACAGACATCAAGTATGAAAGCCAGTGATGTTTAAGGCCATGGGCCGTGATCCTATAAATCATAAGGAGGGTGTCATATTGACCAAAGGAAGGTCTGACGTGCAAAAAGTGTCTTATTTTTGAAAGACAGGTGAAAACTTAGGGTTCAAAGAGTACTGTAGATTTCTTGCAGGGTAAACATTACTTTGGACCATTAACTGCCTACATTGCTGTGGCACAAACAAGCTACTTTTTTCAAGCTTCATAAAACTCCTAAGAATGTTGTGCTCCCTTCCTAAGAACTAAAAAGTAGCTTTTTTACTTAAGTTCTCAGCAAAAATGGATTCAGATGGCAGAAATACGGTAGAAGAATAACAACCTGCAGTAGCACTTGCTTACATCTTCTTCACTGGAATATCTTGAGTCTATACCCAGCTTCTTTAATTTGCTTTTCAATCCTGCATCACAAGTCTCCCTGATAATTTGACCTGTACTGATGTGGTAGATCACAGCTATTATCTACGTGTGTCTTAAAAAAACCAAAGGAGTGTTTCGACAGGGTTCTATTTCTTACAATTTACTTTCTGATGCAAAGTTATTAAGGAAACAGTGCTACATTAACTGCTGGTACTGAGAATGATGGTTTACTATCCATTTCGTCACAGTTAAGCTGAAATAACCCCACAAAATTACACACAGTCATGCAATTTGTATATGTAACATTCTTACTGGTTTTTTTCAGTCTAAGAACAATAAACGGGAGCAGGGTACAGGGTCCCCAACTCCCACCAGCTCTGCCCCATCCACACACAAAACTATTAATCGTGTGAACTTGGCCATGTTTGAGCTGACAAACTGTGCTATGAGACAGCACAATAGTAACAGCCCATATTGCTTCCAGAGAAACAAGCACCTCTGCAAAGTGCACTGAAGGTGTTGACACATACCAGCTGGGACAACCATGCTTCATGCTGAATGTGTGCTGTATAAACACACCTTTTACAGCTGAGAGTTTTAAAGACTGGCATCCATGGAATCAACAGCACAGGACAAGAAGAAAGAAAAAATCTCCTTTTCTGAGCTTTGTCTCTTATTTGAGTTCGACTCGGGCAAAAAAATTAAAAGACTAAGCCTTCTAGATACCTGGTGCATATTACATGTCACCTTAGAGCTCCCACTAAATATCCACAGGTGTGCAGCATTGTCATACAAACACTGTAGTTACAGCAAACACTGCCTGGGGACCCTTATTTCACAGACAATATGATCTCGGTGGAATGACCTGCTCTGGAATCTAACTGGAACTAATGAGTTACAAAAGCATATCAGAAAGGAGTTAGACATCAATGAGGACACATCCCACAGAAGTCCTGGACATCTGGATATATTTTCAGTAACTGGAAAAGTAAGAGCTCTGCTCCCAAAAGATCGGCAATTAGGTTTGCATCTAGTTTGAATACTGCTCAACTAGCAGGGGCAATGCATCATTAGTCTTAACCTCTTCACTCTGTAGATTTGGTTGCTTCTAAACTTCCTGCCAGTGGTAAAAAGTATGTTTTGTAGTTTTCTTGCTTGAAACTTTTTGGTAGCATGCAGCACCATCAACTTGGGCATGCTTTCTGGAAATGTAGACACTGCTTAAAAAAATAAAAACCAAACCAAAACAAACAAACAAAACCCCAAATCCGAAAACCCTTATAGAAGTTGCCAGATAGGACAGCCAAAGGGAATGTTATTATGACTAAGAGGCTGGATTCCATACACAAAACAGATATTTCTAGTGATAAAGCATAAAGGTTGAACAGCTGAGGACAAGACTTCCAGAGGTAAAATGGAAAGCTTCCAATTTAGGAGCAGCAGAGGAAGAATACGAATTAATATGGAAGGACCAAATTAGCATTATAAAAATCCCCCATGCCAAACAAAATGCCATGGCAGATAAACTCAGGAACCCTCCTCCTCTTCTGCTCCCAGCATTCCAAGGAGCATTGAATTTAGAATAACCATGGAGAATTTTAGAGAAATCTTACATTTAAATGCAAAGGCTTTGAAAGGCAGAGAAACTGTATGTTCTTCAAAAACACCACTACTGTCTTTATCATGGTAGACTCTTCTTCAGTACTTCTGTTTAAAAACGAATAAAAGTTTTGGACCTAAGTTTGCTCATTAATTTTATCTTTAGTGCAATTGGTAAAGATCAGACCAATTCTTTAGAGGTTTTGAAATGGGGGTATTAACTGGTGATTTCTACCTTTTTGTTAACCAGAAATAAAAATAAACACACACACAAACCCACCCCCCCCCCCAAAAAAAAAAAAACAACAACAAAAAATCCCAACCAGAATAAAAAATACATTAAAAACTAAACACTGTGCAATACACAAAATTCAGCTAGACTACATTTCAGAATACCTTTGTTAGCTCTACATACACAGGTACAGTCAGTCTGGGGATCCTATACTGCAATATTCTTTGCAGATGAGTCTTAGTTAGCATGAGTTGGCAGATTATCAGTCCACTGTGGTATTCCTCAAATTGAAGATATATCATGGATTGTTCAGTCCATGACAAGGATTATTACAGACTTTAAATCAGACTCCCAGAAAATGGGTGCACAATCACCACTACTAGATGGATGGTGGCCTCAGGTGTGGTACAGTTTGTCTGTTGAGCCTGCATTTTGGAAATCTCCCACAGGATCTGACAGAAAGAGGACCTTCCACATGCAGCCATGATGCTGACACAAAAAACAGACAGACACGGGAAATTGCACTGAAAATATATGAGAGGAGTATATAAGAAAAAACTGATAGGATACACTACATTTAAGCCTGAACGATCAGGAAGAGCAGAGTGTCGAATGTTGCAATTAAATTAACAGGACTCCACACTTTCAAGACATCAAACAGTGGCATGGTATCTTATGATGCTGCACCTCTTATATGGCTACATGGTATATCTGCTCCCATATGGACAGGCACTAAAATTCCAGCACAGAAATTTGTAACCAGAGGTAAACAAGTAATACTCAAAATTAGCAGAGAAATTTCACTCTGATTCAATCCCTGATCACCTAAAAGTATCACCTGCAGGTCTAAATGTCTGATCCTACTGGGCAGAAAACAGAAGCTAATAGCCCTACACGATATTTGTGAGACACCTGACAGTGAAGCCCCACTTTCACTCTTGCAACATCCATGATTATGTCAAACATGCAACTGCCCTCTGCATTTTAGAGACACAGCTTGAAAAGTGGTTTCGGTTGACCTAATAGTTAGGTACATCCAAACAAACAGAAGAAAACAGCATTAGGAGCCTCCTACCTTAGGTTTCAACACTCATCCTCAAAAGCTGCATCTGATGTTAAAGAACATATAACATCCCAAAATACCAAGACTCTTCCCATTATGAGGATAGCCTGAAAGACTCCACAGAAATGCAAATGCTATCAGTCATCCAAAGTGGAAAATTATTTATTGACAAGAACTCATCTCTTGCATTGTTTCCAAGCACTGAAATAAATGATATAAATACATTTCACAAGTATGAACAATAAGCTAATGGCTATTGCTGAAGGCAGAATGTGGCAGGAGATGCAGTGGATGCTGCGTTATCCCCTTCACCTAACAGATGAATATACTTGCATCTGTGATTCTCAAAGCATAGTTCAGGACAGCCTACTTACTCTTCTACAGTCAAAAAATCATATGGAGCATTACGAGGAATTACAGTCTTCTGAGTTTATTAATGGGATTCATCTTACCTGAACTTATTGGACCTCTTGATTTAAACTTAGCTAAGGTTAACCATCCCAAATAAGTGGAAGGATTCCCACCTCCCCCCTGCCCCCAAACCATTCAGTGCTCTCCACTGGTTTTGGCACAATCATGGATGACTCAGTCAGACTGGATGTATACCTTTTAGCTAAGAGACACGTGATATAAATTCACCTCAAGAATATGACCAATTCCTTCAGGAAATACCCTTGTCAGGTCAGAGAGAACCTAATTAGCACTTGAGAGGGCTTCCTACCAGGGACTTACAATCAGCTGCTCCTTTACAGGGGAGACAACTAATGGCATATGCAGAAGGGTCAAGATGCAAATAAGTGGCCCTATCAAGAGCCACAATCCAAGGTTTTCTGATAAAATAGAAACCTGTGATAGCAAAGGAAGGGAGATCAACATGTTCTCAAAACACGCAGATAAAACCAATACAGGTGTTGATTCTGATAAACAGCATAAGATCAAGCTTTAGCTTCACAGCTCTGCAGGTATACAGCAAAGGGAAGAATAGCAAGGAGAAGCTGACAATGAGAACATGGGAATCCTAAAAGCGAGAAAAATAAAATATAGAAAGCATATGAACCTTTAAGTGTAAGTGTAGGCCTATGCAAAAATAATGCACTGCAACTGGAAGATGAGACCTATGTGAATTATATTTGCTTTCTTATAATCTATTTTTGCCCAAAATATATGACACCTTACTGAACTTCCTGAATCTCTAAGGGTTTGTCTGCTAAATTTGCCTGCTAAATTTGTTCATTGGCATCTCTTCTGAGACATCTTACCCCATGTTTAGATTCTGTGAACATGCTCACAGATGTATTTAGGTGACTGCTGTTTAGCTTTTCCTGTGTTGGCCTCAATATTTTGGGAGATTTCACAACTTTCCCAATGACTTGTTAGGGAACGCACAAAATCAGCTAACACAGCCAAAAGAGGCATATTCAGGTTGCTACTGGAAGGCAGAAGGGTGAACAGACAAGGGACAAGCAAACAGGTATATGGCTGTGCAACCCAGAAAAAGCCCGTGAAGCAAAATGCTTACAAATGCTGTCACTTCACAGTGGACTTTCTATTCAAAAGGTCAAAACTAAAACCTCCATCAAAACTGCAGAAATACCAAATATTCTGCAACAGTGATGACACCTTCAGTGCTAATGTATCAGCACAGATATGTAGGAACTGAAGTGCTGTTGTCAGTCAAAGATTTAAACTCTTCCTTGAAGTAGGTCGGTATTTCCAGGCAACCAGAATGTAAAAACAAAACAAGTGACGTCCGTGCCTGTTACAACAAATCTCCAGCAGAGTCTGGGTTTATGAAATGACGGGGCATGATGCAAATGTTGGCCACTGCACTGAAGAGTGGCCTACTCTACAGTGGCCACTCTAGAGAAACCGTGCCTTGCCAGTTCAAGACTGTCCTTTAACCAACATGGTCTGAAGGAAGTGGGCTGACCACCGCAGAGAGTTTCACCTGCAACAGTTCTGAAACAGAGTAAAACACTGCTCCTGTTGGAGCAAAGAACTAGATGATAGTTTGCCAGCTCAAAAGCGTTGGATACCCCCAGCAGACCGCAGAACTGAACACTCTATTAGCTGGGTGGCTAGCAGCTCTCTGTGGACAGGCTGCATAGCTATAATCCAGAAAGAGGAAAAAGAGACAAAGATGTTCCTCTCAGCTCATATCTTACAGCCACTGTAAGCTCTTAGTCTGAATCCTCCTCATTCCCACTTCCGGGACACACAGCAAAGATTAAACCAACTCATTCAGAAACATATAGGTCATCTTCTTAAAATGAAATCTGTGGTTTGCTTTACCTAATCTTTCAGGATGAAAGATACACTTGTAAATGTACATTTCCTCAGTTGAGCTCCATATTAGGGCTCTCAAGCTTCTCCTTTGCACACCATCACTAGCACCTACCTAGGAAAAGTTGTTAGCCAGCATCTTTCACACTTATGCACTGTGGCTGCATTCTGGGTGTGAGTCAGCTTGTGTGCTTCACACACATCAAGGAAAGCTGTTGCTCACAACTACATAAATTTACCCTTAAGAGGTGAGTGTTCTGGCTTCTAGCATCAAGCTGGTTCTTCACTTTATGTTTATGCCATTCACTGAGATGCACTCTCCCTGGCCCACTGCATGGAGACTCCCACTGTCTTGCTTCTATGTTCTGGCAAGACAAGGTGAGGTAGTGCTGCTGGGAATCATGGTGCTGCTGTGGATCTCTTCTGAGTGCAGACATGATTGGCTGCTAACACAGCTGCATTAGCAAAAACTCCCACCTGAAAACAGGAAGGCTAAAGGTAAGCCATGGAAACTGGCTCACCTCCCCAGCAACATGAAGTGAAACAAATTGTTCTGCTTTTCATGAACTTAATTGGTTTCAATATATGTGATTGCTAAAACCAAGCCTACACAGCATAAATCCTGTAAACTGGGCATAACCCCAAAGCCATGCATTTGGCTTGCTAGCTGCATTGACCTTACTGTCTATATACACAAAGGTTCTACATACTAAAAAGGCCTGGTATTGCAAGGAAAGCTGCTCTTGGGCAGAGTGACTGCCCACAAACTGGGAGTGTGCTGGATTACATGGCAAAGGCAGATTTGGCACTCAAACTTCTCCTGTTGCTGAGTCAAGGTAAGCAACCTGCCCATTCATAAGGATTGTGAAAGCCTGGAAGAGGTGTCTGTAAAAGTCCTAACCAGTGGCAGGGACCCTTCATATTTCTCTAACATGTACTTATAGAAAACTGGTCTGCTTGTGGGAGCAATGTCCCGGGTAAGTTATGCCATGCTAGTAAGCAGTTCCACAAACATTGATTTTTCCATAGTTGTCATGGGTTTCAATTCTGATTTTCAGTTCTGCTGATTCAATGACACACAAAAGGTAGAATCTGGAATCACAGTATCAGGCAGGGTTGAACAATGCATGCAATTCCTTCCTCTCGTATAGTTTCTTTGGAAATGGACTCTGACAGTATCAAGTAGAGCTGTCATTATTTTGGCCACCTCTAGCAAAAATCATGGTCTCAAGATAATAAAGACACAGGACAGCAAGTAGATCTGCACACAAGGTGGCCACCTATAATTCTGGGCTGTGGTCTGCTTAGCATAAGCGATTATGGTATCTCTCTGGAGCTTGATGTGTAACTGCAAAAATTAATTTGGGGACATCACTAGGTCTTTCAGTGGAGATTAATAGCATCTTCTTTGGCAGTTAGCCAGAGGCATGTGAAACAGCATACACTGGCTCTCATGACATCCTATACAAATGAAAGAGCTTAATAACAAGAGGCAAGCATTTTTCTTTTTCAGTAAAGAAGCTCAGGCACTTAGAAAATTTGCCCTACACTGAACAGCAAATAAACTGCAGACATATAGCTGGACAGAGAGATGGGTTCTTCTGTGCATTGCAGCTGGCTACATCTCAGAAGATTAGCATAGACACCCCTCACTATTTGGGAAAACTCTTCTGCAGGATAAAATTGCTCTCTATCAGTCTAACGGAGGAGCCTCTACTACACCTCCCACTGAGCTTACTCAGTGCCAGCCCAGCTCAAACTGAAGCAAAGGACAAAAGCACAGTCAGATGAACACAGCCACATCTCTCAGAAATTTAAGGAGGGAACACTGACTTCACCAACAGATTTGGACTGCTAATTTCTGCTTTCAGCTTTCTGTGCACCAAACTCACTCACAGAGGAAACTGAGTAATCCCAGGTAGTTTCCTTTTGAATCACACCTAGCATGTGAACACATTTGTGTTCTGCAAGGGATGAGACAAGTTTCTTTCTTCTGTTGAGAAATGTCTTGCCTGTCAGTATGTTTTGGGAGTAGAAGCTACTCCGGACTGTTTGGGTAGTATTCCTAAGAGACTGGTGTTGCCAACAAAATAGGGCACCTAATAAGTGAAGTGGTTGCAGGGCAAGTCATCATCTTCCTGTTTTAGAGGCCATGAATAGGATCTGCTCTGCCTTTATTAGGATTTGATAACACTGCTTTATCTTTCTCTACAAGGCTGGAATTGCTTTCACCGGTGCGTTGACAGAGGGGAGGAAGAAGGTAGTGTATTTTGGAAATTATAGGAAACATGTTGACTACGTCAAACTCTCTTCTCTCCTCCAGTTTTGCAGAAAGAAATTAACATTTAATGTAAATAGTCTGCTTTGATAGCTGCCAGAATGCCCCATTAAACATTTTTCACACCTCAGGGGAGACAAATATCCTGTCGTAAATTGCAATTGTCATGGATTTCCCAAGTCACAGGTTGACACCAGAAGCAGTTATCACTCTCTGATCAATATGCAGAGGCCATCACACTCTTTAGCAATACTCTTCGACTGACACAGCAAGAGTCAGAGAGTAGATTTAAAAAGCAAAGCCCTTTGAACACATGGCTCCTAGAAAATGTTCAGAGAGTTTATTTCACCAACACAGCACTGAGCCAGTAATAAAATGTAATTCCCTGAAGGACAAGTGCCATTATTTGTTGTGATTGTAGTTATCGCTATCCATCTTCTATTTACATACCATGCAAATGTATACCACACTTTGTAACAGCACACTGAAAACAAAATCCCTGCTTAGAAGAGTTTTTAGCACTTCTGTCCCGGTGACAAATTTAGCGCTATAAAATATTTAAGAGCAGCAGCAGTGTGCAACTGCGAATTACTTGGAGCAAACATTTACATGTGCAATCCACAACTCCAACCACAGCCAGTGAGCAGTGAAGGACAGTAACTGCAAAGAAAAAATCACTGTCCCATCCTCCAAGTCCAAGATAACAAAGCAGAAAAATAACTAGCCAAACAAGATTTCACCATTAAGATTGTGAATTTGCAATCTCCAGTCTTCAACCTCCATCCCTGGATGACAAAGATGAGGAACCGGAACAAAGAGAGGAGACTAAGATCCTCACAGGTTTGCAAAAATACAGTTTTCTGCAGGCTGGGCTCTAATGCCTTTGTAACTTCCCTCCATTTAAAACCAGCTAAGAGTTTTGGCTGTGATCCAGCATTCCTAGCATAAGCACCTGTACAGAATTGAAATTCTAGGTGACCTGTGAAACTGTCCTCCTAAAGTAAGTGCCTCATTTCCTCTGTACTGCCAAACCAGAGATGTGCCCTTAAAGGCCTCCACAGTGAGGCCCTATTAACTCCTTTAGGCTAAATCTTCCCTCTTTGCCTGTCAAGACCCTTACTGCTCTAACAGGCAGACCTGCAAAGTCCATCACAGAGCAACACAAGTATACAATTCTTCTGCGTGTTTCATTCCTTGATATATGCTGCCAATTCAAATTCAACAGCTTCTTTCAATTTATTCAAAGAATCAGGTCTTTTCCCTTTCCACCATCTGACCCTAGACAGCAATAATCTTATGAGGGACTCTCCACAACATCGAAAATTTCTACATGAAAGCTGTCTTCTTTCTGTGCAACTAAACTACCATCTCTCTTCAACTTTTTACTTTAGGTTGCATCACCCTTTGCTGTTCTGTTGTTTCATAAGTGTTGCCAACTATGAGCCATGGAGTCACTGATTCAGCAGTGGCTGTATGAGAATGGGTCATCTGAGTCCACACCACTGGGCAGGCGGGAGGAGGAAGGCCTAGTCTGTGCACCAGCTGTCAAGCAGTCAGCACAGCAGGAGAACAGCATTTACCCCCAAACTGGTTACCGACCTGATCTGCCTGTGCAGGCTGTGCCAGAGGACCTCGTACTAGACTCTGACGGTGTGCTGTTGAACCTTCTCCTGATGAGCTGCCCTGAGCCGCACTAAGCTCTGCCTACCCCGCATTCTCTGTTCTGTAGCTCTTGCATCATTAATTGCTGTTGTATCTAACAGGGAACAGGTAAGTTAGCAGCAAGGAAAGCATGTATGGATTATACACAAAAAGTATACAAGACAGAACACACAGTATCCAGCTTGAATGTTTACTTGGTCACTAAACTGTACGTACCATGAGACAGAGGGCTTTTCTATGTTACTGTGAAGCAAAAGTCTCTGTTTCCATTTGCTGACTGTTATAATTCAATGTTATTTTGCTGTAGTCTGTGTTTGAATGCTGTAGTCCATGTTTGAGGTGGCTCTTTTGCAGCTGTGTGGGAGTGTGGCAGGAAAGGGAGCCCATCACAGCTCAGAGTCCTGGCACTCGGATACATCCCGTCTTGCAGAAGGCCTCTTTCCAAGCTATGAAGAACTGACCAGCAAGTGCAGAGTCACTGCTCCCTGACAGCCCTAGGGGAGCACACAACTGCAGCTATGTTCACTAACCTGCCCTACCTACAGCAGCATCTCTATCGAGGACAGCATTTGCATCAAAGTCTGCCTTCACCGCAAGGAAGTGGCAAAGTAGGGGGAGGGAGAGACAGAGAGTTTGGCTTGCTCAAAAGGGAGTAAAACTGATAAAGGATCAGCATTAAACGGATGTGAGGAGAAAGCTGTCATTTATTACTTCCTTATGAAATATACTTCAACGTTTTTCCAGAAACACAGAGACTGAGAAAACCAAGTAAAAGTCATGATCAATCCCTTGTGTTTCTCCTGGCACAACACCTTTCTGAGAAAACAGCTTTTCTGAACTCACGCCCAACGACTTCAATGACCTTGATACAAATCTCTCAATCTTGGTACCCTGTCACTCGAGTTAGTGAGAATCTTCGCTTTTATCTGCAAAAGTAGCAACTTTCTAGTTCCATCTTGCTCACTGGGGCTGGAGGGTGTTCAAAAAAGGTGACTTGGTGAAGTTTAAAAAAAGTTAAAAAAAGAAGAAAAAGTGGGCAGATTAAAAACATGTAAGCAAATTATTTTAACCACATGTTTTGATTGTATTTTTCAGTTGTGGGAGGGAAGCTTTTCCTAGGGACTGCTGCAAGTTGAAAGTAGGTGAGCTGCTACTGGGGCCCAGGCTTCTGCAGTGGGCTGTAAGTATGCATTGTTCAGCTCTGCTTTCAGGTAGAAAGCCGTGCCTGAATAGGTGATAGAGCTCTTAAACTTCCACGTTCGCTGTCCCACAGGAGTTTGGCTGACATACGCCTTTGATGCAAATGTAAAGGAAAACCACTCCCAAATTAATCTGTGTGTCGATCAGCAGCAATCTAAACTTTGCAATAAAAGGAACAATTCTGACTTTGCAACAGCGCAAGCATTACAAAGGGCAGTGCACTTAGCTGGGATTCCCAAGAGACCACAAGTGACATTAACACCAAAGGTGCACCTTTTCTCATAGTCATGTCTACTTTTTTTTGAGAGCAGAGAGGAATATGGAGAACTGCTGGGGGAGAAGCATTCCAGAATTAATATCCCAGTTCTGGTATTCATTAATATTTTGAACATCTTGTGCAACAGGTACTGTTCTTTTCGACCTAGGAGACACAAGAGCTTATTTCTAAGCTGATTTTGTTTGGAAAAGGCTAGATTAACCATCTTTATTAGCACTATTTTACTTTCTGAGTGAAGTCCCTTACAAGACCTCTTGCCACCCATATTCCTCAACACCAGAAGAGTACAGGCTTAAGGACAACTTCAGGCAAGAAAGGCACTAGGCACAGGCATAGCTTAGCAATGCCTATGTGTGAGTTTTGACTGGTTTGCTTTCGGTTTAGTTTACAGAAATAAGGCTATTTTACTTGCTTTACTTACAGCTTTCATGCACGCATATCTGTTGGTGGAGGAATATCCCTGGGTGAAATTTCTTATGTGATATTAGTTTGTGAAATAACAAACTGAGTCTGCTGATGTTAAAAAATGCAGTCTATTCTGAGTTCTTTTTCAGCAATTTTTGTCAGAGAAAACCCAGCCTACTCCGAGTTCTTTTTCAGTGTTTTTTTTTTTTTTTAACATGCCTTTCTTGCAATAGGAAAGTTGCTCTCTGTCTCAGTGCTTACGTCACAAAGAGAACCCCTCCCAGACAGCCTGTGGAATTAGAGTGTAACCTTCTTGACACGTGTTTCATTTCTGTTCAGAAGCATCAGAAATGGAATTAAAATCTGCTTGTTCGGAAAACATACTCTTCTCTCATTCCCCAGAAAACCTTAGCTTTAGCCTACTAGGAGATGACAGTCTGACTTTCAGAGAAAACCAAAGCAAAAATTCTGTAAAGCTGGATTCTGAACACATAAATGTTGATGCAAAAGTCTTTTCAGTCTAATTTACAAATACCAAGGCAGTGCTGTAAGTGTATTGCCCAGGTCATTAAAAAAATAATAATTCTAAAGGACATAGATGACGTAACACTCCATCACAAGCACTGGGAAATAGCAAAGTCACAGGGAAAGATGACACTTGTGGATGATAAATGAAAGTAAATGCTGAATGGAAAGACTGGCTCATTCTTTAAAAAAGGCAAACAAAGTTTAGGCTCGCTAATTCAAATGTCACGAAACCTCAATATATCTAACTGAAATTCAGAAGCCTCTGGCCTCTATCCTTCCTTCACTCACTGAAGGTTTAATATTTAATAGGTCTCATATTACTATAAGGAAATTAATGCCTGAAACTATACACGAGTGTAGTTTACTGCTCACACTGATAAGCGTTTGCATAAAGGCTTGCAAATCAAACACTGCTGTGATGCTTAGATTCACTTTGCAATGCAATGCCCTTGCTTTAAGGTATAAAACACAAGTCCAGAGCATATGTGTAGACCTATTAAAAAAGTGTTTCCTACTCATAAATCAGTGATTTTCTGTGGGACCCCACCAGCCAGAGCGGATTCACTTTCACCGGTAGCTACAGGACTGTATGAACTCCCGCAGTCCTCAGCAAAGAACTGGGAGACATCAGTTCCAGGGGCAACTGGAAGTTTCTCTGCACTTGAAGTGGGAGCGCAAGCCCTCCACATGGGACCTGCTCACTGCCCTGCTTCCACACGTCCGCTCGCCGGAGTCCCGGTGCCCGGCGGGACCCCAGTGCCGGCTGCCACCGGGGCGCTGCCACCGCCCGCCCTGCCTCACCTGCTGTACACCAGGCACTCCATGTGGTTGATCTCCTGGTCGGAGCGATAGCGGCTGTAATCCTCCCAGAGGTCCTTGATGGCGGTGACCGCCAGGATGAAGAGCACGGGGGCCAAGGCCAGCTCCGGCTGGAAGGCATTGACGGCTGGCACGAAGTTGAGGAGGGCGATGAACACAAAGTAGACGTTGGCTAGGCGGTGGAATTGCTCGAAGAGGTTCTTGGGCAGGAAGGACAGTGCCGTGTATTTGGTGGTCTTAAGGCGGTTGCAGGCCAGGACCATCCTCTTGGACTTGTCCGCCTCGCCCTCAGGTAACAGCAGGCTGGAGCGCACCAGCCGCGTCTTACTCTCCTTCTTCTTCCTCCGCCTCCTCTTCCTCTGCCTCTCTTTCCCCTCCGGCAGCACCTGGGTCGCTCCCTCTCCTCCTGCCGTGCCCTGGGACATCGCTGCCGCCCCGCTGTGCCCGCCCGGGCAGCGCGGGCAGCTCCCACCCCCAGGCACGGCCCTAAGTTATCATTCTCGGCGGCCCGCCACGGCTCTCCTTCCCTCTTCCCCTCCGGGGGCGGGCGGGGGGGAGGAGGGCTCTCTCCAACCCGCTCCTAAACGCTCTGCCGGGACCTCTCTCGCTTTCCCCTCCTCCTCGTGGGCCGGGGGGATGGGACGTAGGCAGGCGGAGAGCCGAGCCCTCCTCCCGCGGGCCTCGCCCCGTCCCGGGCGCGGGGGATGCGCGGCCGCCGTGCCCTGGCCCCGGCTGGGTGCGGGGGCGCGGGCAGGGCCGGCGGGAGCGGCGGGGAACGCGGTCAGGGGAACAGGGAGCGGGGAAGGGGGAGAGGGAACGGGGAACGCGGAGCGGGAGCGGCGCTTCCGCGAACAGCCGTGCCCCGAGCGCCGCGCCGCCCGCGGGGGAGACAGACCGGCGTGTGACACTTCATCGGCAGCTTCTTTTAGTTACGTGTGGAAAGGAGAAGGAGGAGGTTTGAGTAAAGGAAAATAAAAGTTCCCACTGAAGCGTCGGCGCTGCACACCGGCCTTGAGCCGCTGCGCCCCAGCAGCAGCTTGGTGGGAGTGTTTATCATCTGACTCACGTCAAAATACTCCGCTTTCCGACCCAAACCGTGTGCTGCCGTTGTAGCCATCCTCGTGCTTGGCCTGGGAGATACAGCACAACATCTCCCGGCTCCTCATATCTGGGTGATATACCATCTCCTTCGGTGTTGGAGGTGGTGCTTGGGACAACCCCAAAGGTGGCACAGCCGAAGATGAGATTTCTGATGAAAGGCGTTAGGCACTGCCAGCCCCGCAGTCGTCCGGGCAGTGGTGTGCTGTAGCACGTGTTCACCTCTATGGGGATTTTTCTATTCCCTTGTGTTAAGGTAGGTCTTTCCAGCAAGGGATGGAAAAGGCCAGCCTCTTGTTCTGAGGTTTGTGCTCTCCACTTTCTGGAGGGAGATGTAGTTGTGGGTCATAACAGAAACCATGATCCATAGACTAGAAATACAGAAGAGGATAATCCAGATTGAAGAACTTAGTCTAAAGTAACAAGTAAATAAACATAGTAAATAAATGCAGAAGTTAAAGAACAGGTAATATAAAAATAATGAAATTATTGCTACTGGGTGTGACATGAGTCTCTGAAGCACCACTTTAGGTTGGTATTTAGATAAGTGATTCCTCAGCATGAAAGGCTGCACCAGGTCACTTCAGGCTCTGTCTAAACAGTAGCACAGATGCATTTTGTGGTGTGACCCTTGGTCCTGATCCTGTAATAGCCCAAGGTGGAATCATATTGAGTACAATAGCAAACCCCTGATACCTGTCAGATTGTTTCTTGTTATCACAGAAAATAGTCATAAAGTATGCACATCTAATCTTGATATAAGGTTGTCACTGGGGCATCTGGGGAAAGTACCTGCAACCCACTAGCTCAGATGCTGCCATGACAAATTCCCTGAAAAACAAGAAATGAAAGCCTTTGCCTGAGTCTCACAGCCTGTAGTTATAATGTGGTGCTGTGGCTTCATCCTTTCTTCTTCCATTTGCAATATGTCTTTAGTTGCTTTTTAAAGTGAACAAATAATTAGGAACCCCTTTCAGGCCCTTAGGCACTAGGTGAGTGCTACTTCAGCACATGGCCTGCTATTGGTACTGTGTGAAGTCACAAACCCTTTACAAGTGCTGCTGTCAACTCTACTGATGCTACTGCGAATCTAGTAGGGATTTCCTGGGTTCCTCAGACCTTGGAATATGGAAACAACAATGTTTTTTGCTTAATGCCAGGGGAAAAGGGAAAATTGGCCTGGGTTTCTCTGCTAAGCCTGCTCCTTTGTTGATAAGGGAAAAAGTACAAAAATGTTAACAGAAAAATGAGAAAAATTTTTAAAATCCTCATGATTTCAATTTTCTGGGGTTTTTTGTTTGTTTGTTTGTTTTTGTGGTTTTTTTGTTTTGTTTTTTGTTTGTTTGGTTGGTTTGGTTTGGTTTTGTTACCCTTGGCGTTAACTTCAAGGGTAAGCTGGAGTGAAAGAAAATCCTTTTCCTGTACTTTGGAAATGCTGAAATAGGATGAGAAGGACACATTATCACTCTGCAATATTCCCACAAGTTGAGCTTCGTCCTTCCAAGGGCTCCTTGCAGGCAGCAGCGAATACTCCAAGAAGTGAGTTGCTGGACTTTTTCCACTTGCCTGCTGACCTCTGTGATCCATTGTTATGTGGGGCTGTGGTTCACCCCTGGCCCCTAGGAGCTCGAGCACTGCTTAGGTTTCATCTTTTCTCTAGATGGCCTGCTAGCTTCTTTACGCAGTGGTTGGTGGTTAGAGGGGACACAACAGTAATCGTTTTTTCCTTTCTGTTGTTCAAAGCACATCACCTCTTAGAGCAAACTGTTCATACCTTTATCAGTGCCAGGTGGTTCATGAGTGGCTTGAGTACACCACATCTGAGTGAAAAGATGCTGTGGACATCAGTGTTGTGGCATAGTGTGAACCTGTGCTGGGAGGGGAAGCAAGCCCGTTACTCAGCCAGTGAGAAACCACATGTGAGTCCACCACATGATGATGCCATGTGACAAATGGTGTGTAGATCAAGTTTAGCACAGCATATTCAGCAAACGCTAACTGAAAGTAAATTAAGGATTAGGTACGTAGTAACATTAAACTTTCAATCTCAGTTCTCAGGGCAAGGTAAGCAAAGATAAATTCTCATATAACTCTTAAGTTGCTTGTTTAAGGAAAACACCTATGTATCGGACAGTTTGGAGAGCCTAACCTGGAGTGAATTGTACTTACATCTAGTGATATTGGCCAAATCCATGACACCAGATATCCCAAAATCGTCAGTTACAACCCCACAATTATAAGAAATAGTCCATAAGTAAGTGGGCTATACTTTAAAACCTGTTTTACTTGCATAGTTTTGGAGTGCTCAGAGTTCACGTTTACAGGCTTTCTTCTGCACTGGAGTAATAGGAAAGAAACTTAGTTTACTAAGATGTTAAACAGAAGCTGAACGTTTTTATATAATCTTCAGTTCACACAGCAGAGTTTTACAATCAGATACAGCAGCAGAAAGATTGCAAACAGTTGGGTGGGAGCCTCTGAAGACTGCTTTATTTGTTTCCTAAATCGTTTGTTTCAAAGCAGTTTAAAGCCTTTGCATTTCAGTAGGCCAAAGTTAAGGGCCACTCTTGCAAAGCTTCACTATAAAAAAGAAGCAAAAAGTATGCCACACCCCGCTGGTCAAGAGCTGAAAAGCTCTCCTCATATTATTGACTCGGATTTTCCCTGTTGCTAGTAAACTGCTTTTTTACAGGCAAGGCAGTGACATGAGGAAAGGATGTGGCACCCCTCTGCTTTCTGTGTAGTCACATGAGGAATCCAAAATTCTGGATATTTATACTAAAACTTGAGGACATCTAATCCAAGATAAATAAAAGCAAGAGTTAACCTTATTTTAAAAAGCCTATAAAATTTAGCGTTTGCCAGGCTTTTCTAGTCAAAAAATTTGGCAATGTTGTTAGTCTTTCCTTGCCATTTCTAAGTAAAACTGTGCACTTTAGTTTTGAGAAAGCATGATTGTATCTGAACTCATATCTGAGCTCTCCCTGCCCACATAGTCCAAGTATGTGAGACTGCAAATTAGAGGCAGGCAGGCAGCAAATCCAACTTTCAACTGGTACAAAATACACATGCAAAAGTCTGGCTCTAGCTTTTGGATTACAAAATGACAAGTATATTGCTTGTCAACTGCAGTACACTTGCATATTCTTTTAATGGGGTCTTTTGTAGAAAAGGGGGTGAAAGGAGATAGGCTTTAAATCAGTCTGGATGATGCACAGTCCCTACAAAGTATCACCCTCAAGAAATGTGAACTAACTGGAAAAACCTGAGGATCCAAGAGCAAAATATTAGATTTACTGGGTAATGTGAATTAAAATGTGGACTATTTACTATTTTTCAGGGTCATTGGAGCAGAGCATTATAAATGGACAATGTCTAAGGATTGCTCTGTGCTCCAATTGCTCTCTGCCACCCAGTGAGGTCTCCTTCCTGTTCAGAGCTTTCTTTGTTGTCACAGGGCTGTTTCTGACTGTCCTTCATTTCACTGCACTGTGCTGGGTATCTGCTCTCTGATTTCTCTTGCTGTTAACCTGAGTCCAGCCTCCCATGCCCAGTATCTCTTGAATTTATAGTTCTCCCCTGAGCCTTTCCCAGTGACTGTCTCTTTTCTTCAACTGTGCTCATTTTCTTCAGATCAAGGACTAAAGTTGAAATGGGGAGAGGTTCTAAGCATCACTTATGCTGATAATATGCCTAATGATCTAATCTTTGATATCCTAGGCCACTAAAAGCTGAGGCTTTAGGTATGACACTGCCTTTAAGGCTAGAAGGAACTATGGGATTGTCTGGCCCAAGATATTGTGCTAACTTGGCCTTTTAGATGCCACTCTTCCTCCAGCTTGAAATTGTTGTTCAACTGTTACGTGAACAGGCTGGTTGCTTAGATATCAGATATCCATTTTTATTCCTCTTCTCAGAGTCATCAGCTCTGATTATGTCTGAAGCATTTTCTATGGTTTGGGGTTTTGTGAGTATGTGAGAATCATAACATCAATGAAAACATGCCTTTGGCCTGATGGTCATGTGGAACAGTTTGAAACTGGCATCCACCTAAATGCTAAGGATGAAAACCCCATAGACAAAGAGAAAAGATCCCAAATATGTTACTGGTATAATAACTCCTGATTTGACTTGTCATGGTTTTCGAATGCTTGGAGTTACCATTATTCCATTTTAACAATTAACTCCTTCCTATCATAAGAAGGTGAAGCAAATCTAATTTTAACATATTGCCTAATTTACTAGACTGCTTTTGCAATATTTATATTATCCTACAGTAAAGATTTCTTATATTGGATATTGCCAGAAATGTCTGTCAAATTACTCCTGATTCTCATGAAGAATCATCTTTGTTCCAGAGGACTTATTTTAATATTAATATGCTTGATATTATGGAACCACCCAGAGGCCACGGTCAGAATCTGGAACTTTAAGAACTATAAAAACAACTGTAAAGATATGGTACCACGCATCAGACAAAATCTCTTCTGCCCTTTACAGATGAGACGTATTCCATCTGGCTCCCTGTAAAGGGGACAGTCATACATGTTTTGAACTAGCAGAAAGAAGGCAAAAGGTTTTCAGTGTGAACAGCCTGCTGTAAATGCCAGAATTTGTTGAGGAGAGACAGCAGCCAAAATGGCATTATTCCTCATTTCCTTCCAGTCTGCAGGAGATGCAGAGATACACACCAACATGCACATGCATGTATATATATATGTGTGTGTACCACAAGCAGTCTCCAAATCCATGAGTGGCTTGGATTGGAAGGAACCTTAAAGATCATCTAGTTTAAATCCCACCATCATGATCAGGGATGCCACCCACTAGAACAGGATGGCCAGGGCCCCATCCAATTTGGCCTTGAGCATCCTTCCAGCGTTGGGGCATCAACAGCTTCTCTGGGCAACCTGTTCCAGTGCCTCTGAGTAAAGAATTTCTTCGTTAGATCTCATCTTTTGTCTTCTAGTTTAAAACCATTCCTCTTGTCCTATTCAACATCTGCCCATGTTGGAAGTTGCTGTCTCTTTTTTATAAGCTCTCTTTAAGTACTGGAAGGGTGCAATGAGGTCTCCCCAGAGCCTTCTCTTGTCTGGGCTGCACAGCCCCAACCCCCTGATCCCAGCTTTGTAGAAGAGGTGCTCCAGCCCTCTGATCACCTTTGTGCTCCTGCTCTTGTCCCATTCTAACAGGTCCATATCTTTCTTGAGCTGAGGACTCATGCCAGAACTGGACACAGTCCTCCAGGTGGTGTCTCAGGACAGTGAAGTAGAGGGGCAGAATCACCTCCCTCTTCCTGCTGGCTGGGTAGTCTTTTGGTGCAGCCCAGAATGTGATTCACTTTCTGAGCTGCAAGTGCACATTGACAGGTCATGTCCAGTTTTTCATCCACCAGAACCCCCAAGTCCTTCTCTGCAGGACTGCTTTTACTGAGTTCTTCTCCCAGTTTATGATCATTGCCCCGACACAGGTGCAGCACCTTGCACTTGGTCTTGCTGAACCTCATAAGATTTTTGTGAGTCCACTTCTCAAGGGTTTTCAGGTCACTCAAGATGGCATCCCTTTCTTTGGTTGTGTCAGTTGCACTTGCTCAGCTTCCTGTCACCTTGCTGAGGGTGCACTGTCTCACTATCATGTATATATTGAAGAGCATTGTTCCCAAGACAGAGCCCTGGGGAACACCACTCATCACTGACCTCCACCTGGACATAGCCATTGATGACAACTCTCTGTCTGCATCCACAGAAATCTCATTCCTTTGTTTCTCAGCAGGCAGAGGGGGTAGATTTGGGTCCTAAGGCGAGCAGGAGCCATGTGGGAAAGAGAGAGGTATTCAGCGTTGCAACACTAAGGAAAGGGGATCTTGTGTAGGGCCTGAGCAGCCCTGCTAGACCTTTTCAGTGCAATGGTTAAGAAATTATTGAGGAACAGCTTCTGCCTTTTGGAAGTGAGAGCAGTGCTACAGAGACCTAGTAAGCCTCTCACATTGAAAGGTTTTTCTCATCTACCGTGCCTCAGGGGCATCTGCATCTAGATCCTGCCAGCTACATGTTACAGAATATCCTGCTGCACTACACCATGAGCCCGACCCAGCTGTTCAGCTTGATGAGGGATTGATGGAAGCTGTGTCTGGCAGGTAAGAGACTGGAGTGGGAAGGAGGCTACAGCACTATGGAGTACATACCTCTGATGGGTGTCTTGTGTGGAAAGAAGCCTGTCCAGAGAGCAGAGGGGTGCCATGCCCTTTCCCCCACCATCTGAACAGCCGTGCCTGCTCTACAACCCTGCTCGTATGCACATCCTTGGCACATGAGCCAGATGGCCCCCTGTTGAACTGCAGAGACTGCAGATTTGGAAATCTGTACTACTGTATAAGAAGCTAGATAAGAAACTAGTCAAGATGTAGGATAGCTGAAAAATAAAGAAATAAAGCATTTAGGTAGCTTATAGGCATGATACTAGTGGGAAATAATGTGGCGGTCCCGTGGCGTCATGGAGAGCACTCTGGACTCTGAATCCCAAGGGCCTGGGTTCGCGTCTCAGTGGGGACCGTCCCCTGGGCAGTTAAATGCCTCCCTGCCATTTGCAGGGTCAGCCCCAGTTAGTACCGGGTGCTGTAGAAAGTCCCGAGGATTTCGCTGTCACTGTCCAAGCTCGCTCAGCCGTGGCAAATGGACCTTAGGACTTAAACGGTGGGGCCAGTTCTGCGCACGCTGTGCCTCACCTAAAAAATCCACTGCGCAGGCTGGAAGGGCACACCCATGTGGGGACAGCCCTTCCCAAGATCTTTGTTCGCAAAGTCTGGCCATAGAGTGGAAAATACCATTTTGCAAATGCTTAATAAATATTTTAGTTGTATGGAATAGCCATACAGAACCACTGATCAGCATTTAGAGCTTTCAAGTCTGAAAATTTCCTCTAATGATCTCAGATAACTGAAAAAGTGTCACCACAGTTGGTGAAGAGAGACTGGCACTTCTAGGACACCAAGAACATCCTCAGTGGGTCAGTAGGTAAATGGGTCAGGTAATGCCTATGCTCAAAAGCCCATCACATTCCACTGACTGTAGAAATCATAGGTGATTAGTGCAGAGGAAGGTATTTCCCTGGTGGTATCCAAAGCTGGGTGAAGTAAGTTTTCACCTAATGTCTTTCCCAAGCCAGTCCAGAGCACAGAACAGCCAAGGCTCTGCTGTCAAAGAGAGGATTGAACTGGATGGGGCACATACAAGATGCAAACAGAAGCCCTAGCTCTGTCAGGATCCTGTGGCCACTCAGCTGGGCATGGCACACCTGCCAAAAATTATAATACACAGTGACAAGTTGCCCCCTGTATGCAGTGGGAAATCACAAGGCAGCTTCTTACCTGCTTAACATCACCACTTGCAGAAATACTTTCGTTTTAATGTCAAAGACATTTACTGGGGAACATTCATTAGCATTGCTTTAACTCACCATCTAACATACTGATTCACAGGGACACTGCAGAAGAGGAAATGCAAGAAAATCTATGTAATTAAATGCAGGAGTAGAAAAGTAGAGAGATGCTATTTATAGAAACTGTAGTTTGGGAGGACACGGAAGTTAATATCCTTACTGTGGCACTGCTAACTCTTGCTATTTCATGGCGAGTCTCACAGTATTTGTTGCTGTTTTTAAAACTGCATATCCTTGTATAATGGGAACTTGCAATAATACCAGCTTGCTAAGACGAAACTGTGGTTGGAGAAAGCTTGAAAGTGAGATCCCCAGAAGCAAAAAATAAAGAGGAGGATATAAAAAGACATAAGTTAATGTTTTTGGAAACACTGTGATTCTTAATGTAATTCTGTGAGGTTTTTTAATCCTAGTAATTTTTAACAGAAAGCACTTGGAAATTATTCTATTCATATAAAATCTGCTGTAGGATTTCCTCTATGCATGGTGTCAAAACCTGTTTCACATCTCCTTAAAAAGAAAATACTGTCTCAGGATATTGTTCTTGAATGCCAAATTGGGTGTCTCTTCAAATTAAGAGATATTTAATGACTTATCATACTTTTATTTTGCTATATCTATGTTTCTTAAAAACTCACAAAAAACCTAATTAGAGATGCTTGAGTGAGTTTTTACAGGCATTTGTCAGATGGGAGCTGTGTCTTCACTGGGGAATTATCAAAGGGAAGCTGGAGATCTTCTGCTATTTGGTTGTTAGTCAGGATTTCTTGAAGAGAAAGTTGTCCACATCAATGTTTTCTTGCTGGCTGGTCAGTCCAGTCAGATTTGCCCTGGGATTTTGTGACTCTGCAGGGCAAAAACAAGACTTCCATTCAGCTCAGATGCCGGGAATGCAGAGAAAAGAGGTGGCTTGGGCTCTTACTCCTTTCCTTCTGGGGAAGGCAACTGCTGCTTTCAGTCTGCTGCAGATCTCGAGCAGCACCGATTGATTGTCTCCTGCCTAGAGCTGACTCAGAATGGCCAGGCTTCCTACAAAATGCTGTAAATGGGCTGTAAACAACGAGATTTGAAAAGAAAAGGAGGAAAAAAACTCAACAGCAGGAGAGTGAAAGGGTGACTTTCCCGCCTTTGGGGAACTCATCTGTAAGTAGAACTGATTGGAAAAAAATCTGGTTCATTCAGCTTGGTTGGAAATCTAGTAGCCTGAAGAGCTTTTGCTGAAATTAGGGCAGCGTTTTCAGTGGTATCTGCTGGGTTTGTCAGGAGACTTGTGATACTACTTATGGGGAGGTTTGCCCAGTCTACATTTCCTCTTGCCGCGGTGGCAAGGGATGCCCCAAGGTCTGGACTCCCTGACTCTGCAGCACTCATCCCTGGTAGCTGGGGCCCTTCTAGCTGCTCAAGCAGCTTGCAGGCTTCTT
The DNA here is from genome assembly GCA_035583155.1 of Acropternis orthonyx. Classification (NCBI taxonomy): domain Eukaryota; kingdom Metazoa; phylum Chordata; class Aves; order Passeriformes; family Rhinocryptidae; genus Acropternis; species Acropternis orthonyx. The sequence goes on along the minus strand of JAWWEU010000001.1, from coordinate 87,313,992 downwards.
AATGTATCCACTGGTATCAACAGAGAAACTGTCAAATGCAGTATTTTAGTAACTCACATCCTGAAAAGTATTTCAAATAAAGCAGTGCTCTGGGACCAATTCAGACTATCTGCAAAATAATATAACAAAAAGGAGAAAATTCTGTGTAATAGAGCAACACAAACTCCTGACTACTTCTGTTTTTAATACCCATGCCCAAATTCAGTGCTGAATGCCAATATCCAAACACACAGTTGGTTGCTTCTGCCTTAAAAATTCCAAGCCCAGGCTGCTAGAAGACCACATACTTTAAGAACACTGTTATATGCCAAACATATTGTCTCTGTTTATATTATATGCAATTGTCCATAAGAAATACAAAGCTAATGAACTCTAGTGGATACTTGCTTTTAAAAGCAATATTTAACTAAGTATTTCTGCAGTGCTAAATATATATTATCTGTCTGCATTTGAAAGGTCTCAGAAATTCCCTAGAATTTCCCAACAGATAAAACACCTACAAAGACACTGGTTATTTCATTATTTGGTGTGTGTGTGTGTATGTGGTGTTGTGGGTGTATTTTGTGTTTGGTTGGTCGATTTTGGTTTTGATGGTTTTGGTTTTTGTTTGGTTGGTTTTTTTCCTTGTGTAATTCTCCAAGTATAGCGATTCATCTTACTGTTCTGTAGACCTCTCAATCATGTAGCAAGCAATAGCTAGTCCAGGCTGTATGTCAGTGGGGTGTGTATAAGCATCAGTTACACCTGGGTACCTGTCAGGAATGTATATCACAGAAACAGCTGAAAGATGACTTCTAATTCAGCATTCAATAATGCAGTAAATAGAAGCTTGTATTTTAAGAGTGTATAAGACTTGTATATTAAAATGGGAGGGGGGGCTTTTTATAATCAACTAGCTTTTGTTGTGTTTGAAAAAACAGAAAATTAGTGCTGGCCCTCTTCTGATCTGGAAGTAACTCTCAGTGGTGGAAAAAATGGGTATTTCTTACCCCCTGTTGTCCAGAAGCTGACACTTCCAACCAGTTCCCCGTGAATAAGTACTTCCATGGTGCTGTGCTGGCATATTGATTTGGGAAATTACTGCTTCTGCTTTGTCAGCAGTGTCAGTGATCCATGTTTTTTTCCTTATTCCGCTTACTCTTCCCTGCTGACCTTAATTTAAACAGGGTTTTACTGTCTGTGTTTTTATATTATCAGGTTGTGGAAGACTATTGGGCTGTGGACAGCTTTGGCCTTGAGAGGATGCTGCTGTAGGCCTGGGAAAGCAGCAGAAAACACCACCTGTGTCCTTGGGCCAGGCCTGGGAAAGCAGAAGAAAAACTGTGGATAACAAGAGTGTGTTTTGAGACAGACCAGCATGAGAAGAGATGCCGGCCACCTATCAGAAGACGGGCTAAGACTCGTGGACAAGAACACCTAGCCAATGAGATGTAGCATTATATGCACGTGGCCAGTAGAAAAATAGGATAAAAGACAAGCTTGTAGTTACTAAAGAGCTTTTGCTTTTTTGCCTGACAAAGCCTGAGCCTGTGTCTTTAGTCCTCTGCATCAGGTAACACTACTAATCCCTACATGACTATAAATAGGCTATATATACTATACAGCACCCATCATATGTACACAGTAAAAACACACATAGTCTGTGCATACACACACTGGATCTATCTCTGCATGGTGTGTAGAGATGTAGTACTCTACCCTGTGTAATGATGATATTGTAATAGAGAGATTTCAGTAGGCCATTGCTTGCCTCTATTAAATAAATTCCATTCATTAAGCCATAGCTATAATTTCATAAAGCAACTCAAGCTCCTGTATGCCTTGCTTCCAAGAAAAGCACTGGACCTGAGACAACTAATCTTTTAAATAAGCAAGATGTGGGAAACCAGAAGGAATGTCAGTGAAAGGGTGGTGTATCAATGGCAGTTAGAAGAAATATGAAGAGCAGCCAGCATAATAAATTTAAAGGGTGGAGGAGAACTGCAATGACAACACAATGTTTTGATCATAAAGTATGAGTTTTAAAGACCCATGCATTCAACAACCACAGGCTGCCTTTCAAGTTTACAGGCTAATATATCTTCATATTAAGAAAGGATATGGTTTATAAGTCTCTTTCAACAAAACACCAGATAGCTAACACAGCAATGAAAAAAGAAACATTTTTCTTTAAACAAAAAATCTCCAAGTTTATGTGGCTGGAAATAGAACTCCAGCCAGTAAAACCTTGTGAGTACTGTTTATTCTGTTTATTCTTAATATGTTGATTTTCTTTCCACTGTTATTCACTCTGTGCTTGGTTACAACACAAAACCCTCTCTGCTCTTCTGCTCTCTGACCCTCCCTGCCTGCTCCTCTAACTTCCTCTTTCCTAACACAGACCTTGACTAGATCAGTATGACAAACTGTTGCAAGGTACCTACATCAATCAGGGCAGTGCTGAAGTGTGATCTGCAACCAGCATAGCTGTGCCAGCAGAAACCCCTAGTATGGATTGAGACATATCAGCAAAAGTGCTCTTTACAGGAGGACTTCTTTTATTTTTTTTTTTTTCTTCTCAAAAGAGTTGCAACAAGCTCTATCAGCAGAAGTTTTCCTGGTCTAACATGCAGTTGGAGTATGAACACTTTGCCTGAGTGTAGCCTATCAATACCTATCTCATACAGCACTCAGCAGAAATTTGGCTTCCTATAGGAATATCTCCTAAACTCATACCATGGCCTTGGAGCTCTCTCTGCCCTCTTCCTCACTCATTCTCCTGCTTTGCCCTGTATAATTCCTCTGAAACTTATACAAGTTTCTGAATTTCACCTCACCACCATTTATTCTATGTAGTCTGATTTTTATTGTCACATTCTCCACACACTTTTTAACACCTCCTGCTTGCCTTTAGAAAATTATCTTCCTATTTTCCTAGATATAAGCATTTTTGTATCAGACTGCTCATGCAAGGCATATAAAAATTATTGTTCCCTAAGCCCCTCTAATGTACAGAAGAAAAGTAATGTATTTGGGTCTTTTTCTATTTGTCATCTAGTATTTGGAGTGTTGGCACTTATTTTGATGCAATCAGTTCTAGATTCCTGCTTTAGTTTTTATATGAAAACTGAGATTCTCAATAATAACACAATCGGAGTATCTGGAAGGTTAGGGATTATTATTTTTTGTCAGCTGCCATTTACAGAACAAACTAGTTCAAACCTGCAACACTTCTTTATTCTCTGCCTAAAACCAGTCAAAACTGCCTAACCCCTCTTCAACTTGCAAAGTTCTGGCTGTGTCAATGAAGGGAGAGGGTGGCAAGAGGAAGCACCCAGACTGGAGCTGTGGTACCACTGCTGGTGGCTATTTATACTGAAATGATCAACAATTTAGACAGTGCCATTGGACCTGAAGAGTCACCTTTCAGCGTCAGTGTTAAGAAACCATTCACCACAGGGCAGCTAATTTGTGAAGTAAAAGATGTCTCATCTCACTGCAGAGTGACCCTGAGGGGTTATGCTTGTGCTGGCCTACTGAGGAATTAACACCTGAGTAAATATCTAAGAACCCAGAAAGTAAATGATGCTTCATGATGCAGGTTCAGCTATTGCCATGACACAGTGATCACTGATTGCCAGGGCTGAAATGCTGCCTTTTAGCAAGTGCACGTGAAGCCCTGAGGTTCTTCTGGGAGACTGGAAACATACAGGAGAATGTGTTATGTAAATATCAAGTGACTCGATTTGACTGATGCTATCTTTAGTTCAGAACTCTCTCTTGCTTGACTCCTCCATGCTTAAAAACAAAGCAGAAATAAACCTTGGGCATAAGCACGGGCACATAATCACCTGGAAAGCTTAATTTTTGGCTCAGTTTTTGATCCCAAGTATTGTTTTGGTCTGTACCACCTACCAGTCTTTCAGACAATGTCTGACCAGTGGTTTGGAGCATAATATGTACCGGGTAATTGGTGGGTGACAATGGAGGAAGCAGCTTAGCTCTTCAACAGTAGTGTCCTAATAGCCTGTAGAGATTGGGCCCTGCCATATTTTATTATTATACAAGTAGCCTCTAAGGCTGAATTTTTGTCCTTTCACACTCCTATTTAATGCATGAAGTTTATCCCTTCCATTTATATTCTCTTCTCTACCTGACTAGTTTTCTTTTTCCCCACAATGAATAAAGAAAGCAATTTTTCTTATCTGCAGACAACCTTAACCCTAATTCCCATCTCCATGCAACACACAGCAGAATTAGGTAGTGCACTAGCCCTCGCAGATACCTGCTCTTCAAAGAATACAGAAAGCTCTGGAAGCACTGGCTGATGTCTTGTTGGACAAACCAATTCTTGAATCTCTTTGCAGATGGAATATTCTTTGCAGTCCATTGACCATCACATGAAAAAGCCTCTGCTGTGCTTCATTGTCACATCATCAACAAATTGTGGCAGAGCCGGGAACTCCCATAATCTCTCTGCTCTGGATGTTTTTCTCCACTTTCTTCCCACTGTATAAAATCCTTCTCTTTTTCTTTTTTCCCCTAGTGGTGGTTTAAATCACTTTACAGAAAACACTAGGTGGGATTTGTTGACTGTCTTGCAAATTAAGGATTCCAAAGGATCCCAAGAGAAGGTCAAACTGAAGAATTGAGCTGGTATTTAATTAGCATTTATCAACAAACAGATTTTAAAGCAAATATTAGTACAGGCTTACTAATAAAAGGAAGTTTGTGTAATGCCACTCCCACTCATTTTCACCTTGAGGTATTTTAGGGATTGATGACCTGGAAAAGCGAACAAGCACTGAGTACTGTACAGACTGTGGGCAGTAGAAAAAACTGTTTGTCTAAATTCAGTGTTGTGACAACTTTGTGACAGAGACGTCAGGCCCTGGTGTCCTTGGAGTGTAGGTGGGGGGGTGAGTCACTTACTGCTATCCTGACATGCCATAAGTAGGTGGCTGTTCTCCATTGTCAGAGTATGGACCTTCAGTTTTTATTCAGTGAGAGAGATCACGATTTAAAACCGGATTTATTTTGGCTCACATTTGAATACCTGGTGTCATTTTTCATTCTGAGCCATGAGCTACTTAAAAACAATATACTTTAGACCTGTCTGCTGCCATTTACCAGTTCCACGTTCTCAAACCACTTTGTCTGCTTCAAAACAGTTCAAGGTGTCTGAATGCAGATGGTAATGGCTGGAAGCAAAACTGCAGCCAAAAACTACCTTGGAAAAGTGTTGTACTAGAAATGTCTCTTATTGCTGGTTGTGCTACCTATGACAGAAGCATGCATAGGAAAAGGCGTAGGAAAAATTACTAAGTAGCACAATGGTTAATGCACTTATCTTTTCCTCAGAAGACATAATTTCCTCAGAAGAATGGAAAAATGTGCAGATGGAAGAAATCTGGTATTGCTGCTATCTAAATGGGAGGATAACACTGGGTTGCCTGAAATGGTTTTAGTTAATTGTGAAAATTGGTCAGAATTATTGGCACATAATATTAAAGAGAAACATCAGAGTATATAGTTGCCTCCAGTGAAGTGCTGCGGAGCCTGTAGTGTTTTTGCTTAAGGAACAAATGACCAGATGATCTCCAGAGGTCCCTTCCAACCCCAACACTCTGTGATTCTGTGAAGTACTGCTCACTAACAAACATGTGGCTTAGGAGGGCGTTACAGAGCTGTTCCAGAAAGTGTTCTATTACTTTATTAAAAATGAAACATTCATCCACACTAACATATTTTTCCTACATACTCAAATTCTTAATTTTGTGACAGGCTGGACAAAGCTGCTCATAATTTAGGAGAAAGTCCTAGAAATGTCCAAATCATTAACATCCAAACCAGCCAGCCACAGTGTGACAGTTTGAAGGACCTGTAGTCAAGCTGAAACATACTTGTTCAAAACTGTCATTCTTCTTTCTGAGAGTACTCACTCTCCTCTGCTCTTAGGAAAGTGGGTGCAGACCCCAAAAGCAGCACCAATTCTGCAGCCCTAGCAAGTTTCAGATTTGGTAACTGATTATCTGGCTTTGGTTTGATTTTTCTTCCTCTTCTGGGGAAGCTGAGCTTGTATTAAATTTGCTTTTTCCTCCCTATTGTGTTCCCAACTAGATATGCCCAGTTGCAGACCCATTTCTGTATTTCTGTATGTCTAGGAGCTGCTTTGCCTTGGTCCAAAGTGGAAGGTCTTTCTCTGTTCCCTAGATATCCACCTCTGCTTCACTGGTATCCTGGTCTCCAAGGGCTACAGACATGGTCATTAGCTCTGAAGACATTCAGCCTTCCTTAAGCAGTCTTTTTATCTCTCTAATTGCTTCCTTCCACCTCTCTTGTTTTACTTACAATCTACCACAGTCACTTCCCTCACCCTCATCAATTCAACCCTAGGCATGAGGCAATTTGCTTCTCTCTGAAGGCTGCAAGCGTCCGCCCTTCTTTTCTTTCTCATGGTTCCTGTTTCTCTTGCACTCAGTTCCCTTTGTTCCTCCTTTTCTGAAGAAGAAGACCATAACAGTTTGTACCTATATACCTGTTCTCCCTAGAGCATCTAGCTCAGCTTACATCCTTAAAACCCACAGTTACATGGTTCTGTCTTTGAAAGATATGGGCAAATTTGAGTTTGGTACAAGTAGTCACAGCACCATTAATGCTAATAGATTTATACCAGGGAAAAATTAGTCTAAAGTCTCTGTTTTCCATTTAAAATAACTATCCAGAATAGATGTGCACTCTGTCCAGCCACACAGTTCATTTATCCTCATTGCCTGTGTCACTTGTGGCACACTGTTCTTTTAAAAGATTTCAGTAATAACAAATGTTTCCATTTCCACTAATAATCCATTGTTTGCAAGTTTGGATAATTCAGCATACTTTTGATAGGTTTTTAAGGATTAGCTGTTGCATATTTCATGCTTATTTTAGAAAGACTGCTTACACACATATTTGTTAAGTTATAGTTGACTTTGTTGCTAGAAATAAATTCCTACAAAACCACATTATTTTGAAAGCAATAATGTAGAGAATAAGAATGTATAGTGAATATTTAAAGTGTTGCTCCAGTTTTCTGTTAAAAAGTGAACATAAATGGCATTTGGAATAGAATTAGCAAACGACATTAGACTTAGAATTGAAAGTACATCTTCCTTTTCTTTCTAGGATCTAGTGTGGCAGATTTGAGAATAAAATTGCCTCATTTTCTGAGATTCCTTTACAAATGTTTCCTTCATTTGAAAAAATGTAGGTGATTTTTAAAAATCAGTTTAGTGACTGGCTGAGTTATATGCATACAGAATTAAAAAAAAATATATAAATCCTTGCTCAATTTACAGGCTTCCTCAGTTTCAAGATCAAACTTTGCAAGCTACCTGCCTATCTCAAAGACAGGCCTTCACCAAGAGAGGCAGTATTCTGGATCATGGTTGACTAATTCTGGTCAAGGAAGTTTCCAATAAGTCTGCTTTTAACCTGTGCCTGCTTTGTAGGTCAAAGGAGGACTCTGCCTTTCACACTCTGAACCTAATCCCACCCACACACCACACTAAATAAGGTTTTGTAGAACAATTTAGAAGAGTTTTGTTCCTTGTTTTCAGCATGGATCACCCTGAGGATGTATGTCCTTGTTCTGTCACTAGTGACATCCTTGTTCTGTCACTAGTGACAAAGTCTACCAGGGCTGGGTCATCATCCTGTTCCACCCAGTTCCCAATTTATCTGTTTTCCTATTTAACTCCTTAGATGTATGGCACGGGGACCACCTCTCACTGTGGATGAGTGTAACAGTGTGTTGCACAGAGTGTTTCTGGTTCCAAACCAGTGGTTTGTCACTTGTAAACCTAAGGGGGAAAGAGAGACGAGAGTACAGAAGCCAGCTGAGAAGCCAGCAGAAATCCAGAGAGAATCACAACTCACACGGTGCTCCAGAGAAACCACCACAAATACTTCAGGCAAAAAGGTTCTGCTTTTTTTCCTATTTTACACCTCTTGCATGCACATGGACCACTGGTTTGAAGTATTACTAGTAGTACTACCAGTAGTGGATTACTAGTAAAATGGACATGGTGATTTAGCAAACAGCAGTGTGAGAACAGAGAAATGTGCAGCAGTGGTGGTCCAAAGGTAGGAAAAATACCATTCTGAATTTTTACAAAGAAATATGATCAAAAGACATGTATATATGAATCTAATCAGTTGACAAGGGTGGACAAAACTAACAATGTCCCCCACACATCACCAGAACCTTCTTTGATAATGCGGGAATATAGCTGCTTTTGTGTAAGATGTTGGCTGCAATGTATAGGCATACAAAGGAGAATAAAACATTTAAAATCCAAAGCTGTCCATGTAAGAAGCAGCGTAGCATGAATGGCATCATTTGGAGCAGATTCCCATTAATGAGGTTTGGGAGGAAAAGCTGTCAGACAGCTAATAACTACTTGTAACCTTGTGTTGATTTGAATTCTTTTACATTGGTATTAACAACAGAATGTTGACCACATTGGTTTTAATATAGGTTTTGCAGGACATTATTTGAATTTCCCCTTCCTTTAAATATTTTATGTCCACATGTGAAACCCTAGAAGGAAAAAGTGCCATTTGAGGAACAAATCATTTCACATGGGAAATCTTCAAGCTCACATAGACTCGCAGGGGATGACTAGGGCAAAGAAACCAGTATTCGCCTTTCCTTCCTCCATGCCTGTCATTCCTCTTGCCCACACCTCTTCTTCTGTTAGACACCTCTACCAAAGTCAGTGGATTCTGACACAAGCTATTTTGCTATCATTAAAGTCCAATATAGCTTTTCCAGCTTGGCAATAGTCTGCAATTTAGAACAATAGGTTGGCCAGAGGGCCGTGATGTTTACAGCATGGTAGCTATTTTCCTTTAATTACAAAATTGCTATGGCTGCATTAAATGCCAGATGCTCCTTGTTACCTTCCAGTTCCAGTTCAGTTAATACCTTGACTAGCTCACCCTGACTGAAGCACCCTTTTCCCTGTGCTCTTTCTTTTTCCAGCTCAAGTATTTCTGTGCAGTGGTTGTCTGTTCACAATCCAGACCAACAATAAATGAATGAACCAGAATGGAGGCACTGTGAGCTTCGCTATAAGAGGACATTAGTTATGTCCCAGGGGCTTTCTGAATAGAAAAATTCACTACCCTTCTCTTCATAGCTGGGAGGCAGGCACTCACTTCAGTTCCTTCAGAGTCTGATCAAACTGAATTTTATTTTTTTAAACTTTGGGATGTGGTGATAGCGAGTGTGTGTATAGAGGTTGAAAGCAGGAACAGGGGTCAGCTGCTGTGTTGTTCTTGTTCTTCTGTGCTTCCTGACTGGTGAATATTAAGGATTGTAAACATAGACTACATGGATACTTTCTGGAAAACAAACACAAAAAACCATACCCAGAGCAACCAAAAAAAAAAAAAAAAAAAAAAAAATAAACCCACCCCCCAAAATA
>JAWWEU010000001.1:87279998-87304443 GCA_035583155.1 Acropternis orthonyx | reverse complement strand
TGCAGGGTTGGTAGATGAAAGAAAAATTCCAAGATTTTAAACCCATAACACACCCTGAATCAAGCCCTCTGGTTGTTGTGGGTTTTGTGCCCTGTGCTTCCACTTTCTTTTAGCTGTTTGCCTCCCCTGGTTGTTGTTAGGTATGGCTGTGTGCCCTGCCTGAACCTTGTTTTGCAGCTGATGTTTGCAATGTGCCTTTCTTTCCTTGGTTACTTTTCTTTGAATGAGACCTTCTGTCTTGTATTAGAATTCTCCACCACTGAAAGACTTCGGATTTTCCAAAATACCTAGTGCAGTAGCACCTTACTATCAATACAAACCACCCCACACTGTATATACAATGTTCTTATCTTCCTGATCCAGCCTTTCCCAGTGGAGTACAGGCTGAATAGAGGCAGAGGTTTCAGTCTTGCTGGGGGTCTTGCTAGGAAGGCTGTTTCCAGCAAGATGCCACTTTCTGAATCCTAGTTGCAGAGATGCTTCAGCAGGGGCAGTGAGAGAATGGCAGAGAGACAAAGCCAGCAGTCCTTAGAGGACCTCCAAGAGTGCTGAGGTTGTCAATGGCCAGTCTGGCATCAGGGCAGGGCAACCTTGCCTGACCACAGCCTGGAAGGTGAGGAGCAGCTGTTTCCTGAGTTTAGGAACAGAGCTAGTCCTCCTGATTCCTGCAAAAGAGGAAATCCAAGGGTAAGGAACGGAGTCCCATGGCAGAGAAGGAAAATAGTTGGGTATCTCCTTAGTTCACGTGTCCACAGAAAGGTCCAAAACCAGGACAGAACCACCAACCCAGGTAAGAGGCTCATTTCCCATCTTTTCTTCCCCCTCTTTGGAACATTTTGTTTCAAGAACAGCATAGCACTGATACCTCTGCTTCAACTTCTTCAACTTCTCTGTATCCACACAGCTTCTGATCTCTGACCAGAGCCAGGAGTTCACAATAATGCTCTTCTGACCCCAAACATGTACACCTGTACCTCCTTACTGGTCTGAAGGGTTTGCCCTCGGTCCATAACAGCAGCTGGTCCCCAACATCTCCTGGAAAAGTCTGCCTGGCCCTATAGCCTCATGTTTCTGGGATAGCCACCTGCTCTCTGGTCCCCAAGCTGTTCCTTTGGCAGGTGTTGTCAAAGGTACATAGCAGCAATTAAAACACTTGAATGCATGTGTGTACATAGATATATGTGTAGATACAAGGCACAGCAATGATGATGGTTTGAACAGAAAAAGGTTTTGATGAAGTGAAACTAGCCTGGGCCTCTACTTAACTTTTCCTGATCCTCACCAATCCTTCATCCAGCTTCAACAACTTGTGTATCACAGCTCACACTGTTGCACTGCAACTCAGCGCAGCCCTGTATTCCTCCCTGCGCTGGCCCTGGGATGGAATGGTTTCCCTGCTAAGGTCTCCTCCTGGCCAGCTGTCCAGAGACTTAGGGCCAGGAGAGCCAATCTGGAGACCAGCTCTGTCTGTGCTGGGAGTGTGACTGCCCCAAAGCATCGAGAGCTAGCTGGTGTGTGTCGTCCCTGCCTGTCTCCCTGGTGAATCAGAAGCACAGTGCAGAAAGACCTTTGCAGAAGGACAGCTGCCCACTGAGCTAGCCCAGGCAGCAGGGAGATGCTAGTGGCAATTGTCCTAAAATAGCGCAGCTGGGGTGTGGATGGTGGCTGCTTTAATTTTCTTGCTTGAGCAGAATAGAAACCTGTGGTTGAAACCAGACAGCAAGGCCCAGGTGTGCCTCTCATCCTAGAGGCTGGCTGTTTACTGGGGAGGCAGGAGCATCCTGGTTCTTCATGGGGAGCATGTTTGGTGTGAATGCTATTCACAGTTCAGAGCAGAGGTTTCTGCTCTTGCTGTTGTAATCACTGGGATAACATTGGGAGATACTTCAAGTGGTGGAGGCATAACAGTGTGCTTAGGAAGGTCACTTCTGTCACTTCAGTACCTGGCATCCTTTGTACCTTTAATCATCCTCTCCAGCCACATATTCTAGGGCCATGTAAGTAATGCAGCACTAAGTCTGCCATTGGCCCTCTCTTAGAGTCATGGAGTTGAGATAATGCAAGAAGCACTGTAAGGTAACCATAAGGATTTCTAGTCCTAGCTGCTAAACTGCTTCCATCCCTTCTCTGCCACTGTTCTCTGTTCCCCATGTCTCCATGTGCAAATCTCTTTCTTTTTTTTCTCTCCCTGCCGTGGTTTGACTTTTCTTTTTATTAAATCCTTGTAATCTCTGCTTGTATTTAAACAGTGTTGAGATGATTATTTCCAAGGATGGGATATCAAGAAGTGTAGAAAGCCTGGAATAAAAGAAGATGTATCTGAACATAGAAAGAAAAGCAGGATACACAGAAAGACTGTTATTGTTTCTGCAAGTTCAGAGTTATAACCAGCACCCCCAACAACTGTCTGATCTAGTAGTACTTAGTCAGGACTTCCCCAAATCTCTGTGGTGCATGCTGGTACAGAGACAGCTGGTCCCACCTGTCAAAATCACACCAGCTGTCTTCTCTTCCTGATGTCATAGATAATGTTCAGAAACATTGCTTAGGTGAAGGGGAACCAGGTGGGACAATGGGGATTAAAGTCCCATCTGACCGTCCATTGTGTCCTGATGATCAAATGCACTCTGAACCATGCAGGCACTGTGACAGCCATTGTAACATAAGAGTCCTGGTGGCATATGAGGTTGCAGGGGAGCAGGCTAGATGCAGTGTAGGAGAGCAGGTGGCACAGTTCTGCTTCACACTGGTGTAAAATGACAAGGTTGCATATCTTGATAATTTGACAGTGACCTTTTTCAAATCAGCCACACCACTACAGCATAAGCCAGTTCTGCTGAGGGGTCAAGTAATATACAGCTCTGGCACTAGGGCTGCAGTGACCTGAGGCATAGGACCTACAGAGTAGACCTGCAGTTTATTGGAGGTGTGTGTGTGTGTAATGCATGAATGGTAATATGAACATTGTTTTTTTCCTTTCAAAAATAGAAGGACTCTTCTCCAGTTGCAACCCTTACCATTCTGCTCTCTCATTAGTTTTAAATGTGTTTCTTATTCATTATTGCATGTAGCAGTGTTGCTGTAATTCATCCCTAATCCACACAAGTTTTCTGGAGTACAGACACACCCATCCTATGTATTTATTACCTAATTACACAGAGATTTGTGAACAACTATATATCTGAATATAACACAGCTCACACATTTCCTCAGCCTCCGAGGGATTCACTATCATCCTTAACTCTTCACTGATCCTGAGTTTTAGCTTTCAGCCAAGATCAAAGCAAACATCATGCAAAATCCTGCTTTTAGTCACCATTGTGTGTGACAGCATCAGGTCACTACCCCATGAACTGCTGCTTCTCTGTTTCTTGAGGTGGAGATGGATCACCACTTAGACAAGTCTGTTGGCTAAAGAGGCTGCAGGACCCTGACTCTGTTCTTCCAAAGAGGGCACTGCCCAGTTAGAGTCACAGTAACCACCTGTGACCATTACAGTCTAACAGAAAGAATGGGCTATTAGTTTCTTACTATTCATTTCCATTTTCCTTTCCCATGCTCTTTGCTAGCTGATTTCTCTACTTTTTTTTTTCTTTTTCTTTCCACTGTTACCTAAATTTACTTTAAATTTATCTCCTTTTCATGCTAGGTGTAGATTAAGTATAATTTGGAGAAGATATATTTGAAATTTTAAAAGTGATCTATCATTTATTCCACACCATTCAACACTCTATTGACCAGGGCACAAGGGTTTGTCTTTCCTGCAAATTACAAATATTGGAATTAATAGGCAGATGGACTTCTGGGATATGTTACAATCAGTGTGCTGTTCTTCCTGCATTAGTGCCCCCTCCATCTTCTTCAGGTCCTGAATAAACCCCTATTTATGCAACTATATGAATGAAGGGGAGAAGATTTCTAAGACCCATTTATTCCCCTTAGAAGGAGTGGAAGAAGCAAGGCTATTGCAAAACATTTTCATCTTTTCGTCTAAATGATACAAATAAACTGGAGGTTTGCTTTTCATCACTTGCCTTCCTTTCTTTGGATGACACTGTTTATTTCTTGAGATCTACTTGTTCTCTGTAGCAGTTTTTCCTTCAGATGGGATTATAATACTAAATGGGACAATGACACACAGATGGACCATAAGACAAGGCTGTTTAATGGGTCATGCCCAGTATTCAAGGTAGAAGGCAAATATAAGACCCAAGTGAAAATGAGGTCACCTAGAAACAAAGCATGATCATAACTGGCATAGTTTGTTCATCACGTTAAGAATCCCGGTCTGTAATTTACCAAACAGTCCTAAGAAGTGTCATGAAGATGAAAAGAATAGAATTATAAAGGAAGTCTTCAAAACACACAAAATGTGTTAAAGGGGATTTTCCCGCACAGAAGTTAAGCAAATGAGTCTGAATTTGGACAATTTGTACTTCAGAAAGACATCTAATTCTGCGTCAGAATCCCATTGCCTGTCTTGTGAGGTGAACAGAAACCTACTTTGTGAATCTATATCTCTGTGGGTCTATCTGAAGACTGGACATGTCAGAACTGTCTCATGGTCTGGAGGGTTTGTGCCACAGTACAATACATTTCAAATACACCTCAGATGAATCCTGTTGGTTCAAAGATACTCTCAGTAATATTTCCATTCAGAGGAAACAACAGCATGAAGCTTAAGCTCCTATACCTGAAGCTCAATTTCTTACTCTTCAATTCTGACTCAAGAGAGGACAGTTAACCAGGTGGCTTTTGTGAGGATCAGGGAAGGAGGAGCTACCCAGAATATTCAAAACTGCTCTGATGATGTGAAGAGAAACACCATATTGTGAGGATGAGGATGGTTCAATAGGCATATCATCAGCTTTCCTGCAACAGCATGATATTTTATGAAAACAAAACAAAACAAACAACCCCCTTATGACTCCCTTACCACCACCCTGACAGCAATAACTAGACCTCACAGACAAAGTGCTCATAGTGTTCCTCTCCTCCTTCTACATATAGTCTAAAACCATAAATGGATGTTTCTATTCATGGACATCTAATATTACACACACAAAAAAATAATGAGTAGAAAAGCAGAAGAAAGGACAGAGGACGAGAGTTCTGATTATTAAGTAGAGTGATCCAAGTTGCCAAGACAAAACAGATATTTGTTGACATTTTGCCCTTACAAATTGTCCATTCTAGTAATTCTTATCCTGGCTACAATTAATAGTTGTCTACAGATCTCTTGGGATGTAGTCACATTATTATTTTACTGTAAAATACCCTTGGGATATAGAATGGATATGCAGCAATTGCTTAGCTTGTGGGAAGATTTCTTCTAACAGTTCTTTGGAAATTGAGGACCATCCCACCTAACTGCAGGTATAAAGGGCTTTTAACCATGGTAGTAAGGTTGTAGCTACCCATGCAAGAAATCAACCAGTGTAAGGAAACTTGTAAAAACACAAGGAATTGGTATTGGTCATGTTGCTTTCTTAATCTCTCTTCTCGCTGTCACTCCTTACAGAGGGAAACTGGGAACTAGCTGTCCTTATTTCCATTCTTAAAATTATCTGGAGTAAACTCCCTTTGGATCCTGTGTGGTTGATTCAATGATAAATCATTTTTTCTGGACTTGTTTTCCTTCATCAACACTAAGCCCACCATCACTGCTTTTGCCCTTTCCCTGCTCTGTGTACCCTGCATGGATATTGGTGTGCATGTTTTGTTCATATCCTGGGGTTATCTTTCTGCCAGTGCCATTCCTCCCTTTTGTTTTTTTTCTCTCTCCTGCCCTCAAGTCATTGTACAATACCAACTGCATCTGTTGTTTATTGATTTATGCAGTGCTCTGAGACTGTGCTCCAGAAGCCTTTTGCAAGCAGAGAACACTTCATTCATAACTAAAATACTGGGACCTCTCAAGTGGAACCCAACAGCCCTATAACAGCACCAGTAACACAACTCAGCAGCTCTCAGAGAGAAACTGAAGAATATCATATCTAATTGAAGCAACAAGGGGTTGTTAACTACTGTGGAAAGAATGTAATTGCTTATGCCAGAAACTGGCCAAGACACTAGGGTTAACATTTCT
This sequence comes from Acropternis orthonyx, assembly GCA_035583155.1. Taxonomy (NCBI): domain Eukaryota; kingdom Metazoa; phylum Chordata; class Aves; order Passeriformes; family Rhinocryptidae; genus Acropternis; species Acropternis orthonyx. The sequence goes on along the minus strand of JAWWEU010000001.1, from coordinate 87,298,355 downwards.
TTTCTTACAAAACACATGCTGGGACCTGTAAATGGCTACTGCTAATTATAATTACCCCAGATAACATTGCCTGAACCACCTTTCACTATCACCGTCAGAGTATAGACTTTATTATTATTAATGTATCCTTCAGACCGGTCTTTTTGCAGTCTGCCACACAACAAAGTAATTCACAGAATGCTAATAAAGCTGTACACAAACTGCTTTAAATTAGTGGATTGAGCATGAAAAAAATTCCAAAATGAATACAACTCCCAGTTTCAGATGATTCTGTTTGTAGCAAAATTTAAAAGTGTCAGAAAATATAACTTGAATAGAAAAATAGTGCTAATAGGCAGATGGATTTGGCTTGTGAATTTAGCTCTACTGTCCTGAGTCTGTAAAGAAAGAAAATAGACCAAAATCTCTCCTCTGCCGTGTTATACAGTGGCTGAAAAGATTCCTAGAAACTTTGGGGGATAAGGTAGCATAGCTTGTGTCCACCTGAATTTTATCCATCAATTCCATCCTATTCAAATATGAAGAAACATATCCATGTTTATCCCAAGGAGATTCATAGCCAGACAAGACTTTACACCTTAACATTTGAACTTCAAGAATATATTTAAACTTACATGACCAAAATGGCTGCAGTTTCACTAACTATCAGTCAGGTTCAGCTGGGGACAACAGTAGATGTCCATAGTTAGTGACACTGCTCTGGGTATGATCTCTTAAATGTGGATTTGATGTCTAGGCTGGTTTTGGGCTTCTACAAAATAGATGTTGAATATGAAGCATGCACGTATGTGTCTTGGTTGTAATAGGACCACTCCTGTGCCTGAAGTTTAGTGGCTGTAACTACTTGAAAGAATGAGGCTGTAAGTTTTAATTTTACAAAAGGTGTCAGTAAAGACTTCTATACCTCAATGCAGCATCTTTAACAAGTCACTTTCCACCCAGCCCAGTCCCTGTCTGCAGAAGCATGATGGAGATTCACACCCTCATACTTGGAAGCAACGCGCAGAAGGAGTTACCAGCTTGTTTTCCTGAGGACACTGTCACAGAAGATCAGGTGATCTAATAGCAAGAGTTCTAATGAACTAGGTTATGTCTCCCTATCAATGTTGCCTCTCTCATGTCTTGAATTGATCATGTCTACAACAGTACTAGAAATACTGAAAATAGACTACACCCTGAGAGCTGGGGAAAATTTAGTCCCTATCCCACCTTCTTGCTCTGTTCTTGGTACCAGAAATCAATGTGTGCAAGTAGCATCTTTGCCTTGAACAGGTCTAAGTCTGTGATATTATCTCATATACTCACAGACTTCCTAAGACATGGGTTTGCTTGGGTTATATATGTGGTTTTATAAATTATTTCTCTCATTTCTGCAGAGCTAAAAGAGCTCTGTGATGAATAATAGTCCTGTATTTGCAGAATTTATATTAATAGTGGTTAGAAGGATGGATGTTCCAGTCTGCTGAAGACTTTAAAATCTGATTTGCTTCTGAAGAGGAATAAACTTGAATGTTTTAAGGCTTCACAAAGATGGACTTGGAAAAAAAGACTTTAGGTAAATACAGAGAGCTCAACAGAGTGCAGTGTTTTATGTCAGTACTTACTTGTTTTTCTATATTGAAATATATAATAAAAGGTGAATATAATTGGAGAGGAAATTCATTTGTGCAGTTAATGAGGCATTTTTAGTTATGAATATAATAAATAAAAGAAAATGTTGCATAAGTCGAGAATGTATGGCCCCATCAAAGTTTCTTTATCCAGTTCTCTTGGGGGAAGATGCTTAAGCCAATAGAGCAGAGCTTGACTTAGAATTCCCTTAGGTGCCACAAACATGCAGACCATATTCAGGCTGGGTTTCAGGCCATGCAGATAGTTGGTGGCTCTTCTGTCACTGGCACACAGCCCGCAGGCTAGTGGGGAGAGGGGGTAGCATAGTAGTGCCTGGCTGACTGTGACAGCATCAGGGTGCTCTTGGTGTCCACGGAGGTCGCTGTCACGCCTACTGCAAAACACCCAACTTCTGTGGTACCATGTCCATGTGAAAGATGTGTTGGAGAAGCCAACAGAAGGCTGACACTCAGCAATGCATGTAATGTACCTTGAAAAAGGGGACATTTTGGAGGGATACAGAGATTTGGCCACCAACTTGTACTGCTGCATGCAAGTAAATCACTTTTGGAAGGAACTGTGAAGCTTGGTGCTCTGCACTGATGTGGAGCTCCCCAGGGAAGAATTGAAGTTCCTCTGGCACTGACTTACGCTGCCCTGGCTGATGGAGCTTGTTCCTCAACTGACATGCCAGTAATTTAGTATTGTTTTTCAGTTGGATTTGTTGAGCATTAAGAACTTTTGCTAAAAATATCTTTCAAACATGCTGCAAAGTTACTTCTGCTGTGCCACTTGAGATTAGAGTCCTTTAATGGCTGCTTACTAAGAAGAGTAGATTAGGAAAGCTCATAGGTGCATGAAATCCCTAGGAAATGGGTTGTAGTTCTCCTAAACATTAGCCATTTCATGCTAAGAGGTTAATTCTTTATTGTTCAGTATATGTTTTATGTTATCTAAATAACTATCTAGAAAATATCAGAAATAATTTTCCTCATAATACAGCATTAGAAGGCAATTGGCAATTCTACCACACCCACTGCAACTAGAAAAAGGAATAAGAAACAAAATTAGGACAACCTATATAGCATGTCATACAATACAAAGAGTACAATATCTCTGTGTGTAAATGAAGATATTTAATTACTGGCTGAGTAGATTACACTCAACTACAAAAATTATAAATACTTGTGGAAATAAATCCTGGATTAGTCCTGTGCAGTAACAGCTACAGAGATAAGGGGATGAAAATTTGTCACCTGAGGTGGCTTTTAGTTATTCTAAATGGATCATTAACCTGATACCTTCCACCAATAGAAAATACAAACTTTCAGGGGAATCTTGTTTTAAAAAAGCTGTTTCAGTCTCCGGGAGAGGTGGGGAGGGGTTGGGGGAACGTTATCATTATGAAGTGCTGGACAGAGGGTATGTACTCAAGAAGTGTGCAGAGCCAGGAGGCAGCATCACAAATACCTGTTCTCCCAGAGAGATGTTGCTTCAAATGGAGAAATCCCAATAACCACATTAATATAACTCAACCATTCCAAACCCACAAGATTTTCAGGGATTTCTCCCTTATTCTGCACCCCATCTTTACTTTTCAAGTTTTGCAGGAAGAATCTTTATATATCCAGCTAACATCTGGCATGGAGGTATTTTGGATAGTGGGATAAATGATTTGTCTGTGTAAAGAGATGTGTGTTTTGCAATAACCTAACTATTTTCTCAGCAAAGGCTCACATAGAGGCAATTTCTTTACTGTTAAGTAAAGTACTGTAAAGTAAAGTACTGTAAAGGAAATAACTTGAAAAAAATTCTTTTTTTGCTAACCTGTTTTCACATTTCCATTTTACTGCTCCAAGTAACTTCAGAGATTGATACCTATTTTGTGACATGACTTCAATATCTGCTATTAAGGAATTGGAAAGCAAAGATTACAGACCTCTTCAAAACAAGTAGATCTATGGAGTATTCAACCAATTTCTCAGCATGGCAAAATCAGCTGCAAATGTCTTGTTTTTGCAACTCCACTGTTTTCAAACAGTGTTGGCACCTGGTGCTAGCTGGCAGCCCAGTGTCCCATGAGAGCCCAAAGATCTCCGGTCCCACAAAGCCAAGGCTCAAGATGTTGTGTGGGGAGATAGCAAGAACGATTATGCATTGCAAAGAATCTGGATAGAACACTGACACAAACTTGGTTTTGATGGTGTCCTTGATGTGAAGCAGAAGTTACCTGGGCAGTGCAGCAAATACTCACATCTCGTTGCCTGACCAGAGACCCAGAAGGGCTGAGGGTCTGGCCTTTTCCCTTTGCCATCACCATGGCTTATCTCATGGGTCAAGGTAAGGATCTGGGAAATTACAACACTGGGTTCCTGTAGCTTTGTTCCCACAGATACTCAAGAAAACGGGAGGTAGTCATTGGGCCAAAAGGCTCTCTACTTGTTTCCCTTTGTGTTAAGGAGAAGACAATCACTAGCAAAAAAGGGTTGGATGAGAAGGTCTGCTCCACCAGCTCCCTCCAGTGAATTCTCATCTGTATCTTTGCATCATGAATAAGTTGATGTTGTAAGGAAACCCACGCCTGTATCTCAGGTTTCTTATCCAAGCAGAAAACATTCCGAATTCTGCTATCGTTGTGTTTATATAGCAATAATATGGATCATGATTATATTTTTATAACTGAGGATAAGGTAGAGCATGCTAATTAGCTCATGCTATGTTTGGGTTTGTTTGGGATATGCAAACATCTCTTGGACAAAAATTCTGCAAAGTTCCTTGGCATGGAGATTCCAGTGCTCTCAGTGAAACACAGGTACCAGCTAGAGTGGGTCTTCAGACAGCTAGAAAGGGCAGATGCAACACATTCAGATCTCTAAGACCTATAGTTTTTGCACAGCTCTGTCAAGAATGACTTTCACAGCACTTTTATTCTACAGCAGCTTTATTCTAGCTAGTGGCTGGCTGCAATTAGGGACAGTAATTTTTGCCAAAATTGCTACATTGCTAGTTGCTAAATTGGTTACATAGCTTGGATTACAACTACATATGTAATGGCTTTTCTTTTTTTTCATAGCTCTATCAGGAAGTCTGCCCACTTACACTTTAGAGGTACTGACAGTGTCTTTTTCATCCAATCATAGATGCAAGATTAGAAGGTACCAGTAAAGTAATCTACACTGGCTTTTTGTATAACAAAGTCAAAGAAACTCAGATACTTTTCTTATGAGCCCCCCAGTGTCTGTTGTATCCACAAGATATATTTCAGAAAGAAAAAAAAAAATAAAGCATCACATATGATTAAGAGTCCATCAGACCACTTCTTAATTTGCTCCATAGTTAATTGTACTAATGCTTAAAAAGGCCTTTGTTTACAGCTTGATTTTGTCTAGCTTCTGGAGAGCAGCATGTTTTTAACCCCTGGAATATAGCATAGTAGTCTGCAGGAAATATTTTTTCTATATGGATTCTTGTAGATCACAATCAATGCCTTTAATGCTTTAAATAAAGTTAATAAATACAGGTCTTTGAGCCTTCCACTAAGTTTTATAGGCAACAAATTGCTTTTGTGGCCCTTTTCTGAGCTTTTTTTCCATTTTTCATCATCATCCTCCGGAAGTGTCTATCAAGCCTAGACACGCTGGCTGCATCTAGAATAGTAAAATAAATGTGAAACTGTTTGGGCACTTGAACTTGATTCCCCCGGTGTTAAATTGTTAGCACAGGCTCTTGTGTGTTTTTGCCGTGGATCAATGAGACAGATCCACTCAGCCCAGAGAAAGTCTGAGCGCAGTTTGGTGTTACCACAAACCAGCAGCCATTCCCAACTCATCTGCAGTAACTGTGGTTTAGAAATTAAGATAGTTTACAGGCACAGATATGGACCATTTCATGCCAGCCTTCATCCATGCCAGTGGGTAGCACAGGGTGCTTGTCATTTACTGGCAGAGACACGGACAGTCAGTACTCTGGGGTGGCCTTACAATGCTGTATTTTGAGAGGGGAACATTACCTTCTTGTTCCTTTCTGCTATCTGTTGTTCATGCCTCCAGATCTACACTCCTTGCCACTCTGCTGCCCTTGGAGCTTGTAGTGATTTTATTATCTACTGCATTCCCAAAAATACTGCTTTTGTCCAAGGATCCCAGGATACTGGATTTTTTTCCCTTCCCCCCCTCCTTTTTTTCCCCCCCCAATAGGAGGGTAACAGAGATAAAACTTGTATTTCTAAAGACATATTTTTGAATTTGACTATGTATGTTGTTTATCTGAGCACACTTTATGAATGTGGGTGAACTTTCACATTCTGCTCTAATCATGATGTATCACTTCACTATTTTTCCTAGAAATTACTTTACAATTCCTTCCAGAAAGTAGTACTAATAAACCCCATAATGAATAGTATTGTGCCAAGAATATCTGGGAACTCCTAGGAATTCTAAAAGTTCAGGAGGGGAATGTTCTGCCCTTTGCCATTAATATTTGGGATATAAGATACCTTACTGCTAACTCATTCCTTCGGCTACACTGATTTCACAGAGTCTTGTTGTTTTACACTGGGGTGGTGTATACGTTCTCCACAAAGGCCTTGAAAAAGTCTTTTTGGTCAATCTGACAGTAGGAAGGAGAGAAAATAAAACCTTTCCCAGAGGGAAGTAAGTAAGGGTGATGGAGATTAGAAGAATCCAGTCAACCCTGGATTTCAGCCCTCTGGAGACTTTATCCATTTCTGGAAGAAAAGTATGTGAATTGAAAATCCTCCTACATAAAAGAGGCATCTTTAGTGATAAAACAAACATGTTTGACTCCTTCCCAGTTTCAGAAAAATTGAATTCCTGACCTGAAGTAGAACTACTTTTTCTCTGATAATTTCAAGATCTAAGCCACATTTTCATCATTTATCATCACATGGAAGGTGCTTGTGTGTCAAGCTTTACACTGTCACATAACTGGTTAAGTTAATGCATATTTCACATCATCTCCTGATAGTTTTCAAGTGAGGAGTTAAGATCTTCTGAAGTTCTTAATGGTTGTAAAATTTGTTCACCTCAATAATGAATTAACTCAGCAAAGAGTCTCTGCATCTCTGATAGTGGCAAACCACAGAATGATCTGTGGCATCAAGATCAAGAGGGTTGTTTCTGGTGTCTTAAATTCCACTATTTTAACTTTATGGTTGGATTAGTATAAGATAATTCTTTTGATCATCTGACAGGTGGCAAGTTTTTAAGATGCACTAATTTCATTGATTACGAACTTATCACCATACCATAAAGTATCAGTGCAATGTCTTGGTCCATGTTTACTCTGGATTGCTGCCTACTTCAGAGGATAGTCATGTCTTAAATAAGATTTTGGTGAGGTTTAAAATAAATACCTTTTTGCAACAGCATTAATGCTGTGGTTGTGCTACTCTGTTGTTTCTCAGATGTTGGGTCATGATGGCTTGGGGTGCATATAGAGGAGAAGGGTTCAGAAGGCAAGGCAACAAAGTTAAAAAGAGGATGGTTAAGTAACAGTGCAGGATCCTTGTATTTCTTTTGCTGACAGTGAAAGCCCTGTTCCTTCAGGATGGGGAGGCATTACACCTCATTCATCGAGGAGGGATGTTCTGCTGATCTGCAGCATATATAGGAAATCTCAAGGAGACCTCCAAAGTGGAGAGATTGTGATGGTAGACTGAGAGATCCTGAGCTCAGCTGGGTTTGAGAAGTTAGAGATACCAAATATGTTTTTCTGCTTATCAAATTATTTCTTCCAGGAGTCCTGAAAAGAAAGATTGAAATCATGCCTGCAAATAAAATTGCAAAGGCCAAAAAGCCGCTGAAATTTTGCTAGTCCCTCATCAGAGTCTCCTTATCTACCATGTGGATCCGGAGTTTCCTTATCCACCTTATCAAAGTCCCCTTACCTCACTATGCAAGACACTTGGACTGTTCTGTCCTTTCACTCATTCCACTTCTTTCCCTTCCTTCCTACCCCCTCTCTGGCTTGGTAGGCTTTTGATACCAAGGGTTGCTGGAGTTCTTTTGCTTTCTTCTCCCCTCTCCACCTATCCTGCCTGCTCTCTCCTTTTCTTCCCTTCTTCCTAAAAGGCTTCAGAAAAGTGCTGTAGTGGAGGTAGTGTGGTTTAAAGGTGGAGAGCCTGAGTAAAAGAGACTGGAAATTTATGTTCTGAAATTTATGAGAATCCCTTGTATGTCCTGCCCTTTGCCCCTCTGGTTGATGGGTGTTTCATACGGCTGCACAGCTTGGCTGTGTCCCAAGGACAGAACAAGGAAGCAAGTCAGAGTTTTTCAAGAGATTATTTTCAGGCTGGTAGAGTGTTCCCACAGCAGGAATTGAACCAGGCCAGGTTTTAAACTTACTTTTCAGTGACTAGGGAGTCAGGCAGACTCTGGAAAATTTGTAGAAGAAACTGGCACTACTAGGTGTGCTGAGCATTTACAATCTGGAAGTTTTATGTAAACTAATTAATCATAGAATCACAGAATGGTTTGGGTTGGAAGGGACCTTAAAGATCATCTAGTTACAGCCCCCCTGCCATGACCAGGGACAACTTCCACTAGACCAGGTCGGTCTTCAGCTTTTGTGGCTGTATGTGTGTGGTCTCCAGGTACTTATCAATAATGGAACATCTCAGGATTTGGTGTGTATGTCTGCCAACACCCAGGCGGGCACCCAGAACCCTGTCTGAGAGCTTCTAAAACATCACTGAGTCTTCACCGTCTGCAACGATGCAACCCCCTCCCGCTGAGGCAGGGGAAGCTGTGGTCACACCACTTCAGAGGTTGTTGGCTTTTTCTTGATGTTACTGGGGTTTTTTTTCCTATTCAGAGGCATCTGGATTGCCAGAGCGCAGGCACAGGGTGTTTTACTGCTCCTACTGCCTCCGGACTGCCCCGTTCGATGCAGCTCTGCCGTGCCAGCGCTGCTCCCGCCGTGGGGAATCCTGCGGGATGCTGTGGTGGGCGGGGGAGTCATTTCCACAATTAAACAGCACCACCTGCAGGCCTCGCGTTCCCGCACGCCCGTGGAACCCGCGTGTGGCTGTTCCACTGGCTCTCCCGATGGTGCTCGGGTGGATGTGCCGGCACGGATATAGCTGCTTAGGGGCAAACATCAGCAAGGGCTTTTTCGGCTTCCCTTACCCACTAGTCCAGGGGCAACTGGAGCACTCCGTTATGCCGTCGCCGTGTGACGGACATCTGGCCTGCCCCTTCCAGGGAAAACACCACCGGGAAAGATGTAAGGGAGTTGGGGTGGTTCACCCTGGAGAAGTCTCGAGGGAGACCTTATTGCAGTCTCTCAGTACTTAAAGGGGTCTTATAAAAAAAAGGGAGATGGATGCTTTGTATGGGCAGTTAGTGACAGGAAAAGAGGGAACAGTTTAAAAGAGGAGAGATTTAGATTAGATGTTATGAAGAAATTCTTTATTGTGAGGGTGGTGAGACACTGTAATGAGCTGCCCCAGAGAAGCTGTGGATATCCCATCCCTGTAAATACTCAAGGCCGGGTTGGGTGGAACTCTGAGCAACCTGGTTTAGTGGAAGGTGTCCCTACCCATGGCAGAGGGTTTGGAACTAGATGGTCTTTAATGGCCCTTCCAACCCAAACTGTTCCACAACTGTATGATTCTCTGTGTCCTTGTGTCTAGTGGGAAACAGAATTCAACCCTGACTGTGAACATGCTCATTCTTAGACTCAGTTTTCCATTAAAAGAAAAGAAAAGGGGAAAAAAAAAAAGGTAAAAAGAAAAAACCCTGCTCCTGGACTTCCCAGGTGAAAGGCAGACCCAGCACAAAAGAGAGAAGGTGAGTGAGACATAAACTAATGTTTTAGCATTGATCACTTCTCCTTTAAATCACAAACTTTTTTTTTTTTTAAGCCTTCTGCTGCTGGCACATTAAAATGTCTTCTGAATCCCTGACTACTCTTAAATCATCAGCACTAGGTTGTGAACATTTTTCTGCTGATACTTTTCTTTTACTAATAATATCTCTGCTGTGTTATAGGAATCCTGCTAAAAGAACCATGACTGATTTTTTTTTTTCTCTCATTTTTTTTTAATGATGAAGGTCTATGTCTTTATTTTCAAGAAAGCATTTTCCTGAAATCCAGCTGGGGAATTTTTTGCTGCCCAGTTGCATCTTTTCAACAAACATGCAGAATGAAGGCAAGGTTAGTGCATCCTCCAGGTATAATATCAATAGTTCCTCAAAAAAGAAACCCCACAAACCCAAACATTTTAAAGAAGTTGAGTACTTTAGGAAAAGCTGGATGAAATGAGACTCTGTGGAAGAAGAAAAACACTGGTGGCTCAAGGTGAAAGATGCTTTTCCCTTGGCCACCACTGTGGTATGTACTTGGCTGGTACCCAGAGCAGCCACCAACTTCTCTGTGTTTGGGGGTGGTGTTTTGTCTAGATCACAGCTGGAGTTTGCTGTGAACCTTCTCCAGATGTTCATGGCAGGATTGCAACAGAGATGGCAGCGTGATCTTTGTCCCTTATGGAGTGGCCCAGGGACAACCATCATTCAGCCTGCCCTCCTGCCCACTCCAGGCACCCAGGACTCCCACAGAGGACCCAGGCTTACAACATTGTGCTGCCTGCAGTGCCTACAGATGTTCTGTGCCCCTCTCTACACTGTCCTTATTCCTGTGACACTGCCCCATGATCAAGGTTACAACAGTCTGGATCTTTCCTAGAAGGACCTTAACAGTGCCTCCTTCAAGGCATGTACAGGTGGTGTGATGTATAGTGGTTGTCTTGGTGCCAGGAGAGACAATGGAATGTTTGCTGCTGTCTTGGGAATGCCCTGTGGCTTGGAGCACTCCCATGATTTCCCAGATCATCTACATGCAACTGCAACTCTTTTGTTTAGATCAATCCCTAAGCCACAAAATCATTCTTTCCTAGTATTCTGGGAGCTTTATGCTTTGAGGATGCATTGCCATCCAAGTCAGTGACTTTGTACAGTCAGGAAAATCAGAATTATTATGCACGTAATGAAAATATCTCAGAACGAGCTCTGGCTCTGATGACCTTCTTGCATGAAAAGTAAATGAAGGATTTGTAGCAAAAGCTGAAAAATAATTTGAACACAATATTGGCATCCCAGTTTGGCTGAAGAGTGAAGGAAGTATTAATGATTGTCCAGGGCTCTGGTGTGACCTTATGTGGGACAGAGGATTCAGCTATCGCCACCAAGATTCAAGGAAGAGGAACTCCAAGAAAAACAGGGATGCCATGCTGGTGCTGGAAACACTGTCATGCTGGTAAGGGAAGACTTGAAACAACAGATTAGATTCTTCTGGTCTGCACAATGTGCTTTCACCATACAAGAAGTAGGAGAGAGGACCAAAACCCCTAATCACTCTTGAGATGAGTCCTGAAAGGAGTTGCATGACAGGTGCATGAGACAACAGGAGTGAGATTTAATACTTGGTCTTTTCCAGCTGAATTCAGTCATTGTTCTGGCCAATGTGTAATGAAGTCAATGCTTTTCAGTTGGGGTTGAACTAAATGCTGCATAACAGAAGAGCTGTAAATGCCCATGATCCTTCTTGCCAGGGGAAAGTTTGTCAAAAGTGTGCAAATGCTAAAGAGTGGCAAAGTTGCCCACAACACGGTGGCCATGTCCTCATCCAGGGATGGCTGTTTGCTTCACTGCCTGCTGTTTCTGAGAGCCCTGTGGAGCTGCAGGCAGTCCCTCACCCTCAGCTGCCTGCAATTTCTGATCCTGAGTGTGACGGCAGGTGTAGATCAGCATGCTGTGTACAGTCACCCGACAGCAATCTACTCCACGGGTTTTTACAGCTTAAATGTACTAGGGAAGAGGGAATAACCTGGATTTTACTCTGCTGGGTGTTGTGTGATTACAGTGGGGATTCAAATGCTTCTTAGTTACTACCCAGCAGCTCCCCCAGAAATTGCAGCGCTTCCCTGGGTTGCTGTTTATTCTTATTGGCAGGTAGGGAAATACCAGTCTGGTATTTCCCATCACATCAAGCTCTCCAGCCTTTGTTGTTTGAAATCTGGATGGATTCATTGGAAGCTATCCTTCTGGAGACCATCACCAGCCTGGCAGGGATGGAGGGGGACACTGCAGCAAGCTCTGAGCTGGCAGTGCTGTTTCCCTGGGGAAACAGTTCCAGCTCCTGCTGGATGCTGCAGCTCAGGGCAACTGTGGCATTACCTGCTGGTACCCTGTTCCTTGTATTTGTGTTGGAAAAGGGAAGATGTAGCTGAAGCATGGTGACCTGTTCCCTCCTTCTTCTGCCTGGTATTTTCTGTGCTGGGATAAAAATTTCCAACTCATTTCCCAGGGCAGCACATGCCTGCGAGGGCTGCACTGGGAATTAAGGCCTGTTCTCATTGAGCAATCTGGATATGCAAACAAGCCATTTCTGTTTCCTTATTTGTTTGTAAGAAATGAAGACTTGCCTTCTGCTCACATTACTGAGCATCACTTGAACTCTGCAGAAGATTCTTTCATCCATAATGAATTATGGTTTTCTTGGAGGGAGGGAGACATCCAAGACTTGGACACTTCTGCTTGTGTACCAGACTAAGCAGACACAAACCAACTCAGGTCCAGAATATGACAGCAGTGGTAAAGTTCCCAGCAGGTTTTATTGGCTTGGATGTAGTTCCACTTTAATCTGGCTTTCCGCCTTCCAGACTGCAGCTGGCTCAGGCCCAGGCAGTTCTCAGACCACACAGACAGCCTCGGTCCCTCTGCATCCTATGTGTCTATATATAGACACAGAACAGAAACCTATGTAAATGGAGAGTCTGGCACTTGGGTCACCACCCTCCCTATAACGAATGTGTGTTATGGAAAGGTCTCACATTGGAAAGAAACCTTGGTAGTGAATGTAATTTCTAATCCAAGTCAATAAAGTATGCTCTGGTTATCAAAAAGTTGCATAACACTCAGTGTGTTTTACAGTTAGAATCCTCCATGGCATGCCCTCAATTGCTGAAGAAGAAATGGTTTACTCATCAAAAATGGATATTTTGCTGCTTGCACCTCCATTAAATGCTGTTGGAAAAGATTGTTGCCCATTTTGAAGTAAAAAATATCATGAACAGAATGTGGTAGAAATGAAAACAATCCAGGGTTGAAGGAGGGAGGGTTAAACCAAGAGGAATGACAGTGCAATATGCTGTTGTTGAAAACCAGCAAAATTTACTTTTAGTTCCAGCTAGCCAAATGATTAGAAATGCAATGAAGCTGAGATTTTTGTGAAATGGACATAAATTTATGCTGAATATTCAAAAGGCAGAGCTGTGAAATTTAAGCACCTCCAAAATGTGCGGTTGGGTTCTGCCTTCAGAAGTATATAATCTCAAATCTTTTTCTTTTGTAGTTTATAGGCTGTGATGGTGCTTTAGACCTTGCCAAATATAATATTTCAGGAGTGCAAAGTTACATGTTCCATGACTTGAAAGACCAAGAAGGCTGAAAATATTGGCATTTATTTCCTGTTGCACCTGAAGGAATACAAGCCTCTGCATTCATGAAGCTGGAACAGGAACAGGAAGGGACTCAAACCCCTAAACCAAATATAAGTTTTGGAAAAAAAAATACATTAAGATGAGGTACCATTTCAGTGCTGTGCTTATTTTTGCTACTCTTCAGAACTTCTTGTTAACTATAAGTTGCTATTTCTTATTAATAATAAGAGAAAAAAGAGGATTAAAATATCTAAAACAGGGTAAATTCACTTTATGTCAGTCTCCCTTACATCTGCCCCACTGTGGAAAGGTCTAAAGCTGATTCTAGCTTTAGGTCTGTGCATGCAGTGGTCTCTTGGAGTTCCTGGCTCACAGTGCCTGTTGTCCCCAGTGAACAGCTAGTTCTGGGTGTCACTCGCCGGGAATGAGGTACCAAGAAGTTAGAAATTGCAGCACTTGTTTAGTGGATGCAGGAGTCCTTACTTGGTCTGGCCTTCAGCTCTTGTTCAAATAAGATGACAACAAAACAAATTACACTTACAGAGGAATTTAAAAGGTGTGCAGACAGGTACTGGAAAATTCAGGCATGTGAGATGAATGGTCTGTGAATAAACGTTGTCCACATTCTTCACTATATTTGGTATATTTATATGGTGTCAGAACATCAGGTAGTCTTTTTATAACAGAATTAGGACAAATAGACCTGAATATCTACTGGGGATTAACTAAAGCTTGTCACATTGCTTAATGGACAACAGGAAAGTTCAGTAGGATTTTAATGACAGGGTAATAGAAAAACCCATATGGAAAAAGGAAAGGGACTGAGTTACAGACAAAAAGCAAAGTCAGACAGCAGCAGCAGAAGGCAGGATGCCTGGACAAACTTCAGTGGCAGATATTAAGGCATCAAAGACAGATATAAGGCATCAAAGGTACAAAAGGCAATAGTGATAAATTCATTCTTGTAAGGCATGTGTGTATTGGAGAAGGGAACACATACATTGGTCTCCTGCCACCTGTTTCTTTATGAGTCAAAAAAGGAGTGCTGTAATTAAAGCCTAGATTCACACAGGGTTTTAAATTTGTAACTACTGTTTGCCAATGTTCACTTGAATGGGTTTAAGGCCCTTTGCAGAAGGCTGAAACCCATCTGCTTCTGAGGACACAGCCACAAGCCAGGATATATAATCCACCTCCAGTGAGCAAGCACAAAAGCTGGACACCATGTGCAAGTGTGAAGGAAGAACTGACACTTGTCTGTCTATGAGTCTGAAAGTGCAGTGAAAACATTCAGTTTTAAGCACTCCGTGAGAGTGATAAAATTCAAGTGTCACTGTCTGAGGTGCAGTTTGCAAAGAGGTCACAGAACCATCAGTCGCTGTTTGACAGCTTTGCTCACACACACCTTGCTGGTGCCCGCATTGCTGTATGCTGTCCCCTTGGCCTGCAGAGCCAAGACTGAAGGATCAGAAGAGGAGATGCAGTCTCACTGTCGATATGAACACGGAGTTGGCTCTGGTGTAATGAAGGACAGCTTTTCCTTGCCTGAAAGGACTCAGGAGCAAATTTTCACACCTTCATTAGAAGTGCAAAATGAAGTATTGGGCTTTAAACATTCCTGCATGAGGAGGATTGATACGTGAGCATAGCACATACAGCAAGATACACCCTTTTGGGAAGGATGCTAGAACTAATGGACAGATGCTGCTGCATGTTTCTAACGGCTGCTCCCTAAAGAAACAGCATGTGGGTAAGGATACCAGAATCTGAGACACTATCCGAAAGCTGGCAAAACAGCAGTCACTTCTGAAAAGTGACTCCAAGTTGGGCAAGACTGCCTGCATGACCAAAAAAAAAAAAAAAACCAAAAAACCATGGCCATCATGATGGACAGTTTGAGTCCCACATAGGAAAGGCTGCTTTTCATTAGCTGCCACTGGTGACACAAACAGCAGCCTCACAGGACAAGTAAGACTGGAGAGAGGGCTGCAGCTGACTTCCTTACAAGTCCTGTGAATACTGAATGCAAAAAAGGAACAAGCAGGATTTTGAAAACAAACTTTTGGCAGAAGAAGTGTTAGATTCATGTGATGTTAGGCTTCTCTGAAAGAGGAGCTGGTGTGGACTGGAGACACTTCAATTTATCCAGAAGGGAAATAACCTTCTGCTAGCAGGATTAGAGGGAAAGGCTTTAAAGTGAAGAAAGGGAAGGAAGGCAAATGAGAAGAGGATAATAAAACACCAGAGCTAGTGTTATGTACAGAAAGAGAGAAAAGTTGATCTTGAAAACAGAATCCATTTAGAGTCTCATCTGTCCTCCTTCCAGAGATGCCCAAGGGGATGCAGGGAGTCAAATAAACAGGTTAAACTGGACAGAGCCAAGCCTTTCAGGTCCAACTGATTGTTCAAATGTCTCATACGTTGGTACTGATAAAAAGTTTTTTCATCCAGAGAGCGTAGTTTAGAAATAATTCCTATAAACATCTCATAACATATTATAATACACATCAATTGGCTTACTTTCTTCCTGTTCCCAGCAAAGAAGTCAGTTAGGGATGGACATTTTGGGCCAAGGGTAAGACACTCCTTGGTCAGACCTCTGGCACACTGTTAGGTTCATCTTGAGAGCATGGACTTCTGCAGCATGAACTTTAGACAGGAGACCTCAGTCTCTTGGAATCTTTTTTTCAGAAAATTTCCTGAAAATCTGTGTCTCTCAGGCAAAGTGTTCTTTCCTACCAACATTGTCTTAAGGTCCTGATGTCTGCCTCACACAAGGAAAGCTGCAAAATGTCTCATGAAGAGCTGAAAGATAGTAATTCAAATCAGACTGAAGTAAGTCCCAGCTGGATCTCCAACTCCCCCTGATTTCTCAAGGGGTTCCTCTGGCATTGCTGCACCTGCTGCTTGTGGATGATCCTTGGAAAAGATGCTCTTACCCACTCAATGTGATGCATTTCCTATCCTGTTTTGTGAGCCAGGAGACAATCCTGATACCTCCAAGACTCCAAACAAGTAGGCTTGAGATGTTTTTTAAACCACAGATCAGTCTCATTTACACCATCAGATGAGGTCCATTTATTCGATGTGGGGTCTTTCATGGTTAGCTCTGTTTCATAATGAGGAACTGTGTGGAATGACAGATCCTGGGGCAGGTATACCAAACTGGGCTTGTTCTGGCAATGCTGTTGATGTTGGCAAGCAGAGGAGAAAACATTAAAATATTTGGGCAGTGCAGGCATGCTGCTCTGAGACTGTTTCTGTAGTGCTTGTGGTACATTTAGCACAATTTGGAAAGCAGCGAACTAAAGGAATGTGAAACAGAATTCTCTGCACACCAAAGCCATGAATAGTTAATGCAGCTGGATAGCAATGATAATTCTGTTTCATGGAGTAGTTTGATACTTGCTTTGTTTCACATTTGGAATTAAAACTAAACGTCCTGCAATTCTCCACACAGTGTTCAAAGGAGATTGGGTTATAGATGGACAGCATGGCAAGCCATTGGGGAAACATCGACACTAATGACCTTGCTGCCAGGAGTCCAGACTTCATATTCTGAGGACTGTAATTTTTGTTTTTGCCTATCTACTCACACATTAAAAACCCCTCACAAAAATAGTCTATCTAGCCCAATATTCTGCTTTTTTTGCAGTCCTTAGCAGATGCCTAGGAAAATAAGACCAAGGCAATTGTATCCTCAGTACTCTCCCAGGTTCCAGTGGTCTAAGAATTAGGAATTCTGAGCCAGAATTGGCATTTTTGCTCCAAGTAGTCTTCAGTGCCTTTGTCCTGATGCATTTGGCATCTATAACATCCTGTGGCACAGATTTCTGTAGCTGAACTGCAGCTGATGTAAGCAACCATTGCTTCTGCTTGTCTTGAACCTGGTACTGCTGGCAATTCATGAATAGCAACTGTCCTGATGAGAGAGAAGATTGTCTGGTATCTGACATGCGTGGTGGATAGACCTTGTTTCTGGGTGTGAAAAGGAGAGTATTTTCATTTGAATCGAGAAGCCATTGTTTGAAGAAAATTCAGAACATGTATTGTTTCTAGTGCTTTTAGAGTTTTATTGTTCAAGCAACAAAAGTAAAACTATACTAAGGTGAAAGAGAAGAAAGGAAGAGAAAAGGAGAGCAAATAAAGGAAAAGAGAAGGAAAAAGGGAAGAGGAAAAACCAGCCTACAACAATCTAAATCAAAAGTATCAAAACAAAAATTTACATAAACATATGCTGTTGACAATATATATAGAGCATTGAAAAGTTATCTGAATCTTTCAATTGATTTTCTTCTTCTTTTTAATTAGGTCACTAATCAATTTTTGTGCCACCAGAAGCTATACCAAAGATATCTTTTCCCTGAATATAAACTTGTGCCCTTTGGTTAATGCACAGACAAGACTCCACAGGGAAACACTGGTTCCACTGGAAAGAATAGAGGAGAGGTCAAGAGACCATCTCTTCCCTGCCATGGTAAACAGAAGGTCAGTGTTGTTCTCTTGAGACATTCCAAATGGGAGTGGCTCAGTAAGATTTTAAAAATGGTATTTGGTATGTTGGTTTTTTTCATGAGCAAGTGCTTTCTGGACTTCTGGGGTTTGCTTGCTTCACATTTTTTGAACTTTAATCTGCAGTTCCAAAGCCTAGAAAAGGACATCCTGCCAAAATAGCACCCAAGAACCTCCACCTCTCTCTGGCAGATCACACTTTAAGATAAACAGAGAATTTTATAATGTTTATGATAAAGATGGATGTCACCTGTGTACGTGTGCTCCAAAGGAGCAGATACGCATTCCTTTGAGCACATGGTCCACGAGTGATGTTGCTTGTCCTCTGGTGTACTGAACCCAGTGTCCTGCAGCCAGGACTGAGCTGTAGGCAGTGGGAAGGGGACACTCTGCACAAGGGATCAGACATATGGATGTCTTTTCAATGCAACATACAGAATCTGGTGTTTGAGCAGAGGGCACACATTACTTCAGAACAATGACACTTCAGCAGAATGTCTCCAAAAATAAGATGTTGCAGCGATTTCTAATCCCCATTGTGCTCTTTTGAGAAATACCAGGAAGCAATTTTAACCACACAGAAAATGAGCCAGCATCTTACTGCAAAGTCCCTTTACAAATCAGCAATCTACATCAGAAACTGGAGGGATGTGCCAAAATCTTTCCTAAGAACACAAACCAAAAATTAGAACTTGGTATGGGTTTAAAATCTTGGAATTTTTCTTTCATCTACCAACCCTGCACCTCAGAGGAATCACCCTCTGTCTCCTCTT
>JAWWEU010000001.1:87257758-87279898 GCA_035583155.1 Acropternis orthonyx | reverse complement strand
ACTATAATTCTGACTTGTAATCTGTTTGTGAGTTAGACTCATTCCTCCTGCTGGTTTACCTTTAAACCAGCACAGAACTGATGCTCTATCAAATTTTATCTCAGCTCTTCACAACTAATCCGTTTTCCCATAATGGCTAAGTGTAGAAAAATGAAAAGTTTGATAGCAGGAGCAGCTTTGTGGAATGAGGAGAGAGGTTACTGAACTGCTTGTTAGTTGTTATTCTTTTGGCTGATGTGGATGTAAAAGTTAATCTGCAGCAAAAGGTCTCACAGCAGGAGCATATTTGTGAAAATCACTTGCACCAATTAATTACTGAAATTCTTGTTGCAGCATATTTTTTTTTCTGCTCTAAGAGTGAAAAACAGTGCTTACATGCAACACAGACTCATACATATTTGTGAGTGTGGTAGGTTTGGTTGTTTTTTTATAATTAAAACTATAATCAACTCACTGCTGCAAAAGAAATAAATTAAAAAAAAGATAGTAGTACAGGAAAGTGTGTTCTGGACAGTTGAAGTTGGGGCATGCTAATAACTATTACAAGGAGAAGCACTCCAATAAAATAGTTCATTGCTTTACCTCTGAGTTGACAAGGAAATCTTGATTGAATGGCAGTTTCCTGTTTAAGCAAGGAAAGGAATAAATCAATTCAATTGACTAAAACACACTTCCTTTAACAGAAAAAAACATTGTGTCAGGTGTTATCTCTAAGTACACTGCACATTATGTCCATGCAGCCAGGCCAATAACCACAACTGTAAAAAGAGACATCTCTTTTGCAATGAGTTATTTTTCTGGGTGCTGATTGCTGTCTTTTTGAAGAACCTAGATGGTTACACACATTGATTTAGGAGAGTTCATTAATGTACTGCCCTCATCTTTTTCTCTTGTCAGCTTCTCCCCCATCACTGTTCTCTTTAAATTGAATGATACTCAAATGAACATACCCTCTGTGTGCTGTACTACGTGTCTATAATTTGAGTACATAGCCAAAGGGAATATCCTGGTGGGCTGAAAAAGCTCTGCCTTACTATCCCTTTGATGATATTTTTTCAGTAATGTTGGCTTAGGATACAGATATGAAAGCATAACTCATTAGTACTTGTGAAGCTTTGGAAACCATATTTTCAAGGACAGTTTTAAAGCTCCAATATGTAGGGTTCTATGTTTTGTTTCTAATGATGCAACTTCTTTTGTGTGAAACAGAAGAAAAAAAGATGGAAAATATGGCTTAGCTACAACAGCTCTGCCGTGTAAACTGATGGGGAGCTGAAACCAGGAAGGTCCTAGTAGGCAAGTGTCCAGCCAGGTCACCCAGCTGGGAGACTCTGGATTCCTTGTTCTGGCAAGATGGGCAGGAGACAGAGAGACAAGCAAATCAGCTTCTGGGACTCAGCACTGTACTTTTCTGCTTGGCAAGAAACGTGCCAGCACTGTCCTTGCTGAAGTTTATTGGATTTCAACCATCTTTTTGAGGTGCTTTGGGTGTTTAGGAGCCTCAGTTATCCCCTGCTCAAATGAGGAAGTCTAGGTTTCCTTCAGCTAAGTGAGATCAGCCCTGAGCTGCTTTTCAGATGGAGCAGGAATAATGCATCTGAGGAGGCATATACACATTAATGATATGTAAAATAAATCAGGGGTGGAAAGGATGGTTTACTGTTACTGTATGTATTAGAAAAATTATGGGGAGGCAGCTGAGATTTCAAAATAAACTAATCTGAAAAGAAAGCAATCAATATATGATTTAATGGTGGCCTCTCACCTGAGAAACTATAAATAAAAATACTGAGAGGGGAATGGCAACAGGAGCTGGTGGAACTAGCACAAGTTCAAAAGTCAGCAGTGCTGTGGAAGGACAAAGACTCTTCAGCAAAGCTCTCAGGTAATACCTGTGGGCTCAGTGAAAGACAATAGGATTTAGAAAATGTCAACGAGATTAAAAGAAGATTCTCAGCCACTTTCCTAAAGAGAAGAGGGTGCTCAAGGTTAAGCATACACCTGCAAGGTTTTGCTCATCTGAGGCTTTAAATCTCTCTCCTGTGTTGTTCCCTCTTGAAAGCCTATAAATGTTAGAGATCAAGAAAATGTTCACCAATTTCTTTAGATGGATTAACTCAGGCTAAACTTCAAGGCTGATCCTTCATGATGACACAGGTGTAGAGACCCTGAAATGCTTATACTCTAGCAAACCAGCAATAACTATACTTTTTCCTTTTTGTTATCCTATTTTAATTTATCAAAACAAAGCCCTACCTCTTCTCCCCATCTCTTCCCCACCAGGAGGATCCTCAAAGTGCCAGTTAATTATCAGGGGTCATTTAAGCTCTTGTTGAGTCCTTAGCTTATATATAGCTGTCTATAATTCAGTACTTTAATGAAATAATCGAAATTAATCACTACTAACACCAGTAACAGCAAAACCACTGCAGAGGAATCTTCATTAGTATTGTTTCCCTGATAATCTCAGAGCAGAGACAGTATAGGTGGAGAATGATCCTGCTTCCATGGAAATCAGTCACAAACCCACAAGGAGTTGCTGGTCTGGTTTATGGAAACAGGATCCTACTTCTTTTGGGAACAAGTGGATCACTGTTATCAGGGTATCTCCTGTAGGTGGGAAAGCCTGTTTCACCACCATGTGTCTGCTGTCAAGTCTCAACCAAGAAAGCAGGTGAATTTCCATTTTTTAGTGATTTTTTATGTGTCTTTTGGCAGGAGTAAATGAGGAAATATTTGTCCCAAGTCCTTGTGTTATGCTTCCTTAGTGGTTTTACTGCTTAGTTGCTATGTGAACAAAACCAGCTTGCTGCATCTCACTCATCTGGTGAGGTGGGGCTGTGGAAAGTTCCTGTTTTCAATAAGAGAAATTGCACAAAGCAGGAACGAGCCCCCAAGATTAATGCACAGGGCACCACTGCAAATCTGCCCTTGTTTGGAAACCTGTGGTCCTTCCTTCATGGTCCTTCCTCCTCTTCTGCTGTGTGGTGCTTCTGTTGAAAGTACTTTCAGGGAGGAGCAGAACAGTGACCTGTATTAGTTGGTATTTTGAATTGAATTCATGTAAGCTGAATGAGCAAGGGTGAGAAGAATTAAGATCACACACTCTCCATTTTTAAAAGCTGCACTCTCTGTGGTGGCTTGGTTTGGAAACACATTTTTCCTATGTCTAATTGAAATAAATGTTCTAGTAATTTTTGTTATTAGGTGGAGACACTTGCATTAGCCCAAGATTACCAGGGGAAAAGACAGCTATAGCAGTTTGGAAAGGTATGCATCATATTCATCAGAAATGTGGATTACGGAGCTAATTAATCTCTTGGTTCTCCTCACATTATGATTTGTATTTTTTATTCCTTGTCTGTACAAACTTTTTAGCTTGGATATTGTGTATTTGTGGGAAACTATGTCTACTTTTCTGGGAAAAGCAACCTCTGTTACTGAGGTAAAAACCATCAATTTTCTCCACTTTAATAATAATATTGAGAAAAGAAACCACTCTGAAAGCAGCACACTGTATCAACTTACAAGTTTACTTAAAGGCTTATTTTTGTTTAAAAAGCAAATAAGTTATAAAGTAACTTTGACAGAGCCCCTTTTCCCAAAAATCTTATTTTCCCAGAAGAGCTGATCAGCCCCTTCATCTCTGTAAACAAAATGAGGTCTCTTGGAAGCCTTTTCAGCCTTCTGAGATTCATTTGGCAGTTACCTAATAGCAGTACTGACATGCTATGAGCCAGTGCTGAGGCACATAATTTAAAAGGCATGAAAGGAGAAAAAAATTAAAAGCAAGGGTAAACTGCATTAAAATTTATGAAGGAAAGTTCTAGGGAGGAGGTAGTAACTTCACACGTACTGGAGCTCCAGGGTACAGCCCATCGGGATTCTTCCCTGTGGAAGGTTTACAGGCCACAAGGGAAGGGAGATGCTCACAAACCATCTGATTGGACTCTCTTAGGGTTCTTGATGATCCCTTAAGTCTCTCATGCTCAATGGCAGAGCCCATAGGATGGGTCATTTATCCTGGCCTGTAGCCTGGGGCTATTGACAGAAATTGGAAACTGTGTGACCTACTGTGTGACATGTGCTCCTGATGTCCACATCTCTGAAAGCCTTTGGAGATGTGCCTCTCAGGACAGTCACAGAGTGAGGAAATGTACACCTCATGGGTTTATGTCAGGTGATGTGGTAAGTTATGTCTCCTGGAGGCAGAAAGTGCATGCCACAGTTATGCAATCACAGGTGAAGCTTTCAGCCCTTCACTTGGCCTCCTTCAAAATCAAGGGAGAGCAGCACACACCCCTGGAAGGATTCACAGGCCTGGAGAAAGGTGCTGGGAACAGACCAGGTAAAATCCCCTCTGAAAACAACTTTGCTGAGACCATCTGATGTGACTGTCTGGGATTTAGACATTTAAGAACAAATATCCAGTACCTGGGACAAGATCTGCCTTGGAGCTGATTTACTTGAATATTTTCCATCGTGTTCTAAAGATGTGAGAACAAGATGAAAGCTGGTAAACGCCATCCCTTTGCAGGGTGACAAAGGGGAGGGAAAGTGGAATAGCAAAAAGTTGGGAGCATACCTCAGAGTGCTCATGGTGAACTGAGCAATGCAACAAACTGGTGTGAAATATGTGGAGTGCTATTCAGTAAGAAAAGGTGAAAAGTTCTGCACCTCCATAAGCAAAATCAATCCATTGCCAAAACAGAAAACTAGAGAAGTTGTGGCTGCCCCATCCCTGGAGGTGTGTGAGAGCAGGCTGGATGGAGCTCTGAGCAACCTGGTCTAGTGGAAGGTGTCCCTTCCCATGGCAGGGTGTTGGAACAAGATGATCTTTAAGGTCTCTTCCAACCCAGACCGTTCTATGATTCTGTGATTCTATGATTCTGTGATTCTGTGATTCTATGATGAAGCACAACTGGCTACAGCAAACAAAATGAGGTAGGGTTAAACATCATCAGAGGAGGCTGATTTTTTTAAAAAGTATGATGATCATGCTAAACAGGATGCTTTTTAGTGAAATACAGATTGTCCATCAAAGGATGCCTTAAAACTCAAATAAAAGCCTATTAGGAGTAATATGGGGTCTCAACATGAGATTAGGACAATGTTAGTATTAACTTTTACATGTTAGATGTAAGCAACTAGGTCATCAACTGCCATGACTTTTTTGTGTGGTCTACAGAAAGATATAGGTTAGACAGGACATCTAATTTGTACCTGTAGCCCTCTACTGACTATCTAATGCACTAAGTCAGACTGTGCTTCTTTCTCAGTCACTTATATTGTGACTTAGATTTAGGCACCACAGTGCCCCCAACAATAGTGTAAATCCAATACAAATTGTTAGACAGTATTTTGCACTCCAGGCTTGACACTGCTTCTGCTCTGGATGGAGTGGCTGCATTGAGAAATCCTGTAGCATTAGACTATTTCTTTAATCTGGTGTAATAAGCGGAAGAAGCATAAACCAGTGATGTGCAGGAAAGGGAGTGCATGTCAGATTCCCAGAGTTGCAAGGGGCTCTCGTGCTGGGAAGCAATGTGCACATGGAGCCAGGTTGACCTGCTGCAACCCTCAAAAGAGGAATCCAAGATGATATCTGAATCTTGCAGAAGAATCAGGTTAAGTTTAACTGGACCCACCAAGAAATATTTCCAGTTCAGCATGTCTGCAACCTCAGAGAACCCAGTCAGCTGTAAACCCCGATACTTAATTGCTTTTTCACAGATGAAATTAAATTCAGTTTACTTTTATTTTCTACAAAAGAGAGAAATTATGATCTGCTCCTAGACAAGCCTTTTCCCTGTATTTAGTCATCCAAGCATTTTCTACCCAGGGAATCCCCCTCAGCTCCGTCAGCCTTAGGCCACCAGAGAGCAAAGTCTAATGAACACAAACCTGGTGGTGGATGAAGAAATCAGCAGTTTGCCTTGGTGAGGCTCCTTCTTCCTTGCCTGGAAGCAAGAAAAATACAGCAGTGTAAAAAGGTTATCCCAACCTCTTCCCTGAAAAAATCCTGATGAGGACAAAGCATGATTCCCTGGTTCAAAGACCACACTTTTTTCATGAACCTTGCTCATGACCAAGTCAGGACACAGCCAAGGTAGGACACAGTGGGAATGCATTTTAAATATAACCAGAATGGACTGAGGACTGAGCTTTAGGTGTGTTCAGCTCAGCTCGTCCCTGTGCATGGCTGTCTCTCATCTGCATCAGCAGCTTCTCCCCACCATGTGCGCTGGCTGCTAAAGTCAATGATTCCCATCTCAGTCCTGTTAGCACTCACCATAGGAGCAAGTGTTTTATTAAAAATTTCCTTCCTGAATAGTCTTTCTTTAGGTGATTTTGCTATTGATCCAGACAAATAGATGAGATTAAAAAAGAGTGAAAGGATACCCAGTGCTTTGTTTTTTTAAAACAATTTAAGTTTATTTTTGTAAGTTCAAAAATTAATTTTATGCATCATCTGCTGAATTTGATGTGAAAGCTCATGCTCCTTTCTTTGACCTTTACTTACCTTAAAATTCATTTTAAAATGAAAAAGGAGGGGAAAATGTCCTAATTTTTCTTAGGACACTTTATAAAATCATTTGAAAAAAGTGCCTGCCACAGGGGCTGGCTGTGGTGACAGTGTGAAGTATGTGCAGCAGCATGGTTTACATTGGTGATTTGGGGCAGCAAGCTGGTTCATCTTTGGCTGACGATGATCCCAACTTGGTATCTGACCAAACTTGGTACCTGACCTACCCAAACTAGTGCACCATGATTATGGGGTGTCATGGGCACTGTGGTGAGCCACAACACAGTGTTTGGCATGGCAGCTGCCTGGTCTTGTCACCTCTACTTGAACATAGCAGAGCTTCTTGTCTCCTGGCTTGGTCAAGAGGGCTTGGGACTTAATTCATGCCCCAAAGCCAGCCCTCCTGATGTGGTATTACTTCTGTTGCAAAACACTACTGGACTTCTTGCAGCCTTGATGATGTGTTACCAAGGACTACTTGATCTTGGCAAGGTTTCCATTTGACCAATGTTTCCTTAAAAACATGGCATGACATCACCGACAAATGACCACAGACCAAATAACCAAGGAAGATAGGATCAGGTGGTTCCTAATCTAAGAAGTGCTATAGATTATGTCATCATTGACATTCACCATAGCATATATTATTCCCTGCCTTTTTTGGTGGGGGATAAAGGCAAGGGAGAGTGACAATTATGGGCATTTGTTCCTTCAAAAGAGACCTGGAAGTGTAGACTGTTCCTGACTTTTGTTATTTCTGAATGACGAGAAAATGTGCAGTAATCTTACGCTTGTTATAAGAACTTAATTTCTTTTTTCATTTTAATTTCTACTATTTTCTGCTATTTAATTCTGCTTCTACTAGTCAGGTCAGACTAACAATGTGTAATGCAACAGTAGATCACTAATTTGCAGTAATGATTAGAAACTCTTTTGAAAATAATTAAATTTGCAAAGTAACAAGTAGATAAGCAAATGGAAATGTGCAATCAGTCAAAAGGTGTGTTCAGCTCATTTATGTTGTCATCCCTGATTTGCTACTTATGACAATGCTATGTTTTCGAGCTGCTGTACTAAGGCAATTCTTCATGCTATGCTCACTAGCCCATGCGCTGTAGCTAGGAGAAATGATGCTATTAATAGGAGACTGCAGTACCTTCCATTAAATCTTAGATGAGAGGTGGAGAGGCTGCCAACTTCTGTTGCAGATTATAAAGTGTGCAGTCTAGCAAGTGCATATTAGCTAGATGCAAGTACAAATATATTGCTATCTATGCTGGGCCCATTAAAATGTCCAGACATTTACTTTTTTGCCATTTCTGCTGCCATAATGGGGAAATAAACGAGTCATTTGGTGAAGCCATAGGAATGGTAAGGATTTCCATCTACTGTCACTGTGATCTGTGGTAATAATTGTCATTAAAGAAACCTAATTGCAGATTTCCATCTTTAAGTGAAGTGGCATCTTAAATATGCTTCAGCTACCATAATAAATGAAGGCAGAGCATGACCAAAATGAACTGTCTGTATAGAGGGACATCTCCCTTCATGCAGAGAAACAGGCAGCACTGACAAGTCCCCAAGTGGCAACAAGGCCTGCCAGATACAGCTGCTAAGGAGATCACAGCATGGTGGTGCGGGACCACTATGGCAGCAGTCACTGCCACCTCTCTGCCACCAGCTGTGGGTGCTGTCCTGCCACGTCAGCTGCACAAGCTGCCTTCATCTGGGGACACTGAGGTTCCTGGAGTCAATTTCCCCAGCATTGGATTTGTATGGCTGTGGGGGCATTGCATCAAACGGGACTCAAATGGCAGCAGCTGCAGGGATGGTCTTGTTTGTCACGACTGCTTCTGGCAGCGCTCAAGGACTCAGTGGTGCCCTGGCAACTCATGTTGCCATCATCTCCTTAAGGATAGCCTATGGTAGCTATTTTTTTCCTGAAACCCAAAGTTGAGAGAATACATGGGAGAACTGCAAAAACACCAGGATAAATAACTTATTATAATAAATAACTTATTTATTTCTTGGGCATTTTTTGTGATTTTTTTGAGCATCTCTGCTGTACTAGTTGCTGCACAAACTCATGGAAGACATAGAGCGTCTTTTGTGAATAGCTTTTATTTTTGTGCCAAAAATGTTGATTCAGATAATCTGTAAAACACAGGTGCATATTATCTATTTTTTTTTTTACCTGACTAAAATATTAGCTCTATCATTCAGAATACAGCAACAGTATTAGTTTATAGGTTAATCCACTGTCACTGTTGAAATTATTTGTTGTTTTTAAATTCATCTCTCAGCAACCTGGGGTGTTCTTCTCCTGGAATAATGAACATGACCTCCTAGGACAACATGCCAAAAAATTTCACCTGTGTTTAAAGAAAATGCAAATAAATTATTGCTAGCTTCCTTCTAGGGTTGGAAGATGGAAATAGACTGCCAGACAATGGAGAATATAGAAATATAGGACCATGCTTCACAGCTATCATCCTCTATAATTCTCAGTGTCACTACCCTACTGTCACACTACTCGTCCCTGTGTGCCATTCCCTGCCACGCAAAGGTGTCACAGAAACAACAGGTACTTGGCAACCTGCTCTGCTTGTGAACTTCTCCTGTATTTGAGAAGGGGTTAGATCAGATGACCTCCAGAAGCCCATTCTAATCTAACTTAATCTATGATCTTGTGATTATTCACCTCCCTTCTGCCTGAAAGCAGTAAGTCTGTAATCACACAATGCAGGTGTCTAAGCTACTGCGTTCAGCACTGGAGTTGGATTTTGCAGCTGTACCTGTTGACTGCATTTATTTTTCACTGAGATCTTGCAGAGCTGAAAATTCACAACAGTGCAACTCTCTGGAATCCATCAGTTGGGAATCAGAGAGGTCTCATTAATGAGAAGACACAAGTGTTGGAAACTTCTAGCTGTTTACATAATAAAACCTGGCATGACTGCTCCACCCTTATGACCAGTTAAGAGAGGATCTCTCTGCTACTGGCACTGCTGGAAGGTTCAGTTATTGCCTGTGGGATGAGTCTCACCTGAGTTCTTGGTGAAAGGATGTGCTGGACAGTCCACTCAGAGGAATCTCCAAACCCCTGTTTACTCTTGTAGCCAGGGTAGAATTCAAATGGAGTGAAGAGAGATGAAAAAATTGGATGAAAATATGGTCTTTTTTCCCCCCTCTCTCTCTTTTTTTGTTTTTTTAAATTGAGTTTGCTTCACAGAACTGCTGATTGCAACAGTGTTTTAACACATAAATAAAACCTGTGAGACTTTGGGCTTGATCACTTTGCAGAGGAAGCAGAAGAAGCCTTTAAACCTTTGTACCTACGTGAAAGAATAAAAAAAATGTTGGGTACTCACAGCTCTGCAATTTTAAATAAGGTTAGTATTTTGCTAGCTGCTTATGCCTAATCCTTGCATACCAAAAAGGTTAATGGGATCATTGCAAAATCAAATGTTTATACAGCAGTGGATTAACCTTTACTTCTAACTCAGTTTCTTGCAAATGTAACTTTGTTCATTATGGATACCTGCTAGCTACACTATGGCAATATGGGCAAGAGTTCAAGTCTTCATTAGCTGAGTGCTGAATTACAGTGATAATCATGTAATTTTCAAGCATTTCAATCCTTCTATATTTCTTATTACAACACAAGCACAAAAGGCACATTCAAACTTCAAAAAACTCAAATGAGAAATAAGAGTTACCATTTAAACACACCCTAAGAAGCTGACCTTGATGTGGTTTTGTTCTGCTTTGTGGTAAGTGTTTTATAATTCTCTGGGGAGGGAGAGATTTTCAGTTTAAAAATATGATTTATATGTAGCATCTTTATTTCTTATCTAGACTGACCTTTTTCTTCAGATTGTCTCCAAAATGTATGCTACAAGGACAATAACTGATAAAGATTTTTCTACCTTCTGTTTCTGAAGGACCTTCTGAACAAATCTTGCCTGCTTCTGAAAGATAAAGTGGAGGCTTTGTGCTTTATTACTGCTAAAATATAGCTCTAGAGTGGGTTCAGCCACAAAGAGAAACATCATCTGACATCTGAAGAGTATTCAGCATGTATGGGAAGCCTCCAATGCTACTTTGGTCTTTGAAGGGACACGCAACCAGGGAACTCAGATGCAGTCAGCCCTCACCTGTGCTTTGCTAAACTCTGATTGCTGCACTTGCTCACTGCAGTCACTGAGATCTGAGTATGTGCTGATCAAGGTTTGAGGCTGATCTTAGCTAGGTCAGGTTTGTGAGATTATAGTCTTTTAATTCTTTGTACATGTGCAACCTCATTATGGATTGTTCTTTTACATCAGGAGTCCCAAAGTCAGTTGTTTTCTATAAGTTTGTCTTACTCTGGAACTTTAGCCCATTTTCTTTGTATTTCCATTGAAATGTACACTTACTGTAGAGTTGGGGAGGAGAAGAAGAAGAGGGCATGTTCATATGAGAAAGAATTAAATAATGACCTTTGCACAGACTTTTTTTCACAGTGCCCCTTTGCAATTCTTTAATGCGCTAAGAAGACTTTGCCTTTGCAAGCGACTTATGACTTGGAATATTTTTTTTCTGTAGGTTAGTGACAACCTTGACAAGATTGAGTTTCCATGGCAGAAGGCTCACTGTGGTTTTTTCGTGCTGTTTAGGGGTAACACATGCCTCATTTTTCCATAATAACCCAAGAAATGCTGCACTCTAGAGAACATATTTTCAGTCTTTAAAGCAGAAGCTGGTAAGAAAGGTCATATTCCTTAAGTTCCAAAAATATTTGTTTCCAGTCTTTTGACCCCTGCAAAAGTATTGCCTTCTATATGGCCTTCATCATTTTGTGAGCTTCATCACACAAAAGAACAGCTGACTAAGGATATAATTCTATGGCTTGAACTAGCCTTGAACATGACTTAGGCCTAAGCTGAAGATTGTGCCAAAGGTGCTACTGGTCATTTTAAGTATTACTCCATGCTCTTTGAGAAGCTCTGAGGTGCTTAGGGTGGCTGGGGAAATGCACTTCTTGTGTGAATAATGAGCAAGGCTGAAGACCTAAATATGTTTCATTGCTAGCAGGGAGCAGGTCATCACCTGCTGTGTGTCGGCCAACTTCTGGTGATGGGTAAGATTGCATCATCATGAGGATGAAGATAAGCGACTGCTGCAGGCCTCAGCAGGTGACTGAGGGGGCACTGCTGTGTGAGCAATGGGGTACCACCCAGGACACTAAAGGAGTACAACATGACCTGACTACAAGTCGTGTGCACTTAGAAGAAGGAGCCTATACTGGACTTGGGAGTTCTTCAATAAATGTTCTTCCATGTACCTGGTTTATTCAGGTTTGGCTCAAGCAGCTACTCTTTATTCATCCTTCATGTTGCCCAGCTACATAATTATTTCAGGACTGTTGTGTTTGTATCTTCTGGTAAAGATAAACCTCTGAATCATCATCTTATTAGAGGGAAACAAGTCCATATTATTACTATAGTTGCTTTTAGGGATTCGAGAATAATCAGAGAGGTAATGAGTCTAGCTGTTCCCTGTCATCTACTGAGACAGGTTTACAGTCCTTCATTTAATATAGATCTACACTGGAAAGGCTACACAGAAAAATTTCTTGAATAGTCTCCAAAGGATAGTCATGGGCACTTAACCACAGAACAAAGACTTGGTCAGCAAGATATTCCCTCACCTTGATTTAAAAACTTATGTCAAATATCACTTCAGATTTCATTAACTTTTGTAGATATTAAATTACCATGTAGATAAGGAGATTTACAGTGGGGAAGTAATCTGTTTTAGTTGACTTTCTGATGTTGGAACATGTGATTATAGTACTCCTTTTTTCCTAATATGACCACAAAAAAACCAAACAAAAAAAACCCACAAAAAAAACCCAACACCAAAAAACACCACCCACCCAAAACCCAAAAACACAAAACCCCCAACCCACCCCCAAAACTGGAAAGCACAGAAGATACCAATACTGTAAGAAGAAATAGTCCTAGCATATCCCTCTTCTCCTGTCTCCTTTCTTACCAGAACCTCTCGCTACTTACAATGGTTGCCCACTGCACTGGATTTTACTATTTGTCCAGGATGTGTAAAAACTGGTTAAATCTGTCCTCTTTTGTAATTCTTAACACTCTTTGGTTTGGAAGAAGCAGTTTGTAACAGGTGCTAGCATCTTGCAAGAGAGAGAAGAGGATTTATAACAATGAAGATACCACATAGTTCCCTGCTAGATAGTTCCCTGCTCTTTTTATTATCTAGATCTTGAGCTTGATGTTTTTGCAGGAAAATAGCTGAAGAAGACACTTCTCTAACATTTCTTTCAGGAAGTTAATTTTAATTTTTTTAATATTTTTTTTTTTAATTTCCTTCCCCAAGATCTGCTGCAAACATTTTGAATGGAGTTGGGACAAGATCTAGAAAGCATAAGTATTTAAGAGAATATAAACCCCCAGAATCTTTGTAAGTAAGATTGGCCACCTCAGAGCACTGAAACTCAGTGAATATCTCTTTCTTTTGCTTCAAAGCCAAAGTCCCTGAAGTCTGAGTGTTTCAGGTTTGAATGTGCTACCCTAGCTAGATTGCATGTGCTCATCTTTCCTGCCTAGTGCACTAGGGCACTCGGCAGAGTGAAAGTTCTCTGTGGAACCTTGCGTGGTGTCATGTATACACACACAAAATCTGGTCCTCCACAGAAAGCCTCAGTAGCTACTCTGCTTTTAAAATGTGGGCAGAGTAAGAGTAATTATTGCTTCCCTTTCATGTAAGATATTACCATTTCCCATTATTCCCCTAGCCCATTTCCAGCCTACAGGAGTCAAATTCCTGACACATTGCCCTGGTCAGTCTGGCTATAATATTTCATAACCATGACCATTTCTAGTTTCTAGATAGACCCTTACAGAGATGCTCATGCCTGCAGAGCATCTGTAGTTCTGATACATAAGGGACTTTCAGGTGGGATTCTCTTAGAATTACAACAGAGCTCAGTGTTTAGCCCTCAGGAATAAGACCTTTGTACATAAATTCTTTAAGTAACTGAAAATGCCTGTGTTTGGGCATCCTGTGTAAGAGGGACCATATGAAATGAAAAGATATTTCTGATGTGTATATCTTAATTTCCTTCACTCTCTACAAATGTTCTGGTCCATTTCCCTGCTAAATTTGTCATCAATACAAAAGTATTGTGCTAGGCATCACACAGACACAGTTTCATATGGTGATGTGTATAACCATTTTATCATGGTACTTTACTGGGAAAATTAAGAAAGTGAGATAGCTGATGAAGTAAGCTGAACCTATGCTTAGACAGAAAGATGTCTTTGAATAAATTTGTGTTGTTTCACTGTTGATGTGATATGCCAGGATATCAGAATCCTTGACCTAAATATAATACCAGTAACATATGATAAATGTTGTTATGGAAGGATCAAGACTAGACTTCATGTAATATGCAGGTTTGGGGAACTTCACTAGAAGGACAAAACAACAATTTCTGGGGAAAGATAGGAATAAAGGAACCATTTAACAGCCAAGCATAAGGAATAAGGAAATTCAACATTTACATGGTTTCAGCAACAGTAGGTAATTTGTGAGATTGTAGGATCAGTTAAAAAATAAGCTAAGGGATGTGACCTGATCCACACTCCTGCTCAAAGCAGGGTAAATTATGAGATCAGATGAGGCTGTTCAGGGATTTGCCCATTTGGTTCTTGAAAACCTCCAAGGTTTTCAAACTTTGCTGCACAACCTCTCTGGACAGACTGTCCTCATGGGAAAAAAAGCTTTTCCCTATATCAAGCCTGAAACTCTCTCATTTCACTTATGCACATTTATTCCTCATTCTCCCATCCTGCACCACTGTGAGGAGCCCAGATCTATCTCCACAATGATCCCTCATAGGCACCGAGAGGCAGCTAGGTGCCTCTAAAGCAATTTCTTCTCCAGGCTGAATCAGCCCAGCTTCCTCTGGCTCTGCTCATACACCAAGGACTCCAGCCCCCACTGCCTTGGGGCCTTCCAAAAGCTCCCTCCAATTTGTCCATGTGTTTCCTGCATTGCAGGGCCCAAAACTCAATGCCATATATAGGTTTGGCTTGATGAGTGCCATAAAGAAAGGAAGGATCCTTTTCCTTGGTCTGTGTGCTATGCACAGGTTCATACACACAGGAGCTGTTGGCTGCCTTTCCTCCTGGGGCACACCTCGTGCTCACATTAAGCTTGCTGCTTCCAGCAGTACCAGGGCCTTTCCCAAAGAAATGCTCCCCAGCACTTTGATCCTTTTCTGGACAAAACCCCTAGATGTTCTCATATTAGGCCCCTATCTTGCAGATGTTTATCTTCTCCACTGTCTTGGATGGAATAGAAACTGTCATCCTAACATGCATTCCTCCTAAAAGGTTAATTTAGTACCCTTGACTTTACTGGGATGAGTCATGAGTCACAAGTTACTCATGTGCATAAATGTTTTCAAGATCAAGCCTGGAGCATGTACCTGGGTTTGGAGGACTTTTGATTGACAAATTTATTCTGTTCTCTTTTCTTTAAATATTCATTTGTTAACTTAAAAATCCACTTATTCATACATTACTCATTAAAATATGAATAAAGTTAGTTATAAAAGGTCTAACCTAAAAAAAATACCACCCGCTTTTTTCTCAATTCTTTTACATGCTCTTAGGAAAAGTGTTATTCCCATTATATTTGAGGGATGCTTAATGATTAACAAGGTTCATTATTAATGGTGCATGCTGATATTTTAGCACTTTGAAGATGAAAAATCTTGGCTTTTCATCAAAATGATTAAACTGTTTTCTCTGTCCACTTCAAATTCCTTTAAATAAAAGATCATTTATTAGTAATAAAGGATTAAACTGCCTAGAAATGATGCAAGGACATCTTAATTTTCATTGCTTAATAAAGCAAAATGTGAATTCTCAGATTTTTATTTTTCAAGGGTTTTCTTCCCTTGGATTTCTCTCAAGGTCTCTATAATTCGTTTCAGATGGTAGCTAATCCACCTCATTTATTGCACCTTCAGAAGTGTATCCTCCCACCAAGCACTGCAAAAACTTAATATGCTGGGTCATCTGTGTGAAAACCTTTCTGAGTTTGATGATTTCTTGATTTATTGAAGCAAAATTTGCTGACAGAGAATGATTCCAGCTTTGAGATGAATTTACCAAGGGAATCTTTTGCATTAGTAAAGAAAACTGATGGGACGTGGTTTTTTTGCCAGATAGCTGCCTTTGACTGGAGATATATATTACCTCCAAGAATGAGGTCCAAGTACAGGATGAGCCTCATTCTTGTTTGATAGCAAAAAAAGGACCTTTCCCTTCCTCTTCTTCTCTCTTCATCTTCTCAAAGAGTTTAACTGAAATCTGTCAGACTGAGGAAATAAAGGGACTTTTACTGAGTCACTGAGCATGGAAAAAGTGCACCTTTTTTTATCAGAGAAGTTATCCAGAGGTAGAAACCCTGATATTGCTCCTTCCTTCCTTCCTTTCCTGCACTACGCCATTTTCTGATCAATACAGATTAGTCCTCAATCATGCACTGAAGTGCAACTACTTTCAGAGCTGTAACAGATCATCATGGTGAATGATGGTGGATCCAGCTGACATCCAGTCACTAGTGGTGTCCCTCAGGGATCAGTGTTGGGCCCAGTCCTATTTAATATTTTTATTGAAGATCTTGGTGAGAGAGGACTGAGTCCACCATTAGCACATTCACGGACAACACCAAGTTGGGTCAGAGTGTTGATCTGCTGGAGGGTAGGAGGGCTCTGCAGAGGGATCTTGACAGACTGGGTAGATGGGCCAAGACCAACGGGATGAGGTTCAGCAAAAGCAAGTGCTGGGTCCTGCACAACAACCCTGTGCAGCATCACAGGCTGGAGAGAGTGGCTGGAATGTGGCCCAGTGGAAAAGAACTTGGGGCTGCTGGTTGACATCTGCTGAACATGAGCCAGAGTGTGTCCAGGTGGCCACGAAGGCCAGTAGCATCCTGGCTTGTATCAGAAACAGTGTGTCCAGCAGGACCAGGGAAGGGATTCTTGCCCTGTACTCAGCACTGGTGAGGCTGCACCTCGACTGCTGTGTCCAGTTCTGGGCCCCTCAATTCAGAAAGGACATGAAGGTGCTGGAATGGGTCCAGAGAAGGGCAGTGAGGCTGGTGAAGGGTCTGGAGTACAAGTCCTATAGAAGTGGCTGAGGAAGCTGGGGTTGTTTAGCCTGGAGAAGAGGAGACTAAGGGATGACCTTATCGCTCCCTACAACCACTTGAAAGGAGGTTGTAGCCAGGTGGGAGCTGGCCTCTTCTCCCAGGCAACCAGCAGCAGGATGAGAGGACATAGTCTTAAATTGCACCAGGGAAGGTTTAAGTTGGCCATTAGGAAGAAATTCTTCACAAAAAGGACGATTAGACATTGGAATGAACTGTGCAGGGAGGTGGTGGAGTCACCATCCCTGGAGGTGCTTAAGGAATGACTGGATGTGGGCTGAGTGCCATGGTCTAGGTGATAAGATGGTGTTCAGTCATAGGTTGGACTCGATGATCTGAGAGATCTTTTCCAACTTAATTGATTCTGTGATTATTGTCTTTTATCCTCTTCCAGAGAGCACAAGGGAAGGGCAAATTTTGTGAAGAAAAAGAAGAAAATTAATGAAAGTTCAAGCCTGTGGAAAAGTTTCTGAAAATAGAGAGAACTGAAATAAGTTGCAAGATTTTTCTGTGTGTTTTATGGAAGAGGTACAGCAACTGACAGGTACAATTCTATGCCAATTAAATATAGTCATATATTACCCATGAATGGACAGCAAATGATAACTAATAATCCATATTAAAATTAAAATTTAAATCTTTAGGCTTTTTCTTATTGATACAGTACAAAGAATGGTAGTGATATGACTGCAAAGTCCATTTGCAGACTGTGACTGCCCAGTTGGGTCTATAAGCACATGCCTGTCAGCAACACTTTCACAGCAAGAACATAGATCACTAAATACTATTTCCTGAACTGGGTACAATGTAGTTCACCAACACACTTTGAAGCAGTGTCTGACATTTATGTATATGGCAAAAAAACCCCCAAAACCAATTATCATTCTTCTCAATGCTCTTTTGTGTGGAGAGGAGGGTTAGCATGTTGTCAGGGTGTGACCAGAGAAGATCCTCCCAGTTGTAATCTTGACAAGTCTGAGACTTTGATACCTCAGTGCCCAGGCATGTTTCTTGTCCAGCTGTGCTTGAGGTAAAGACAGTGAGATGGTCGCCCATGGCTGTGGCAGCACTAGAAAACAGGCTTTACCTCTCTGGATGGAAAGCAAAGCCTTGGTGTTTATGACTTGAGGACAATAACAGTCCTTTGTATTAGTCTGGGGATCTCACCTTATCCTTGATCTCCTGCTTTCTTCATGCTGTGGAAAGAAAGCTGAAACCTATGTGGAATTTCACATGACCTTCACTGCTATTTGAAGTCTTCCTGTTAGAACTAGAAGTGCGGTCATTAAGTTTTCATGACGCACTTCCAAGAAAAAGGTTCCCTGTTTAGTAAAATAATTAAAAGCCTGCATGTTCTCTGCAGTAAGTGGCTATGGAGGAATGAAGTAGAGGAAGTGTGCTTGCTTTAATCAGCATTACATCAACCAACTGGGATCCATGCAGCAGAACTGCTAACAATCTATCATTCACTAGGGCTGCACCATTTCCAGACCCTTGGGGAGTGCTCAGTGATAACTTTACATTTCAGACACACTGTGGTTGGGACAGACCAGAGTAAATCTAAGCCACATTCCTCCCCAGGGTGCTTATACCATTCTAAATAAATAAAAATATCCCACAGCAGAGTATAATATAT
This sequence comes from Acropternis orthonyx, assembly GCA_035583155.1. Classification (NCBI taxonomy): domain Eukaryota; kingdom Metazoa; phylum Chordata; class Aves; order Passeriformes; family Rhinocryptidae; genus Acropternis; species Acropternis orthonyx. The sequence goes on along the minus strand of JAWWEU010000001.1, from coordinate 87,261,500 downwards.
CAGAAAAGCACTCCTCTGTCAGCCTTCAAGGTATTTCTGTCAGCCTCTGTGCTATTTTAAGCTCCTATATAGGTGGCAAATGCTCATCTTGGCACTGAATCTCAGTCACACAAATGCAGCATTTCAGCAGCAAATGGTGGTAGAAGGGAGGGCAAGGGAGCTGCGGCATTCACTTCTCTCTGTAGAGAAAAGGTATATTTTTAGATTTTTTTTTAAATCCATCTACACCTACAGCCCTCTCAGTTCCTTCAAATGCATACAGGCTACTCTGAGGATACAGTTGTAGGTGGTGGGCACTAAAATTACACTGATGGCTTGTAGGAGACTCAAATCAGCAACAGGTGCCACCACGAGCAGCAACTTAGAAGCGTCTAAAAATGAGTGCAAGTGGAAGGGGTTTGTCATTCAGCCCAAAGGCTCCCAGTAGCTCCTGGATATAGAGCTGACGCTATCTAGATTATAACCTGCCAAACTGCAAAATTCAGCTGGCTACTTTCTAACTTTCCATATTTCTGTGGTCAAATTAATGACAGACAATATTTTCCAGAGCTTGTGCACCCAACTGCAGTTGTTCACCACAAAAGCTGCTTCCCCAATAAAACTGCTTCCAAACATTCCACTGTTACTGTGACAGCTTACAGAACAATGAATTTTTTGTGCAAAAGCATTATAGCATGGGTCTCCAGAAGAGAAGTACAGCAGGAGCCAAATTCCCAACACGCTTTGTTGGAAAAACAGTTGCTTCTGAAAGTTGATGTAAAATGCATTTAATTTACTTGCAGAAAATCTTCACCTACTTTCTGCAGGATGAAAAGCACTCTGCTCTTTTTACAAGTATGCCCTACTTGGTCTACAAATTGGACATAAACCTTCAAAGATCTTTGCATCTAATCCACCAATTGCTCTTAAGCAATCTAGTGATTTAATTTTGGTTCCACATATGAGCAGTCCCATTAAAGTCTCCATAAGATAAAACAAATCCTTAATTGTAGCAATGCACAACAGTGTCCCCAGGAAGGTAGTATTTCAGATGCCAGGTAGCCAGTTGGCTCAGGTTTTGGTGTGTGTTTTCTCGTGTGGTGGCATCTTCCTATTTATTATTTTGGGTGCCAAGGCATGTTCTCTTCTCCACTTTCCTCAATACACTTTGCAAGGCTTATGTTTCCTGAGGGTTTTTTCCTAGCCATGTTCTCCTGTCACAGCCTGCAATTTTTGTTGTGAGCTTAGTAGCAAAATGCACAGTAATTGGACTGTTATGTCCTACATGTGGCAGCATGTAGTGAAGATTTTAGGTCTGCTTCACCTCTCAGTCACCAAGACCTCTGTGTGATCCTGCTTCAGCAATCTCTGCCTTCTATGCTGCTACCAACTCATGTGGGTTGTTAATCACGTATTGTTTCCCTGGCTCTAATTGTGAGGGCTCTAAACAGAGTTATTTATCCCAGTCATTGCTGGAAACTGTGGGTATAATATGCCTTATACAATAACAGAAATATTACTCTTGAAAGCTCCATAGACAGACTTGGGGATGGGATTTCCCTTACAGATTTTATAGCAAGGTCTATGATATTTATTGCAAGGATCTTTGTGTGCAGTTTGACTGAAAGGGGTGGACATTTCCAAGAAGAACATTTGGGTAATATATGGAGCACTTATTTATTATTAGTATTGAGAACTTTAAATTAGGCAACTATTTTCTGTGCTGCCTCTGGCTATGTTCCCACTACTGGCATAAGTCAGGATAACAAAATGCCACCTCTCTTAGCTATAGAGCAGAGTTAGTTGCTTGTATGCATAGGAAAAGAATTCAACAGCTTTGGATAAAATGTTCCTTATCCTTTCTTTCAATAGTGCCACTTTTAATGGCTTTGCAGTTCTCCAAAAAATGAAGTTGTGAGTCTCATTTCTAAACTCAACAATACATGTGTATTTTTCAAAACTTAGGTCTTCAGCAGGAATTTTATGATTTCACGGGAAGTCCCTATTCATCTTGATAGTCTGGTGTCAGTGACTCAGGGTCACTGCTTTTCTGCCTCCTCTGAGGCATCTCAAGATCAGGCTGTGTGTCTTTATTGTACGTGGGATATTCATATGGTGTTACTCTGAGCTGCAGAGTTGTGTGTGCATTATCCATGATCACCCAGAAGGTGAGCAACTAGAAAGAGAAGGATTTCAGATGATAACTAGGTATATGATTGTATGTTTATGATACTAGAGAACTGATAATTATCCAGAGATTTTTACAAATACCAGCTAATTTTCTGAAGCATGAGCAGGTATCTTTCTTCACTCAGTTTGTCTGAAGAAATTCCTTTACCTGACACCCTTTCCTGGCCATAGTAGAGCTCATTCCCTTGCAGTGAATTCACAAAACTTGGTCTTTCTGTTGAAGCTGTTATGGCAGCCTGTCCTTTTGAGGAAGCAAAAATTTTAAAGTCAATGATTTAAAAGTCCACAAACCTTTGCTGGAGTTATGCCTCACTACCAGCCATTTTCCATATCTCACTTCCTGATTCTCCAGACAGGCCTCTTGTACTCTTGCAATGAACACTCTTTTATGTAGATCAAAATACAGTATTCATAGATTACTCAAGAAAAGCTCCATTTCAGTATGTGCTTTTCTGCCTGGTGCAGGCAAAAGCTTTAAAGTATACTCAAGACTGTGTCATTCATAGCAGGAGCCTGGCTTAGTATTCAACCAGCATGCTCTCGCCACAAAGTATTTTTTCAATCAGTGTTCCTAATCAGTGCAAACTCTGAAACAGATTAACCGATCTGAAGTCACTAAAGACACCAGTACCTGTGTTAAGAATATTCATGAATTCTTAAAATCATCTTTGTAAGTCCAGGTTAAATATTTGTTATTTTCAAGTGCTTTCTAAAATTGTCTTAAGCATAGGTATTCCATTTGCTTTTGCTATGAGACCTGTTTCCTTTTGCCATTAAAGATAATCATGCAGGGAAAGAAATACGTTCCCTAATCATTGTTTGTTATTCCTTTTTATTGTTAATCATACCTTTTTTAGCTTTTTAATAAGCATCCCAATGTAGAGTCAATGAGGCATCTGTATCACGTTGTCTCCATTTCAATGTGTGGGAAATGAATAAAGTGAATGGTGTACAAAGATACCACAGCCTGGTTGATTCTGAGTAAATAACTTGGTGAATATTTGTGGAAATGGAGTTGATCAGCAAAAATCAGCCTAATTTGACAGGTTCTATCACTGCAAAACAGGGCTATATTTACTGGGAAAAATTGTTCACAAAATTTTTTACTCACTAAATTCTGTCTCTCACACTCTGATTTAAAATGGGTTAACATTTGAACATGACTGTGCTAGAATCAAATCGCCTCAGGTCCCTTATAGAAAATACAAAAGGCCATGTAATTTTTATGTCAAATTCATCACCTTTCAGGTCTCCTGCCCTATTAGTATGGTACATCAAAAACGCTTATCACTGTGAAGTTTTAGCAGAAGAACCTTTTATAATTGCTAAAGACTCCAAAATAAAAAGTGCATGAAGGCTGACAATTCTTTATTACTCTGACCTTTCGGACTTTCATATTTCTCTTAATTTCTAATCAGAAAATCAGTCAACATCCAGAGTGTCAGAGTGTTTTCAAAACATGACTTGTGCTGAAATGTCTTTTTTTTTTTTTTTTTTTAAAAAAATAATTTTTAAATAAAATTAAAAAAAAGAAAAATATTAAATTTATTAAAAAAGAATATTTTTATAAAAT
>JAWWEU010000001.1:87228977-87257015 GCA_035583155.1 Acropternis orthonyx | reverse complement strand
GACACAGTGTTTTGAAGAAGCACCTGCAAGATAGCTTGAAGACAAAATAGAAGAGAAAACACATGGAGAGGCTCCAAGGTGCAGTTCTGAGTTTTCTGAGGATGGGCACCAAGGAAAATGGGTACTACTGTTTGGTTTTTAGATATCATATATGCTAATTAATAGAAGTTATAAAAATTGTAACATCACTGAACCACACGTGCCTGTACTTCGGGTGTGCACCTGGAAGCTTTCAAATAAAGGTCCTCTCTCTATCTCTACTAGTGTTGTTTTGAGCCTTTTCCCAGGAATTTAGGCATCACCCCTCTCCCACAAAAAATCCCCCCACTTCAGAAATCTGTTTATACTTGAGCAGGAAGAGTAGTTAAAAGTATAGGAGAAAACCAGTTAGGTGATCTGAAACTTTCAGAGTAAAAAGATATTTCTGGAGTATACAGGTATTGTCAAAAAGTTTCTTTAGCCACTATGGAGAAAAATAAAAGTTTTGCTTCATTTTCCTTCAAAATATAGATCAGATTGAATGCTGACATTCTTTAGAGACACAAACAAAAATCGCTTATGTGCAAGTAAGGTAAGTGTATCCTTAGAGTCAAATAGTTCACTGATATGGACATTAAAAATATCTGTGTGCATACTAGCTTGGCAACTGATCGGGGGATAGACTGGCATACAACACCCTGTATTCCAAGTGCTGTACAGCCATAGTTTCATGTCATTGACTCAAACTACATTATTACATGAATACATCACTACCACTCAAGTGAAAGAACATTATTGATCCCCATAATTTCTGTCCTTCATTACTCAAACTAGATCGCTGAGGTACTGTGATTACAGAACACTGTGGGTCTAGATTGACCTGTGGTAGCTCTTACAAATTACTGGTCTGATTTTCTTAAGTGAATGGTTTGCGTTTCTTTTGGTGAATTCTATTTTCAACCCTATTTTGTTTCAAATTATTGGTTTTATGTAATTTTGTCATCATGGCAACATTGTAGGTGATTAGAGAGACATAGTGTACCTAAAAGACCAAGAAAAAATCACTACTAAAAAAGAACCACTTTCCCTTTGATCAGCAACCCATAGAAACCTGCTGGCTTCTTTCAGACATTACAGCTCTTTTAATTAACTTAGTACTGGCTTTGCTATTATACAGAACTAAACCACTGCAGGAATGTTAAGGCGATAATAAACATCTCATTTAAATCCACTAAGGAGAGAAAAAAAGTAATTTACAACAAGATCTCTGTCCTTAGTTTACCCTTTTGTGTCAAACATTTGGAGAACATTTGGGAACTGACACAGTTTTTCTTAGGACAGAAAGGAGTCCCTCTGGAGGAAGCAGGCTCACTTAGTGAGTGAGATGAGAAATATCCATTCTTTGCTGCCTAAAATACGTATAAGAAGCTGGGATCAGTATCAGCTCTACTTTTTGATTTCCTTCTTTTAGCAAATTCAAAGCCCTGTTTTAGAATGACAGCAACATTCTAATTTTTTTTTATTAATTTCTTATATTTTTGAGCACTTAAACCTCAATACACTGATGACTTTTAATCTATGGGTTTTCAAAAGGAGAAAAATTTGACTCAACTAAATTCCTTCTGACTGAAAAATGGTATTATATCTATCTATGGTGTGAAGAAAAGAAGTATGTCATTATTTAAACAAGTTTCATGATTACCTTTTGGCAAAGAAGGGAGGAGTTTAGAGCGGGATTAGGAAAGAGCACAGGGAATAATCCAGAAATCTAGAAAGCCTTCTTCCCACAGCAAGGGATTTAAGAAGTTCAGTTTATTTATTTTTTAAACAGTAGATTGAGACATGATTTGATCAAGTGTGGCAAGTATCTCCATGAAGAAGCCATTGCTGGTGCTGTAGAGATTGTTCATCCATTGATTGCTGGCAAGAGGCTGAAACAAACTAAGTTCTGAATGGAAAAAAAATGGGAATTTCTGGCCATGGTGATACCAAAACACAAATGGTGGGGGTAGAAACCAGGTTGCTTAATACCTGTAAGTCCTGAATAAATACATTTCTCAAAATTATTTTCTAACTTTGTCAGATTTTGCAGCCATAATGCAAGCAAATAGACAGTTCCATGAGCCATTCAGGTTCTGACAATGCCTCCTACCACAGGACTGACCCAAATTATTTTTTTATCCCAGATGATAATGTTTAAATTTAAACTGTACACTCAGAATGAACTTGATAATCACACATGATCTTTAAAATGCATTAGATGATTTTTCCTTTTGTAACTTAATTTTGATATTTCAGTGGAATTTCTATGCCTTGGCAGGTTATATTAAGCTTAATATTCTATCTTTAAACACTGATTTGTAATGAGGAAGTGCACCTATACTTAGCTGCAGGTGCATACAGCAGTGTCCATCCCAATCAAGAACTATTTCATTTCACACCACTTCACTTTGTCTGGCTAGTCCAGACCTAGGAACTTGGAAACATCTCTGAATGCTCTAACTAGGGTATAGCCATTGAAACTGGAGAATGGAAAACTTCTCTGCAAGTGCACAAGCATATTTACATGGTGTCTGCTGTGTAGAAGAAGCTGAGAACTTTGTGATAAAGATGCATTTTCTACTGAGGGACAAAGATTCTTTGGAGACTGATACTGCTACTTGCTGGATACAGAAATGTCTCTTTGTCAGACACTGGGCAGTAGCCCTTTGAGGAAGCAGCACAAGGAATAATAAGGCAACTAAGGATGTGGGATTTATTACACAGCTCTTTGAAAGCCTGAAGTCCTTCAAGATTTTCTGTAAACCCTTCTCTTAATTATGAGTTATGCTAATCCTCTCAGGGACAAAGCAATCCTGTATGATTTGTGACTATTATCAGCTAACCAAAGCAGATTCAATTTCAGATTGAATCAATCCAAAGAAGACTGAAAAGACTTTCAACAAGATGTGCCGTGTTTAAATTCCAAAAATGGATAAATTAGAGGTAATTATGAGCTGTTTCTGGATATTCTGTGAACAGGAAATATAGTTAAATTAATCAAGGGCACTATTCCTTGCAAAACAACTTTTTCAGTCTTAGTCATGAAACGTTGTACAGAGGCAAATTGTCTATTCTTAAACCTTCTGGTCCCTACTGCAAGCAGTTTTCCAGGAATGGGGCAGGGTGTTGTTTTACTCTCACCCCTCTGTCACTAGCCCAGGTAGCCTCATTGCAGATCTGTTGTGCTTTCCTATCCTGGTTAATAGCTGTCACTGTTGCTGGCCTAAAAGTATTGCTGTGCTTGGCACTTTCATCTTTTTCATCTCACTTGCCAATAGCTCCAAACTACTTGCTGAGGTGGAAGAAGAACTGAATTAACTCAAGTCCCATGATGAGACACCTTCCTGGATTCTACTACTAAATTTATTTGGAGTTCTTTCTCTTGCTGCTTGCTGTTCTTTCAAGAAAGGTTGAAATTCTGATGCTGATGGTGATTATGAGCTCTTGTCTGAACAACATGTTTTGCTGCTCAGAACTTAAAAGGAAAATAGCTGTTTTCAAAATGTGATGAAGATGCCATGATTATTTCACTCCAACAGCTTCATTCCTTTGAAACAGTGATGAAATTATCAAAACATTGGCTCAGAGTTCCTCTTGCTTGTGCATGTTCTCTCACAAAATATAAGAATGCAATGCACGAGAGAAAAAGCAATGTGATTAAATGTGTGTCTTTGTGTGTCTGTAGCCATTTACAACTATGAGAAAAACAGAGAAAAAATAGATTAAATTCTATGTGCTTTGTAGTCGCTTGATATCACGCTGGGTTTGTTAATGTCTTCAGTTCTCTTATTCTGGACCAATACACCAGCTTTCAAATCCAAGTGCCAACCTGTGCTTATTGAAAGAATTGGCTGTCTTCCTCCTTTTCATTTCAATGGATCATGTGATCCACACAAACAAGTTACAAACCCAAAAGTTTTTAGCTTATAAGTTTGTTAGGAGGAGAAAGTTTTACATGTCCTATTTCTGCATAGGTAGCATGATTTGTACAATTCCCCAGAATGCTTCATTGACTCCAATCCCGCTCATGGTCCATTCAGTATGAAATAAAATCAGAAGAAAATTGGCATTTACTGTCACCTTTTCACTTCAAGGGCCAGTGGGGTATCCTAAATATCTCTGAAGACCCAGTAATGCATTTAAAATGCCATTCATCACAGGCATGAAATCACTGAAGGTTTTACTCTGAAGACTTTAGTAGCATAGAGATTGTCTCTAAGTATGAACATCCTGCTCTTAATGATAAGAAAGTACACTGGAATGACTGTGGACTTGACACCAGGAAAGCAAAAACACAAAGGAGGAGCTGTAGGCTGCCTCTCTTGCAACGCTTAATGTTTGGTCTTGGTGTCCCAGCCATGCAGGTTCATGGGAGAGGATTGCAGTGTTGGGACTGTTTTAACATCCTGAGAATGACAGGAATATGCACTTGCTGTTCACACAGATTAAAGGAGAAGAGTAAGAAAAATAGCTTTTACTAAGAAGATGCAGCCAACAACAGAGAGGTCATTTCTGTTCTATACACCTTGTTATTTAGAGCTTTACATCCAACTTGCTCCTGGCAACTACAAAACACATAATAAAATTAATAACGTTTCATTGCCTCCAGCTGCTCACAAGAAACAGATGCAGTTGTGGAGATATTTACTCAGCATTTCTTCCTTCTCAGTTATACCTCATCTTGAGCAGGGAATATTTGAATAATGAATTGTGTATTTGACTACGAAGTAGGACAGATATAAATAAAATTATTCTCCTCAGCTGCTGTATTTTACTAAGAAGCAGTCTTATGGTTAAGCACAGGAGATTTAGAAGTTGCACATTATGAGGAATGTGTGGGCTTGGCTTCATTCAGTTGAGGCATTTCCTCTCAGTTGCATCTAGCATGAGAGAAGTGTGCACAGGGACGAATGTTCCTTGCCCTGACATGAAATGGCTGCACTTGCCCTCCATTTTGGGCATACTCTTGGATTTTGTTACCTGCCTTATCTTTCCTTTTCCTTTGCAGAAGAGAGACAATAACATAGCCATAGCTTTACTCCTCTGCCAAGGCATGTCTCTAGAAATTCTTGTTTGAAATGTTGCGGATCCCCTTTTCTGAAACGTGATGTAACCCTGGCAAATATCCACTGCAGAAACATTTAGAGGAAAACCATGTGAGTTTCTAAGCTTATTAAAAACACAATTTACATGTGCTATATCATTCAGGGGAAAAATTTCCCCTTGCTGAAAAACATCTAATTCTGTCTGAAAGTAGGAGGCATCAAAGAATTTTTCCATTGACCATTGACCTTCATATAAGAAGAGCCAAATCAACTTGGTAAATTAAGCCTTGGATAAACATTTTGTGAGACTTTAGAACTCCTCTATAACACAACTGACAGAAAACTGATAGGTTATTCAAATAGTCAATTACATCTTAAATGAAAAACAGGATGGAAGCATTCATAATTTAGAAGAAATTTATAAGTGCTAAAAGAAAGGAGAAACTATTTTAGGTACATTTCCACTTCAAATTAAGCAGCCATACAGTGGCTAGAGCTGTGCCTGCAGCTCACATCACATAAAAAGAAAAAAAAGAAAAAAAAAAAAGAATGAATTATAACAAAAAATGACAGTAATACATCTGGACAGCCTTATTTAAACAACCAGGGGACTGGAAACAAATGGTTACAGCTAGAGATATAAATAGTCCAGGTAAAAGATAATGGTAATAATGAAATATGAAACACCAGGATAAGAAAGAATTATAAGTGGCAGCACCAAAGGCTTTTATTCTGTAGCCCCCCCACCCCTCCTCTGACTGGCCAAGGAGGGGCCTGAGAAGGTGTGAGGTACAGCGGATTGGCATCATGGTACTCCCACAAAGGAATCCCCTGAAGCTGAGCACAGGTTGGCTCATCCCCTGTCCTGCCACCTGTTGCTATTCTTTAGGAAGGACTTCAAGGAGTCCTTCTTATCCAGCTTCTTCCATGGAGATTGTGGGAATTTTTAATTAAGATTTGATTTGTTTGAAATTGACCAAAAGGTTCAGACAATGTTTTGAAGGAAGGAGACATGCAGGCACTCAGGCAGTGATCAAATACACCTAATTACCTTGGGAGTAATGGTAAAAAAATAATGCCCCGATGAAGAATTTCATTTAAAAGCTGCTTTGCTTTTATGTGCTCTGTAATTCTTTGAGCTTCTCAGTCTTGGTTAAGTTTCAAGGGAGAAGGAGAAGCCTTGTGAATTGAATGGATCCAATCTCCTGTTTGCTGATGAAGGTGTTGAGTGTGGCTGTCTTACATTATATTTGAGTAATGGCTGAACATTTATACAAAAAGGCACTACTTACTATCTGGCCTTTTTTTAGATCTGTGTGTTCATGCACATTTCCCTCATTTGAGGAGGGATCTGTGTCTCAGTGTTGCACTAAGTTTCAGTGAGTTGATTAAGGGACTGCAGCATCTCTCTTACGAGGAAAGGCTGAGAGAATTGGTCCTGTTCTGCCTTGAGAAGATACGACTGAGAGGGAACCTCATTGATGTATATAAATATCTAAAGTGGGAGTGCCAAGATGATGGACCCAGCCTCTTCTTGGTGGTGCCAAGCAATAGGACAAGAGGCAACAGGCAGAAATTGATGCACAGAAAATTCCACCTGAAAATGAGGAAGAGCTTCTTTTCTATGCAAGTGACCATGCACTGTAATAGACTGCCCAGAGAGGTTGTGGGGTTTCCCTCACTGGAGATATTCAAGAACCATCTGGATGCAATGCTGTTTCATGTGCTCTGTGATGACCACGCTTGAGCAGAGAGGCTGGACCAGATGACCCACTGTAGTCCCTTCCAACCTTACCCATTCTGTGATTCTGTGAGTTTTATAAACAATTCATAGCTAGAAAAGTAAGAGTTGTGAGGCTCCAGAACTTCACAGATTCATCTACAGGGACTCATATGTTTCATTCTTTCATTACCTTGCCTCTTTCTTAAGAGACTCAAGCTGACTTCTGCTGAGACAGACTTTTTCAAAATTGGCTACCGTCTGTATTTTCGGGGTTGGTAACACCAGTCATTTTTGAGAATCTTACAGTTTGGTGGGCCAGAGACAATGTTTCCCCCTCTTGAATAATGATTCCAACAATGGGGAGAGAGTGTCGTGTCAAGCCAGTGTTATACTGGTCACAGTCAGATTTAGTAATAGGCAAGACTGAGAGATAAAATTGCATGTTAATTTGAAGGCAAAAATTTGCCACTATGAAATAAAGTTTAAAAAATATAGCAAAGTTACTGAGTTCATGCTTAGATATAAGAAACTTCCTGTGCTACTTCAACATTGTCATGGCTTTCCAAGTCAGCCCAAATTGGCCTCTGCAACCTGCCCTGGGCTTGGCAGGTGCTGGGGAGCTCCCAGAGCTGGCTCTTTCCTGCTCCTGACTGAGGCTGAGCAGTCAAACCAGAACCTTTGAATTTTTTTTGTCTTTTCTCATGACCAGACATAATCCTGGGTTCACATTGTCCCCCGTTCTGAGGACTGCAGTTCTGATTCTCATTTCCATTTCAAACTTTACGTAGCAGAGACCTGGCTTTAGGTATCAGTCTATTCTGTGCTGTTCTGTTGCTGTTTTAAAACATAACAGATAGATACAGCAATCCATAGATAGATCAATCCATTTTGTCATGAGATATGAAGTGTACAAGATTTATAACACTTTTCTTGCTATAGTCATGACTCTACATATGACAGTAAAGCTAAAGGATGACAGATATGAGCGTGGGTTGTTTGGATGGCACAGCATTCACGGATGCTTTGTGTAATAGTATAACAGAGAATTACCACCTTGCAGTTGAAGTTGTTTTAGGTCTTTCCTTAGAATGTAAATACTCAAACTTCTACAGGCTACAGATACTTCTATACTGTGAGTTTTAACAGGTACAGACCTCTGATCCTCTACATTATAGTATGATATCTGCTAGAGCATTAATTCTGTTCTTCACTGTGATTTGGACAAGGCAGTATGGCCAGGCTGTTATTTAATTGGATTTAAAACTTATCATTTAGCCACAGTAGGGGACATTTTCCCTGAAAACTGACGGGAGTAGTTTAATCTGTAAAACCTTTGAAAAGCATACATTTTGCAAATTATATCTCCTATACAACCCCATAAGGGATATCTATAAATGCAGCTCATTACTAAATCCCTTCAGGAAATAAAAACAATGGCCACTGAGTATGTTTGGACAGGACTGGGTACTTTGGGTGAAATGGGTTTCTGGGACAGGATATGCTCTGGCATGTGTTATTAGCTGTTGACTTCCTTGGTTGATTACGACAGCTTTCATGTCATTGCTGAGCTCCTCTGAAGGAGAAGATTTTAGTACCATGCATAAATATTAGGATGTCACAGTATAATTCATTTAAATAATCAGTCAGCTAGCTGATAGCTGACTGATTATATATTTGAACTAGAGAGAAACGGATTCAGAGTAACTCCTGGCTTGTTAGCAAGAGCACTCACCAGTTAATGTAAGCAACTGAATGTCACATTATCAAAATGGTTGGACATATTTTACCTGTCTGCTAGAGTGGGCCTGTCAGGGTATGTGAGGTGTTACGAGGCTAAGCATGTACCTGTTTGGGCTTCAGTTTCAATCAGGTCTTGAGGCTGATGCTCAGTGCTACCACAACAATGTCTCAAACCATGCCAAGCTTTGATGTCCCTCATCCTTCAACTACCTAAACACTTCAGTAGGTTTGTTTTTTTAAAAAATGACACTCTTATATATAGGGGCCTCTATTTAGGTTACTGTTGATGCTAAAACTTTTGTTGCTAACATTTAGCGCCTAAACAAAAAAATAGAAGAATATAAAGGCATTGAGTATGAATTCAAGCATTTCTTTAAAGTTAAAGGAAAAGGTAGGCTTGAATGAGTGGACCCACATGAATTCAAGTAACAGAATTTCACGGAGTGTACAATTATTTACTGAGCTAATTGAATGATTAATAACTATTTCATTGTAAATATCCACTGGCCAATGCATGGGCTTGTAGAAGTGTTGCTGCATGATGAAGTAGGCAAGCAGAACAAACCCCTGCTGCTCACAAGGACATCATGCATAGATACATGGGGACACATGTAGTGATGGAGCAGTTTCAAACCCTCCAGCAGCCTATCATTAGGCTGGTGGAAACAAAAGCCTGAGATACACACCTGGCCCTCACCTACACTGTGTTGTAACAGGCACAGCACTAACTGGGTGCCCAGGTCCTTTGCTCTCTCCTCACAGCACCTATCCTCAGTGTGTTGCCTGACCCCAAGCATCTCCAAATCAGCACTGTGGGCCAGCACAGCTGTGTTAGTGCTCAGGTGGGGCTAAAGACCCAAATCAGCAGTCACTTGCTAAAAATTACAATTTCAGCCTTCTTTTGAAGGAAGTAAGCCAGGTAAACTGTTACCATGAAATGTGCTATATCTGTGCTTAGCACGGTGCGCAACAGTGACTATTTTGATTTAGCTTTCACAGCTCTGAAAACACAGGCAGCGTCTGGCGGTGCAACAGCCATGCAAATTTCATGAGTAGAGAAACAGCAGATCCCTGCACTTCACACTGACACTGGCTTAGTGTATGCGCTTGCTTGAAAAAAGGACGGAGAGAGAGGGGTCGGAAATCCAGATGCAGAACAACAAAGAGGCAGAAAGACTAAGGAGACGGGAAACTGGCATTTTCTGAAGGACATGAAATAAAAAGATCCTATTATGCCTTTTCCAGTGACATATGACACAAGTTACAGATAGTCCATAGGGTACAACCCTGTGGTGTATCTCCCCTAGCAGTTCAACTGTGAGTCTTCAAGGGGATGCCTGTGCCTGTGGGTCCCTGAGGCTGGCTGTTTTGGTCCACATGCAGGAGCCCCCATCTTCTGTCTGGATCTGACTCTAAACAGTAGCAGATCTGGCTTTCTCCTGCTGATTCTGGAATTAATGATGGTATGGCAGAGCGATTTACTTAGCCAAACTCATTAAGAAATAAAACAGCCTGTGAGAACATGGTAGTGCATAATATAGCATACCTGTGAATATGCACCATGACCAAGGAATATATTAATGTAATTATCTTGTTATGGTAATATTTTTTCCTTGATTACTGCTTGGTATTTCAATTTGTGCAAAGTTTGCAAGGACCTTTATCTAAGTGCTCGTAATACCCTCCCTAAAAACTTTAGATGGTGTAAGAGAAGAGAAACTGACTATTGCCAGGGTAGAATTATTCCATCTATTTTATAGCTGAGCAGGTGAGGGGAGGATTGGTCAGGTAGCTTGCTCAAAGCCATTAATGCTATGGATGTGAGTTTTTGTAACAGAGGTCTTATGAATTCCCATCCAATGCCGTCACATCCTAGACAGTCAGCAATCATGTACAAATATATATATGGTAATTCCATATATTATCTGAGGCAGCATGTGTGCACAGGAGAACAAACATTATGGAGCCTGTGGAGATATTGATGAGAAAACCAAATTTAAAAAGAAGAGAACCTTTTGCTTTTAATTTGCTCAGATTTTATTTGTTTTCTTATTTTTCTTAGTTTTCCCTGGAGTACTGTCTTTCATCTTTTCTCTCTGCAACAGAACATTTAGTTTTCCATAGTCCCCAGTATGCAGTTCCATCAATAAATGTTTTTATACTCTATGACTGAAAAAAGTGTTCAATATGAAGCCGTTGATCCTGTTTGCGCATGAGAAACTTTAGAATCCTGATCTTTCAGGGCACAAGTAGTTATTACGAAAAGTAAATACTGCTTGCAATTTGGTTTTAACTTTTTGCAGCACCTGTGCCCAGTTGCAACTTCTGTAAAAATATTGGTTTCTATAGATTAAAACATAATGATCTTGGGGAAATTTAGAAAGAAGGCTGTTACGACTCTTAAAGGCTGAACTGCTGTGTAGATCACCAGCTTTTAGCTCTGCTTTTCCATTGCTGCCTCTGTCATAGAAATATCATTTAGCATTCCTCTTCTCTTACTTATCTCATTTATTTCCCAGCATTTTTAGTGATGCAAGTCTTGTTGATACCTGTGAGAGAAGAATGATTTGCAGACTGGTTCAGAAAGTATGGTTGTAAAAGATCATGCTTTCCATTAGGCTGCCTTTAGTTCTGTGAATAAGCATCAGTCATGGAGAAAGACAGCATGCTTTCCAAAATATACTAAAAGAATTGCATCAAGATTACACCCTCCTATGTGGCTCAAAAGAGTATTGTCAGTAGGGGCTGCTATGTTTGGAAATAGATTGAGCTCCTCAGAAGCATCAGAAATTACATTCTGGAAAACCATAGGAATGTGTGCTTCCTTCTATTTTTTGCTGTCTCTGGGGCCTTTGTGTAAAGTACAAAACAGTTATAATAATAAGTATCTTGGGTCTCAGTATGCCTTGTAGAGAAGCCTAGTGTAGCTGGCTGTTTAAAAGCTCATATGGCCTTTAATTAGCTCTTCCACAGGGCCAAACACACCCTGACCAGTACATGAAGGAACAGCCCTGTGCATGTTGGGAGCACACGGTTTCCCAACCCGCTGCCTGCTGGTCTGGGAGCCACTTGTTTACACATCCCCTTGTACACCCTCTGCGACATGGTCGAGGTCCCCAGGGAAACACAGTGGCAAGCCCAGGAGTGCTGCACCATATGTGGCACCAAGGAGAACAACACAGGTCCCCTGGTGAATATGGTCAGGGTCTTCTTGCATCTTCTCTGACCTGGCAGCTGAACACAGGGCACATCTTTTGCTAAGGGAACAATTTCCAAAGGTCTTTGGACTGAAAAAAAACAGACACCTGTAGAGGTCTCTCTTCACTTGGCCAGAGGAGTTTTATCTCCACTCCGACAAGGCTCTTGCCTACAGCGTGTGCTCTTTGGTCCTCTCCAGCAAAAGCAAGTACAGCAATAAAGCTTTCAGAAATTATTGCTTCACAGGTTGAGTTAATTCATACAGAATCCTTACTATTCAATTTATTCTGCCATTTTTGAAGGGACGAATTCACAACATACAGTGGTAATTGTCAGGCAGCTACATCTAAACCACGTAATAGCTGGATGTTCTAACAGGAATTGACAGCTGACATGTATCAAAAGTGTTACTTACCATGGCCTGAAATTGAGGGAATTATGTGACAAAATTAAATACTTGCATGCTTCCAGGAAGCAGCTCTGATTTTAGTAAGGAACAAAGAGAAACAATTACTGCACAAAGATTTCCTGTAGATAAGTTTGATCAGGGCTTTATACCCACAATATACCATTTCAAACTATGTCACCAGGTAAGCACATAAACACATTCATCTTGATGGCTGTCACAACTTGCTTAACACAACCAGTAAAACAATTCCCTGCAGCAGCAGTATCTTTGGCAGGGAGGAGGGAGCTGGGGGGAAACCAAAGCAACTAGCCAGTTTTCTTATTCTTCTAACAGGCAGCCACTTAAAAGTACTTATTTGTAAAATTTAGTTTAAGTAAGCATACAGGAGTCACTTGACAGGATGTTTCTTTCATCATAAAGATTTTGAAGGCAATTTTATCACCCTGATTTCGTAGCTCTGATTTTTAACTTTTTTTACCCTGTAAAGACATTAATTTGTCAGAAAATACTAAACAAAATCTGCAGCAATCCTGTGCTCAGTTGTTTGACAAGCGTATTTTGTAAGTAAAAATGGCATGCTTCTCCAAAAGGGATTCCCGTAGGTGGATTCCACAGTAACTGGGCTGAGAAAGTGGAGAAATTTGATTGGTATCTATCTGCATTTCTTTCCAAACTGCCAGGTTAACAAGGATCAGGTGGTGGTGTAATGTCTTATGCATACTCTAAATATCTTTCCAGCAGGGGGATGTAGAATTCCAGGTTTTTATGTGTTGCAAGATCAGTGGGATGATTACTTTCCTGTGTCACAAATACTAGAATGGATCTATTTCAAAGGAGAATAAAGTAAGAGTGAAAAAACCAAGCAAGATCATGTGAAGAAGTCCCAAATATGAGAAAATGTTAAATTGCTTCTTTGTTTGTAATCTGAATAAATGATGATCATAAACACATTTTAATCACTTGACAGATCACTGCCTGGAAAATGACCTGGACAAGTATTCCTGAATCTGGTCAGAGGAAATTACTGAGGAGAAGCAAGGCTGTGTCTGGATGATTTAGAAGCTATTTGGCAGTGTGTGGCTTGCTGAAGACTGCAAATTGGATCTCACATTGCTCTGAAGCATGTTTTTCCCTGATACTAATCAAATTAAAAATACTGTTACATTTAGTAAAATAAATAGAAGTTGACTAAGCACCCTAGAATCTTTAGACCAATAAATATAATTTCCTTTGTTAATTGTAGTTCAATGTCAGAGGGAAATATGGGCCGGAAGCTCAGTGCAAAGAAAAGAAGTTTCTCTGGATTTTGAAAGGCTGATTAAACATTATCACCTGCCACTGAATCTCATCTGGATGTTGACAATTTGCTCCTGTGGAGCCAGCCTGGATTTCCTCTTTCCAAGAGGGCTGTTTACTCCTTGGGTAGTTGCAGCTATGTCAATACAAGGGCAGTCTCCTGCCAGCTCCTCTGTTCTCATGAGAGAGGTGAAGGCTGGCTTCTCTTTTAGGATAGTGGACCTACATCTGATTAATTTAATGAGGAGACCAGCCAGGGCAGCTCAAGGCAGGTGAGAGATGATCCAATGGCTATCCAAGAAATTGTCAGTGGGAGCTTCTCCCCTGCTGCCTGTGAAGGACCTGAACTTCAGCTTGGGTAGCAAATGTCTTAAAATCATAGAATCATAGAATATGCTTAATTGGAAGGGACTCATCAGGATCATCAAGTCCAACTGTTGGCCCTGTACAGGACACTCCAAGAATCACACTGTGTGCTTGAGAGCATTGTCCAAATACTTATTGAACTCTGTCAGGCTTTGTGCTGTGACCACTTCCCCCAGGGAGCCTGTTCCAGTGACCAACCACCCTCTGGGTGAAAAACTTTTTCCTGATATCTAACCTAAACCTCTCCCACATCAGCTTCATACTGTCTTCTGTTCACCATCCCTCCTTTGTCCATCCCTGGCTGGTGTAAACCAACAACATTATGTTGAATCACACAAGATTTAAGACTACACACCTGTGAAGCTGGCATCTGCCCAGAGCAGGGACCTTGGGTTCAATCTCTGGAATCCTTTTTTTTCTATCTGAGATACAAACTTGAAAGAGAAATAGACTGGGTTTATTCTTCTTGCACTCCTAGTTCTGAAACCAAATTCCTTCTTCCTCACACTTTTCTCCATCCAGTCCCTTGACCACCCTGTTTCCTTTTTCACACTGAGATTCCTGGTGCATGAAGAGATGCAAGATGGAATTTGTACTTTTGATTGAAAGCTGCTTACTGTTCTTCTTGTACGTTGGTTGAAGATGGCAAAACTCCCAATGACACCAGTAGGAGCAGAATCCCCTAATAATCTGCAAGCTGCTGGTTCAGTAAGAGTCATAGTAATTACGCAGATGGCCATATAAAGAAGTTCAGCTGAAAGTCATTTTGTGTTAAAAAAAAAAGAAAAAAAAAAGGGAAGAGAAATTCTGTTATAATAGAAAATTACTGAAGACTTAGATTGAAGAGATAGAAGGTGATAAATTATTTGACATTATAGAATGTGGACAAATTGTAAGAGAACTACATAACAGATATCAAGATGGGCATAAAGAACAGATCTATATGAATGAAACCTTTGAAAGTTTTATTTCAGCATTAAGATAAAATCTTACAGGTTTAATTACATGCTGAGTTTTGCGCTGTTGGAAGCAACTAATTTCAGCAGGGCTGTGAAGAGTATAAATTAGTATATTACTAACTTACTCAAATTTGTGTTCTTGAAATAGGGAGCCGGGTTCAAAAGAAGCAGAATAAAAACAGGGAAATATGTGTAGATATTAGGGCTAGAAGGAATCATTTTAAGTTGCTGCAGAGGAATTTCAAATTAAATTGGGAAACAGTATGTCTCCAGAAGTTTTGAAATCTTTTTTAGAAGCAGTCTTTAGGAGTATGTTTTAGATAAACAATTTTCAGGAATGTCAAAGGAATAAGCAGATCCTGACTTGGGAAGGGAATGTAGACTAGAGAATCTGTTGAAATCCCTTCCAGACACCTTTTCTTTCATTTTTATTTTTATTTGTTCAAAGCGATGATTTCTTCTAATTTATAGGTCTCATCATTTTACTCACTGCTGCTTTACAGAATGTAAAGGCTCCTATTTGGCATCTGGTTTGGTTTTATGGGCATTATAAAATAAAGATTCCATTCATCACATTTATTACAGCAGTGCCTAATGACCAACGAAGAACAGTGCCACTGCACTAAATGTTGTACTCAGCAAGCATTAGAGAACCAGCGCCTCTGAAGCTTTTTGGCTTAAACCCCTTAGTTCGTTTGTGCAAGCACTGAATCACCCTTATGCCACACAGTCTATGCCTTGTCCTTCCACTCCATTTTGATAACTGTGTTGCACTTCCTATTTGCTTCCTCTGAAAAGTACTTGCTCTGTAATAAAACCAAGCCAGTGATGCAGGTTTGACTCTGTTACCTGAGCATATCCCACTGCAAATGAGATGCCTCTGTTGAGAGGTTTCTTACCTCTTCCCTTGATAAGAGGAAAGGGGGAAGCATTTTCAGATCATGGTTTAAGGCTTGCGAGCCATGTGTTGCTTTGCAGAGATGAATCCCTTCCTCCTGCCCTTATTGAGTTCGTAGGGAAATTCAGATGTTGAAACCCCTAATCTGGGAATTTCAACCTGGTTTAAGGTTTTTTAGATGGGTTTAGTTTTAAAATTTCCTCAGCAGGATGTTTTCTTCATTTTTTTTCCAGCAGACTTGGTGGCTTCCTTCTTCACAGATGGTGTTTCTATTCTCAATCTTTTGTCAGCAATGTCAAGGGCAGACCATTTTTTTACCAGGTCTGTCATGAAGGCTCTACCAACAGAAGCTTCTGCAGCAACTACTTTCAATCATAATCTTTCCAGTCACTGCCCTTTACCTTCACTCTTTGTATATTCCTTTTGGATCTGGTAAAACTACCCTGCAGACAGGAGCATGAACACTCTACCACCATGCAGTTATAAAATGCCAATAAGACATTTTTCTGCCAGTGGGGCCATATGCCCTTGTTAATGCCAGCAATGTGCCATCAATTAGGCATTTTCTTAGACTACAAAAAGTTATGTTGGTCTTTCACTATTGTTCAGATATTCAGTTTGGTTTGAAGGACTGGTCTCACTGTGGGAGACGTTTCACTTCTAGTCAAATACCTCTATCAGATTTGATTCTGTGCTTGAATACTTCCTTTTAACATCTGTATTCTAATGTTTTGAAGGAGGATTCCCAATCTAGGTTCACTTTTTTTCCGAAATTATCCATTTTTCCTCTTACGGTGCAATGTAGTGATGCTCATTGCCCAGACTCACAGGAATTAATCTGCCATGAAACATGAGAGAATCTATTTTATTTATTTATTACTTTGCCTGCTTTAGTACACACACTGGGCAGTACAGTACTGATCAGTCACCTGCAAGTTGATTCTGAATCAACCTGAAAAATTCTGGATAAGTGCTTGGAAATCATGCTGTTCACCATTTGAAATATCATGGCCTCAAAGAAAATAAAATTAATCCAATACTGTCAGAGAAGTGATGGGAGCAAAATGCACCAGATCAGCTGGTTTTGATCAATATTAGTAAAAGTGTAGTGGGCTTCTTTTTAACTAATGGACATCCAGTCAAAGCTTGGCCAGTGCAGCCTGTTGATACGGTTTCACTACTCTTCGTGCCTGAGATTGCAGTAAAGATACTGCAGTAGTAGTATCCATGCTGAAATCACACCCTCAAGTGCACCACAGAGCCTTCTAATGATAAAGATAACAAGCCATTGAAATCAAGTGGCTGGAAATTGTGAAACCTCTTTTGCTGAATGTCTTTAAAGGGAAGCTTTAAATAAAAAGCTGTCTGGAATCATATAGTTAGAGATGATCTTGCCTTTGGACAGCTCGAGAAAGTAATTGACCTCATGATGTCCTGGCCTGGTGCTTTTTTTTACTTTATAATCTTACATTTTCATTGGGTAGTAAACCTTGCTAATCTGTTTCTCTGGGGCTCTTGTACTTTCTCAGTGAAATGTCGATGCATAAATCTTCAGAGTGACATCCAAGCACTAGTAATGCCTGCTATTAGGTTTGCTTGCAAAATTACATTCTAAAATGATGTCATTTTAAGATTGCTCTGAATGTAACAAGTGACCTCCCTTCTTGCTGACAGCTTTTTCAGATCTTTGGCTATCCTTGCATCCAGAGAAAGCCTTAAAATGTGAAGAACAATTATCAAGGATGGCAGCTCCATACTTTTTGAATTTAATAGGGAAAATGTATAGAATTTTGCAGGCTGATTAGTTCTGTGGACTGCATATAAAGAATTCCTTGCCTTTGAAATTCTGCATATCCTTGTCTCCAGCCTACCCACAGAATTTGCCTCATGGCTTAATTTGGTTTTGTAACTCAAATGGATGTTAGAACTATTATTAGGGTATGACTTTATCAGATTTAGCTCTACCAAGTTCCAAAGCACTTGTTTGACTGGGTTTCTGGTTTCTATAATAATTAATTAAAATGTTATTTGGGTGACAGCCTGGAAATTGCTTCTATAGATAATCCAGACAGAATATATCCACACTTTCTTCCTGGACTTTGCTTTTTTTGGGTGTACTGATCCATACATAGACTGTGGATTTCCTTGAAGAGCATGTCAAGTCTGAGAATACTTTATGATGATTTCTTTGCAAGAATTTCCATGCAAATAAAACGGTATTTGTCTGCATGGGGCTCTGCTATAAGCAATAAGACACAGGACTGGCCAATGCATTTCCTCCTGTGAGAGTATCTTCTGTTTAGCCAAGTAAGTCAGAATTTACACTTTGATACATCTTTTTATTATGCAAGTTATTAATTGTACTATATGATTTAGATGTAGCCTCTGAACAGATAGAATATATTCCTACCTTAGATTTTCTCTTTTTTTGGCCTTTTAAATAAACCTGTCAATATACAAATTTAAAAATTAGTTAATATGGTATTTAAGATGCAACACTCCTTTGTGGGTTAACCTGTCAATATGTCTGATTATTCCACTACATTAGGAGCTTATTCAGAGTAGAAGAGAAAAACATCTTGTCTTCCTGACAAGGCAAAGCAGAAGAAGAAAATGATTACATAAAGAGATAGTGGGTCCCACTGTTTTTCCAGGCATTTTAGCAGAGTTATTCTGAATTTGCATCTGTGTCACCAAGGACAGGATTTGGCCCACACTGTGTAAAGGCTGCATCCAGTTGTTATAGCAACGAGAGTTCTAAAAATTGTGGAAGAGAATACAGGGTTGTTGTGATAAGTGATGCATTAAAACTGACTGCTTTCTTGTGGTTTTATAGTTTTAATTGATGCTTTCTTTTTGTGGAATGCATTTTTATTGATGGTTGCAATTAGCTAAGATGCCACTATAGCAGCTTTAACATTCCAGGGGCCAGATATTACACAGGAGATGACCAGGTTAAGTTTTACAGCAAGATGAGTGACTGGTTAGCTTAAACTTATATGACAAACGTATGTTCTGTGCATTCCAACTGACGTCTTCAACAGCTGTCACACAGCAGCAGGAATCAAACTAAAGCTAATGTTACCACAGTGATGACAAGGAAACCACATTTTTAACATCTGAGGCATTCTATTTTCTGAAATAGGCTTGTGAGAGAAAAAGTTTCTCTTGTTTCCTTTACTTGTTGCTTTCAAGATCCTTGCCTGGAGATGCAACATGTATAATTCTTCCCAACTTTCTTCTCTCTGGTATGTGCTGGGTTGAAGTTTGAAGTCTATATATCTACCCCAGCCATCCCTCTAAATTTACAAATTATTTGGCAGTATTTGATTAAGTGGGTCTACCAGCACTCCCTTACAAATTAGCCTGCCAGCAGTTATGTCCTTGGGAGGAGAGACCTGACTCACATCCTCCTGGAGAGTTATGGGTGGCGCTGATAAAGTAACAAGCATAGAATTGAAACACTGGGAGGCTAATGGTAGCAGTGAAATAAAGATGAATTCAAGTTTTAATGATAGAGCATATTATTATGCATATAAAACTGTTGCAGTTTGCAGACATCGAAGTTCAGATGTTTGCATATGGGTCTCCACATGTGCCTAAACTTCCATCACAATCAGTGGTGCCCAAGTCAGTGGTGTGTGACTTCTTTACCTAAATGCGTCACCTGCTGCCATATGAGATATTTTGGGGTGTCAAAACCATCTAGGACCTCTGGGAGGTCCCACTGATTTTTAAGCGGAAGCTGGATATGCCTAATTATGGCATCAATATTTTGGCAATTGAATCTTCCCATTGTTTAGGTTGAACAGTTATACAGCTTGGATATTCAGCTGACACCAACGTTAGTCTTGCTTTGCTTAGTCTGTATTAATTTGTTGTCTAACTGTAACAAAAGCTTGAACACCAACTCACACATAGATACTGTAGACACGTTGCTGTCTAAAAATGGGTGATGAATTTTGTATTTGATTGCTTTTTTCCAACCATAAGCCTAACACTAAATGAAACAAGCAAAGACAAGCATTTGGGGTTTTTTGCTTTTAATTAGACTAATTTCCCATTTGCTCAATTGAAATCAGAATAAAATTTCTACTATTTTGGAAGGAGGGAGACAGAATGCGTGATTTGGAATATCTAGATTTTAGTGATTTAGAAATATAGCCCACTAACAATAACATCTGGGGGACTGTGGTTACCAGTCTTCATAGTCTTGTTTTGCTTAAGCTGTTTAAACATAAAGTATGTAAACTGGTAATTTAGATGCTTCCCATTTTCATTGGAGTGAGAGACACTTCCACAGGGTTTCCTTTCCACTGTTGACTAGTAAGCCTGACTCATGAGACTGTGTTTATGTCCAAAACAACTTCTAGTTGACCAGAGTTTGATAAGATTAACTGCCATGAATGATTGCAAATAACTGGTACAGCACCTGTTTGGGTGCCCCAGTAACACCAGTCTGTAGGTAAGTGGGAGTGGATGAGATCAACTCCGTATTTACACCTCAACAAATGGCTTTAAAATATTGACAAGAATTTCTGTTGAGAGCTTGTAGTACAGATACAGAAATATGGATACTTGATAAACTAAGTTTTCAGATAAAATTGCTGTAGTGGCCCTGATCCACATTGATGATTATAAAAGGGACACAAACCTTTTTGTGAGATGAATTAGGTTCTGTGTTGGTGTCCTGCAGTGGGTGTGATCAGCAAATCTGAGGACACATATCAATCAATAGGCAGAAAATAGTCACCAAGACTCAAATTCTGCAAGATACTTCAGCATACAGATTGTTTTTAATTGGATTTTTTCCTGTGCTAGAGATTAGGCACTTGCTAATCAGAGCCTAGATTGCTACAAACTGTAATTTGCAGCATTACCCAAAATGTTCTGTCTTTCAATTGCTCTACTGACCTCGTTCCCTGGAGGTCATAGCAAAATATTGCTGAGATGAAAGGAAAGTTAACTCCAGTAAATTCTCAGTGCACCTCAAGTGCTGTCTAAAAGAAAGTTTCTTCTCAGAAGCCAGTATTTGAGCATCCCTCAAAAGGCCATCATGTCTGCAGCAAAGCTCTGGGGGTACAGGGGTGAAGCTGCCACCCAACCTGTGGCTTTGTCCTTTGCCATGAATTACTGCGCTGTTGGAGGAGCTGCAGAAACCAGCATGTCCTTGTTTCTCAGCTCCTGCTATGGTCAAGGGAAAGCAGCTTGCACGCTGCCCCCTCCCATGCCATGGTCTATGCACTGAGCCCAGCAAAATGGCTGGGAAAGGCCACAGCAGCTCAGGGGAGAATGTGACCATGACCAACACATGGGACTGGAGCTACAGAAACTGGTCATTAATAAATCAGACAACACCTTAGAGTTAAACTGTTGGATCTAAGCAGTTAGTTGGCTTTGGGTTTTTTTTTTTTTTTTTCCGAGAGAGTGTGTGCATGCATGTATGTTCAGAGAAATAGCTCGTATCTGAGAAGGCAGCCAAAGGAAAACTACATACTGCTGAAAGTAATAATGGCTGGAGGCTGCTATAACATTGTCATTTTTAGTTCTTAAACAATGACAGTACTCTCTGTGCAGTAGAAATGAGAAGGTAAAATGTAAGTCCTGCTCAGATACTGTTGCTGGGAAGAAAATACATAAATCTCCAGCTTTAATTAAAAAAAAAAAAAAAAAAGCTGTAGTGGTTACAGTCAGAAAAACAGAACATATTTTTTATTTATTTTAGTCAAGCTATAGCATGTAGATTGAAACAGAAGTTAAATATGGCAGGATATTTGTATATAATCGTTGTGACCTTGACTATCTAAAGCTGCTTTCAGATTTGCACAGCAGGTGGTGACTTAAGCTTATTTTTAACCCACAGAACTCCAAAATAGGGTGAAATTAAACAAAGCACAGAGGACATACATAAAGCAAGAGAAGCAGCTTCTGCACGTTCCTGCTGTCCTCACACTCAATTATGTACCTTCTGATAGAATCTGAAGCAGCATGTTTGCTGCCTAGTGTATTAGTGGGAATCTACATGTGCAGCTCAAGAGAGGAATGAGAAAAAAATGAGCAAGATGGGACTTCACTAAAACTGCAGTTTGTGAGCCCCTCAGCAGCAGCTGCAGTTCAGCTGAAGTTTTGGTTTTCGATGATTTTTGCTCTCAAGGCAACAAGGAATCCAGGTAGTCTGGAGTAGTTAAAAAAGTCATAATGTTCCCTTCTCCTCTGGCAAACAGTCAGAAAGGAAAAATTGACCTGGAACATCAGCCTTTCTTCTGGTCTCTGGCAGGCATTGACCAGGGCAGGAACATGAAATACTACCTTGGCACATACAGCAGGCATCTCAGCTGATGAAGATCCCTCTGTTGGGAGCACAGGGACAGCTTCCTTTGTCAAATTGCACAGAGAAGAATAAAAGGAATATACATTATTTCCTTTATGTATGCAGAGTTGTTAAAAATTCATGGCCCCATTCTCCAAGACATTCATCAGGCATGAACTGAATGAACTGAAAAGTGTGCTTTATGTTGCACAAGTATATTTGGAAGGGAATTGAAAAGTGGGCAAAACTCATGAACCAAAGCTATCTTTGGTGTGACGATCATACAGAGTGATGCATCCATTTCCTCAGAAGTATGTGAAGATTAAACAAGCAGAAGAGGCTTTTTAAAAGCCCTTGCTGTTTTCTGAGGGATGTTGTCAACAAAGATCAGGTTTAGCTGACCTGTTGCTTCCCAGGTTGGGTTGGAGCCACAGACCAGTCTCAGCATTTGAGGATGAAAGATGAGGTACACTTATTTATTGTTCTTTGAGCTCTGCAAAGACGCACAAATAGGAGTTTGAGCTGGATGATTACCCAGGCCCTCAACAGATGTCCAGTTACACCTGCTGATGGATTTTGTGAAAAATGGTTGAGTAAGAACAAAGCAGCATGATGATAGAAGCTGGTGTAACTTCTTTCCCGAGAACATGTATTATGATACAGAAATCAGGGAATTAGCAGCACATGAAAAGGTACTTTCCATATGGCCATTTAGCAAAGTTAATAATTGAAACAATTAAAATACATGAAAGCGAACCATGAACTATATTAAATTGGTGCTCTTTCAAATTAGATTTAAATTTCAAGAAGACATAATGGGATCAGATATTTTGCTGACAGAAAATAAAAAGGATACCAAGTGTTACTAAAGCAACTGTATATTTGTCTATCTTACTAGGTTATGTCTTCTCTGGTAAATTTTCGTCAATTAAAATATTATGAACATTACATATTAAAAATGTTAAAGTACATAAAAGCCTGAAAGTGATATTTTTGAAGTTAAATATAGAAACAGAAACTGTTTTGAAAATTAATGAGTAGTAAGATGCTACTTTCAGTTATTTAAATTAAAACATTTAATCTAATAACTTAATTAAATTTGCTGTTTGTTAGTTACCAGTGCCACAGTAATCAAAAACTTGTTTGGAATTTAATTGCTCCTTTGTAGACTTTTGACTATACTTTTTATTTTTATTTTATGTATGGTCTCTTTAGAATTATTCTCACTGTGTTCTTTTCATTTATAGTGAAGGGTTAGGTACTTTTTATAAATTTCCATTAACTATCTTTTTGTTCTACACTAATAGCCTCCTATTATTAATTCTCTTTATCCACTTAATGGCTGATTTAATAATCTGAAAAAATATCCAATTTCAACCTTCTCCAGTCTTCTAGAAAATAGTTTAAAAACCTGACTCACGTAGGGGAAAGTGGAGTTTTGAAGCAATCATGACTGACTGCTCAGAACTCATGTTTCTGAAAGATTTTAATCACGAGCTGTTTTGGGGCCAGGTATCAGGATGAGAAACCTGATAGTTGTTATATATCCTCTTTTCTTGAAGGAAAGAACACAGCATTTCTGTGAACAGTTGTGTGCACACTGGAAGTCCAGAAGGGGAATAGTCTGAACTAAAATGATCTGGGGTCATAGGAAAAGTTAAAAAAAAAAGTCTCTGAATAAGATGCCGATTACCATGTAATAGCAGGGGCTTCTTCCTTGGGGATTTTATTTTTTTTTTTTTTTTGTAAGATTTACTTGTATGTTTAAAGAGGACAATATTGTAGATTGGAGTCCAGCATTTGCACCAGGAAGGTCCATCTCCCTGTAGCATAGCAGTGGTCTGAAACCTGCATCACCTTATTTCTTCCTGTACTTAAAATAACCTCTTCTTTTTATCCCACAGAAGTGATTTCATCATTCACAAATGCCAGATATACTGACCAATGTATCCATCATCTCCTGAATGATGAAATCCTGAAACAGGGTTTTAATAATCCAGTTTATTTAATTTAATTTATTCTGAGATATTTTTAGAGAGTACCATCCAAGTTTTACAATTTTGTGCTATTTCCTCCAGATGTGATGGAAAACATTATCCCTTCCAGGTCGTGGATTAGACAAAAATATCCAGGGAGAAAATGTTGTTAGGTGGACTGGCAGAAGAGGCTGCAGACAGGTATCCTCTTTGCTTCACAGACGAAATAATAGCTGCTTTCTGTCCTGCAGTGGGACTTCTGGAAGGTGGAAGGAAAGTGATGAAAAGAGCAACAGTAAGATTTTGTGTCTGGAAGTGAGGGGCAAGTAAAGGGGGAGAAAAGTCGTGAAGGAGCTTTGAGATCCATGCCCTTTGCACTAATTCAGCTGTGCGTCACCACAAGAAGCTACCTCACAGCAATCTCAGCTGTCTCAGCATGTATTTCACCCCCACACCTGCTGGGAACGCAGCTCCCTCTCCCCTACCCTCTTTGTATACCATGGCTACTTCAGGAGAAGGGATGGGCTCCCCTTCAAATGTGCCCTCAAAATTATTTTTATTACTTTTGATCATTTTGAAGAGAAAAAAAAAAAAAGCAGGGTTCTGGAAAGGAAAACTGTGCTGGAAGGAGCTGGTCCAGCTGTTCCAGGACAGCTCAGGTCCCAAAGGGACCCCTGGTGTCACTGCTTGGGTTGTAAGAGGCCAAAACCTCTGGGCAGCTTTATTGAGAGGGTCTTCTGCAGAGAGGCAAACTGTGTTCCTCCTCCTGTTTCCATTGGGATGGGAAATGTGCCTCTGCAGAGATGGCAGCAAAAGGGGAACTGGAGGAAGAAAGATCTGAGGCTGTCCTCTTTGCCAGACACAGTACATGCTCCTTGAAAAGGAAATTAGAAGTTTGTTTTCTGCATATCCCTCAAACACTAGGTGAAAACATCCTGAGAGCTTTATATTTCTTCTCCCAGATATCCATCCTGCTAATCAATAAACTCTACAGCTGAGAATGGGAGGATGATTTATGGAACAGTGAAGTATCAGACTTACACTCCTTTGTTGATGTATTGATGCAATATATTATGGAGGCAATATCCTGCAGTGAAACATTGATTCAAAACATGGTTTTAAGCAGCAGCAGCATTATGGAATAACCCTGTCTACCTTTATACTTTCATTTTTATGTCCATGAGATTAAAACATTTGGGGTGATGCCATCACAACATTGCTGGCCTCCTCAAAAAGAAAAGATCCCCATTTCTATGACAGTTGTGCTTGGACCAGCACCCCCTTCAGCTGGTGCACAGAAGGGGTTGCATGTTGTCTGCGCTGAGGGCAACCAAATGGTGTAGGCACATCTGGATGGGTCAGGTGGTAGCATTTGTAGCCTTGTTAATAGGGGGGCTACCAATGCCTTTGAATGAGAAGAGACTGCCTGATCCATCCTGATGCATTGCCAGCATGGTCTGTGTTGACTTGCTGATTCTTCTCCCCGTCAACAATGAGCGGTGTTTGTTTTCAAGTAGCTGTGCTTTGCCACATCCCCAGTGAGCAAAGCACATTGCAGCCACCTGAGTATATCGAGCAATAAGACTACATTAAGAAAGCCTCCTAGGGAAGCCAGTGTACCACAGTGTTAAAATTAGACAACATATTGTACAACACGGCCTCAGATATTCAGATGTACATTTTTCTTCAAGGTCCCATAGGCACATTCAGGTTTGAGCAGTGAAGAGCACAAACAGCTGCAATCCTCAGGAGCCCGTGGGCACACTGCTGTCACCAGTTACCGAAGTGTAAGCCAGTGACTTTGGCGCACCTTGAGGAAAAAAGTCTGCTACCCAAACAAGATGTGGTTTCTCATCAGGGAGCAGAGCAGGGGCTTGGAGGAGGAGCAGAATCTGACTGGAAAGCTCCACAAAGAGATTTGCAAAAGGGAATCAAGTGTTCAGGTAATTATTTTTAAATTTTTTTGTCTGACTAACATTGTGTATCAACACAGATGTTCAGCCATGCTCTGATGTAGAGTAGTGCCTGATAAAAAACTCTCACAACTTCTCTTTGGGAAGAAAATAGCAATGGGTTATATGGCAAAAGCAGTGCATAGCTTGTTATAAATCCAAAGAGCCAACAAATAACTAGACTACTCATACATCTAATTCCTCAGTGTGCCTCTCTGGTACAGTGATTATTTGGAGCAGATGGATAACTGAGAAGACACACAAAACTAAATGCAGCACTTGGCATCCTCTCCAGGGACTGCATAACTGTGCATCCTTGGACTATGTACTTAATAGCTTGTCAGGGAGCCTTACAGGATGTACCTAATGGCATTAATGAACTCCCTTTCTCATAAGGACTGTAATACAAAAGAAGAAGCCAAGAAGAAGGATCTGTTGAAAACTTTTTTCTTGAGTAAAATACAAAGACTAAAAACAAATCTGTGGTCTAGAACAGGGCATGTTCAGGTTGCTTACCATGTGTGCTTTGCAAGTGCTCGCAGTTTTGAGGGAGTGATAAGAAACTCAAATTTCCACAAACTGGAAGTATATCAAGGAAATGAATGCTTCTGGAGAGAGTGATAAAAAGATCCTTAGTAGCCTGGATTGCTAAGGAAACAGAAAATAGAGCTAAGGAGATGAATTAGTTGTTATTAAGCACCTGAAATTTTCTTCAGGCAAAAGCAGTCTAGCATTCAGCTACCAAGCAGGGAACCACTTACAGTACTAAGTACTTGTTGGGAATTTTCAGACTAGCTGAGAAATTCTGGTGCAGATGTCACTGTCTGTGTCTATTTCTGGCTGTGTTGCTGTGCAATTAAACTAGAACTCTTCTCTGCTCATCTGAAGGACAGGGTAGCAACAAGTGAAGATAACTGTACAGCACTTACTGCCTTGAGGATATTTGTATTTGCAAAACATCTCCTTGCAGGAGTCTCAAAATATAATTTGATGTTAGTTATCATCTTCTCAAATGAGACAAAGCTTAACGGCAAGAAACTGATTTATGGCTGAAATTTCATTTTATCAGCTTAAAAAGTAGTGATAGCATCTGGCATAACAGTGTATGTCCTTTGGAGTATGTCTTGATAAAAGTTTCATGTTGATTAGTTACTTGGGCAGCTGGCCAGCGCTCTCTGCTAATTCTAGAAGACAGAACATTTATTTTGTAATAGACTTTGAAAAAAATCCTCTCCAACTTAAATTAGAAGATACTAAATGAGAGTAGGTCTGACTTGTGTTTTGAAAGAAAAGAAAAGAGGAAGCAATATTGACACTTCAACTTCAGCAGACATGTATCATCCAATGCAGTTTACTTTGCTTTCATCAGATTTCCAAGCCAGAAATCAGGGAAAGAATTTATCACTTTTCTGAATTATGCCATTTTGGGGAATAGCCCCTAGTATTAGAGCACAGAAAAGAGACAATATGCTGGCAATATTGTAACTAGACAAGAAATCATTGAAAGGTTTCTATGTATGCAGAAAAACCACTGAAGGTACTGCTTCTCTTGCTGCATCTGTGCAAAGTAAGTTTTTGCTTGTACATTTTTGCTTGTTTTGAATTACAGCTCTCTGGAGCCCTGTATACTGTTCTTTTTAGACAGTAAATCCTGCCTAAAGTGGAGCAAGCCTAGATCTTCAGCTATTAGAATGAAGGGCTGTTCTTGTTCTTTGTTTACTTCCTTCAAGCAAAAACTTGAAGAATAGACTCTAAATAGTGGTGCTATCTCATTAAACGTTGATATAGAGAAAACTGCCCACATTCTTCACTAAGAGGTGTGGTGGAGTGTGGTGGTGATGAGCAGCATCTTCTTCTGGGAAAGCAGAAGACTGCTCACCAAGGATTTTTACCTTTGCTATGGCTGCTTCCACCAAGATAATCAGCTTAAAGAGGCCATAAGACAATCCTGATTATGCCTCAGCCATTTACAGCCATAACTGTGTATATGCTATTAATCAGTTTCTCACACATCCCAGTATGCACTGAGAATATTGTGATAGATGCATCTACTACTGCATATGGAGCTGTGTGCTGGTTTAAAGGTAAACCAGCAGGAGGAATGAATCTAACTCACAAGCAGATTATAAGTCAGAATTACAGTTT
>JAWWEU010000001.1:87198905-87228877 GCA_035583155.1 Acropternis orthonyx | reverse complement strand
ATGCAGTCTCTTTCCAGGTTCCACGGTTGAAGAGGAGACAGAGGGTGATTCCTCTGAGGTGCAGGGTTGGTAGATGACAAGCTGTCAGCAAAAGGGAGATGCAGGGATTTTGCCTTCAGAAATACAGAAGTTCCCTGATAATTTTGTGTTATTTTGCCATTGAAAGGAAGTTCTATTCTTATGAAATTGTTCAGTATTCTTCACCTCATGGATACTTTCACCTTTCTTTGCCTCTACCTTAAAAATGATAGGATAATCTGGGCCAATAAATTCATGTCATGTGTAATTGAAAGAGAAAAAGACCACTTGTATAAAAGTGGTCTTCAGAAGGTGAGGATTTCAGTAAGGAAAAAACTGGTAAGGAGCAGAAGCATGTTAAAGAAAGTTTGGGATGTTGAAGAGGAGGAGCACTGAGCTGTGGAGTACAAGATAGGACTTGGATTCAGGACAGCAGTCCTCAGTGATAGTTGATGACTATCAACTGAAAGTCCCTAAACCAAATATATTTGTCTTGTCATTCTTTTTGTCTTTAAGTTGACAAAGACACTGAAAAATTAGTAGAGCATTCAGGGTTAAGTTGCAAGGATGAATCAAAATACGGGCAAATGCTGTGCAGTTAGACAGTAAAAGGAACAGTATAAGGCAACTTAATCACCTGCTGTAAATACCTGTCCTGAAACATAATCCACTAATGGAAAAAACAAAACTGAGAAAAAAAGACTTGCTGCAGCTCATGGAATTCTAATGGATGTAATTAGGAAGGTGGCTTACAATACCATAAAATTATTTGCCAAGGGATGTAGATATATTCTTAGTCTTTTGGAGGTAGTTTTTAATTCCAATATGGATTCTCAGACTCTGCATGGCACCTGCGAGATTCTGCTGACAGAGTAATGTAGGACATCAGGTTTGGTGTCCCGTAACCGTCCTCTTCCATAGTCCCATTTTGATGTGTTGGTCTTCATTGTTTTCCTGGCTTAATCTGCTGGTACAACTCTAAGCACTGAAAATAACTATATTTTCAGGTCTAGAGTAGTAACACTTCTGAACAGTCATTCTTGCAGAAATTATCATTCCATCAGTGTTCATTTCACTCTAAGATTTATGAGATTTATTGGGGAAGATTATTTATAAGGAGAACTAGTCCCAGAGGGAAATCAAATTGTCCTAAATGCTCACCAGGGTCAGGAATAATTATGGAAAACAGCAGAAGATAATATATTTCAGACTTCTTCTAAGTCATAAGCAGAAGATAGACAGGTGGTGTATGACATGGATGGTCATGTAAACCATTGCACTGTACCTAACAAGAATACAGGATAGGAATATAATAGCCCTGCAGACACCAAGGTGAGAGAAGAAGGAGGGGATAAGGTTCCCCAGGCACTGATGCAGAGATTCCCTTGCAGCCCATGGAGAGCTGTGCTGGAGCAGATACAGACAGTGTAGCCTATGGAGGACTCCATACTGCAGAACATGTGTGCCTGCCCTTTGTCTCAACCCTGTTATGTTGAAGAGGGGGCTCGAAAGAGTGGCCAGGTGGGCATCTAGCAATCAGCCAAGGTTAACCCAACACACTTAGCTAGCACTTTCAAGTTCTACTTATGGATACTTTTTTCTGTAGGACATTAAAGCATATATAATTTTCACAAGTGTAGCCAAAATAGTTGCAATTATTAATTCTTTCCATACCTTTATGTGTTCCTGTTAGTTCAGTCCAATAAGCTAAGTCACAACAAACAGACCTTTAGGAAAAAGCTCAGTAGGATAAATTTGTCCTTGAGGTCTATCTAAATTTTAGCCAACTTCCCAATTCCCTCACATTGTGCTACACAGTTGCTGTGTTTAATTATGACATTAATACATTTCTCAGTATGAAATGCACTTGTGGCTTTTCCCTTAGACACTAATAAGTTGAGTTTGATAGCAAGAAAAAGAAAAACCCAAACACTGACATTGTTGAGGTTAATAACACAGTAGTTTACCAAAGAAGCCCCATACCCTAATTTGAATTGATTCTCTAAATAGTTTCATTACAGGATGCTAACTAAATCAAGCCATTGTTTCACAGTGACTCTGAGAAATGACTTTGCTCTACTAATTTTTAAGGTAAAACATCCGAACACGTTGTAACTTCCTTGTGACTCCTATCTCTTTGTTAGGTGTACAAAATATTTAAAATAAAGGTGGATACAGACAGAAAGAGTACATGGATATCAATGGATCTTTGCAATTAAGAGGAACAGAGTTCCAAGCTAGTTAATTCCCTCAAACGAATGCAGGGTGAACTTAAGTATAGCCCCCCCTCTTACTGAAAAATTCTTGTAACTGTGCATTCAATATAAAATTAATTTTGCAGAGGCATGGTAAAGCAGGTGAATGTAAGAATTTTTGGGAAATTGATATCTTAATACTAAAAAGTTACAATAAATGTTCAAAATATCTTTTTTTTTTTTGCTTTCACTTTTTTCATTTAAATACATGCAGACCTCTCCCACACACTCCTGTCAGGACAGAGTGAGTGCTTGGCACTCAGTGTGCAAGGCAGAGCCCAGGTTAAGGCAGAAGAAAAGGGTAGTACCCAAAAGCATGGAAGCAGAGGAGAGGCTTATGGCTCAGAGGGCTTCATGGTGAGAATGTCTGTATCCAACAGCTTTTATAACCTTCTGGGCTAGCACATGGGGGGACATTACTTGGCTGTAGGGGTCAAACAAAAAGTAAATTTACATGGGGAGAAGTCAGGTGGTGAGGCAGTTTTGGGGAAGATAGGGCAAAAGAAGGGGGAAATTCCATGGGCTGAGCAGCAGGGCCACCACAGTCCCTTGTAAAAGTTAGGCAAGACCTGTGCGAGGAGAAAAGCTGGTGGGAGGGAGGAGAGCAGAGAAGAGAAGGAAGTGACATCCCCAGCAAGACATCCCCAGTGAGCTGCTCAGGTGCTGCTCAAGAGGATGCAAGGAAATGTTCGTCTGTTTTCTTGTTATCATGCCTTGACCTTTCCTCAGAAGCCAGTTCTCAGGTGGCTCGAGCATAAGTAAACTCTGGCTGGAAGCTCAATATCTCTGAAAGTGCAAAGCCACATGTGTTAAAATTCAGTGACTGGGGCTACTATCGGAAAAACACCAGTGTTTAAGTTCACCAGCTCTGAAATATGCAGTATCATAGCTTCCTTAAAACCATCCCTGTACACAATAGGTCTTAATTATGCTCTGTTTGCTGGATCTTAGGACAGACTCCTCCAGTAGTCCTTGTGTCTGACTGCAACAGCTTCAGTGTATTTATGAAAACAGTTCCTGCTGCTATGGCATATGAAAACAAAGGCATTTAATGAAGGGTCTTCAACAATCTCAGAACAGCAATGTTTTTGTCTGCTTTAGATAG
Organism: Acropternis orthonyx; assembly: GCA_035583155.1. NCBI lineage: Eukaryota > Metazoa > Chordata > Aves > Passeriformes > Rhinocryptidae > Acropternis > Acropternis orthonyx. The sequence continues at coordinate 87,225,499 of JAWWEU010000001.1, read as the reverse complement.
CATCACGCTATCTTCTTTATTTCATTTCTATTTCCATCAGGGATATACAGCCTGAAGAGTGACCTACTTTTCCTGCAATATTTGCCTTGCTTTTAATTATAGCAATTATCATGCCCTGATCGCTGGCATAGTCCCCAGAATGTTGACTTTTTTTCTTAATGTTATTGTTATATAGATTACACAGACTCTTTGCCAGCATGTCGCCCTCTAATTATCCAGCTGAAGATGCTGCCTGTGCCACAGACAAGCAGGAGGGTTTTGTATGAAGGATCTTAGAGCATTTCTCAGGAGGCTGCTGTGCAACAATTGTTATGCATAGATCCCAATGAGGACAGCTATGGCTCTATGTTTCTCCTGAATACCCTCTTCTTTTTTATGTTGTTCTTCCCTTACTTTCACTGCAACCTTTTAAACAAACTGTACAACACAGACAGAGCAGCCTGGGAATCATCAAATGGCTGGAACAACTCAGACTATGTATCACAGAGCCATTTTTTACTGTTTTTAGCTAGATACATCAGGAAGTTTTTTCTTTGCAAAGTTATTTCATTTATTTTTATTAACTAGCTTATTAACTTTTTAATGTTTTATTAATTAATTTCACCTGAGAGTTAATCTAGGTTAATTATATTATTATTCAACAACAGAACAATTTGTATGCAGTTCAAATGATTAGCAGGGTGAACCAAACTTAGCATGGTATGCAACACCAGAGAAAAAAGGAATAATGCTCTTCTGCTGCATTATTTGACCCACTGTTTCCTGATTTCAAAGTAAAAAAATATTTGACTTTAGAAAAGCAGATAATAGTAAAGATCACTTTTGATATAAGCACAGTAAAGAGGAAAGATATTCTCACATCACGAATAACATAGGAATGATTGCATGACTTGATGAATGGAAAACTGTTTCAAGAACTTCCTTTTGCTAGAAAACACCATTGTTACTGCCTCAGAGTCCTCCTCTTTCCCCAGTCTAATCCTTGCACCTGCTCTGTCCTGATTCCTTATTAAAGGATGTCAATTAAAGAGTAAAGGTTTTTTGCTGAGAGTTGGATGTCCTGGTCTGAACAATCAGAAAGTCACTGGCTAACCAGACAGAGAGGGCACAGTTGGTTTTACAGGTGTATTTTCTTATCAGCCTTCTTTGAAGGAGACTCTACATGTTGAGTGTGAAAATCCTTGGTCTACTTCAATGATATTACTGGGCAAGAAACAGTTAACTGAGAATGTTTTAATAATTACAAAAGTAACTGAAAGATGTAGAAAATATATTATTGAAGCCAGATCAGAATTGCTGGTCCTTCTACACTGTCTAATAATTTGGTTCCCCGTTTCACCCCTGGGTGAACTGATCCCATAATTGCTCATGCTGCAGAAATGCTAATTTGCTTACGGTGACTCATTTTTGGAACAAGCTGATGTGCTCCCATTAATAAAAATAAATGAAAACAAAAACCTGGGTTTGCTTCTGAGGGAAGTCCAGCTTAAGAACTACTTCCAGTGGGAAGCATGAAGGATTCAGTCCCAGGCTTGACTCCCTCTGCACAACCTTCTTCAATGTTATCATAACAATTTTTGTACCTCCCAATATGCAGCTGCCCCCGTACTGTGCCCCAAGACAAACATTGCATACTCAGAGTTTCATGCCAAAACACAGCCCACATGATTTGAGCAATTTGCATCTGCAATAAGCAGCACATAAATCCCACCAGTTCCTGATGGCTAAAATAATGCCCCATGCACCTGGGCTGTGTGCTTTACGATGTGGACCCAACCACTCCGTTGTGGAGGGGACTCCAAAGCACTCTGCTTGGAGTCGCTCCACACCACTTGGTGAGAAGCTGAGGATCGTGTCCGAGAGCAAAGAAGTTCTGTAGTGTAGGTGCAGCTGACAAGGAGTCCAAGCTGTAGCCCTGCCCCTGTGTCAGCTCCAATTCTTATGCGAGATGAGCAGGCCCTGTTCCTACAATGCTATTCTTGTTCTGGCAGCCCCTGGGACAGATCTCAGGTGTACCAAAATATCTTGCCTGGGGAAGGCACGTGGCCTAAAACTGCCAGTTCAGGTGGGGTTCATTACCTCCTGACAAGGCCCTTCAGGTTCTTCCTTAAGGGATGTCTATAGCCTCTCTCATCCCTTGCCCACCAGTGCTCAGGCTTCCACAGGGAGATGAAGGGACACCTGTAGTCAGTAAGAGCAGTGCCACCAAACAATTTGGTTTTATGAATTCACAGACTTCTGCTCCCTCTCCTTTCCTTTCACCTTGATTTGTTTTTATTGCTATAAATGCATTCACATTTTTTTATGTCTACATGCTATGCAACATGTTTCCACTCATCTCTGCACTGGCACAGCCAGTCCCTTGGTTTTTAGGTAGCAATGTTCTATAATAAACATCAAATCCCATGAACACAGCAGGAGGCTCCTGACAGTTTAATTATATTCCACAAGGCATGAAGTTCTCATTGTGCTCCATTTGTGGTTTGTTGTTTTTTTTTTTTTTTTTAAACCTGGAAACGCAATTTTTTTGGTTGATTTCATCCTTTTACAAACCAAGAAGGTGTATTCCTTTGGGGTGCTGTGAAAGGTTGACCGCTTATGCAGACATAAACAAGGTGTGGGGATTAACAGGGGATTGAGAGGACATGGCTCTCCATAAATACAGCAGGGCAAATCTCAGTTTTAGATAATGCTTCTTCACAAGGTGCTTAGGTAGTGTCACAACACACACATACAAATGGGGATAAACTCTGTTTCTATCACAGCTTTCTTGCCAGAAGGAAAAACAGAGCCTTTTCAGATACAGACCCTGCTGTTAGCTCTGCACATTAACTAACTGTAAAAATGCAATGAAGGTAATCAGCATAGCAGAGGCTTTTCCCAGTGTTAAAATGTGTCAGAAATCTGGGTTATTAAATCTTCATCTATACACATATATTTGGTCTGTTTTAAGTAATGTGAGTGTGTGTGTCATCTTCCAATTTAATGGTGATTTCCATTTCCTTACTTAACCTAAGAGATATTTAAGCACCACTGAAGTAAATAACTCTCAAAACTTCAGTTCTATTAATCAATTCAACATTTAGCCCATATTTGAAATACCACAGTGGCCATTTTGGATGAGATACCAATCTCTCCTTTATTTATGGCTATGATTTAATTTACTACTAAAATAACATCTCTTTAGACAAGCATTGGCATCATAGACAACCAGAGATACTCAACAATGTTATTTAAGACTGGAGACATTTCAAAGACATTGGAGAAGTTTGAACTATGACTCTGACCCTTTTATTCCAGTAATACTCTTTTTTTTTTTACTCAGGTTTTGTTATTTCTGCCCCTTGATGGGAAACTTCACCACTGCCAGAGTCTTCACCACTGTTCCTCATCTGCCTTAGCCCCATGGGCTCACCTGGGCTTGACAGGTCTAAGTTCTCATCGTGGGAAGATAAAAGAACTTATGCTAAAGCAGTGCAGTATTTATTCAAAGGCAGAGAGAGGGAGTTCAACAGTGTCATTTTTGTATTATTTTGCAAATCAGAGAGATCTGCTAGGTTCAAATATAAGTTCCCTAACTTCAGATAGGAAGAGATATAAAACTCCTGAAGTATCTCTCCTTCTTTGATGGCACTGACTGCTGCTACTTGCACACTGGTTTTGTTTACCAGACCAGAAAATCTGATAGATAAGTGGTGCTCTGACTCCAGGCATTTGTGTAGAGAACACTTTGTGAACCTTGGCTGGGTTAGCTGATCTGCTTCCATTTAATTATTGTACATTATTGTAATTATTGTAAACAATAATTGATAAGATTCTTCCTGATTGTACTTCAATTAGTTTTTAATTTTTTCCTCTCTCTCAAAATCTAAAAGTCTCCTTTTATTTCACTTTATTCCTTATACTCTTACAAAAGTAATAAGTTGCTCTCAGACACCACAAGAGTTCTGGAAGATGTGGGAGAAAAAAGAGAAAGGGACTAGAGCAGGGATAGTCCCAAGCACAGCCTGCAAGTTCTAGGAAAGTACAGCTAGTCATGCAGTCAGAAAACACAGAACTTGACTGACATGGCACCCAAAAAATAGAGAACAGTGTAGGTTCCGAAGTGTCTTTCAAAGGAAAATCTGTATTTGCTGAAAAACTTAGAGACCCAGCCCTACAAGTTGCTTTCCACAGGTTTGTCTAACTTAACTTTGACAAGAGAGCAGTTCAAGATAATTCAAAGAAGTTTGTAACATCTTGTTCCTTCCTCACTTCCTTCAAAGTTTTAACCGATTCTCCAAAAAAGAATGAAACTATGGAAAGGAGATGCAGAAGTTTAGTTTCCAAATAACTTAGATAACATGTTCTCATCCACATATTTCTTAGCTTTGTTTTGACTTGTGGCTGTGCTATGGCAAATGGTCTGAGGGCTATTTGACACTCCTGGGCTTTGCTAGCTGTGTGTTGTAAACTATCCTCAAGCATGCTTTCTGACCTGAATCAAATATGAACTTTCTCTGCAGCAGGTTTCCATTTCAATGGAGCAGCAACTTGTATTTGGCACTTAAAGATCCTGCTACTCTTGCTGCATAGCAGAGCTGGAGAAGAGAGAGGTTAAGAGTTCTGCCAGGGATGGCAGTGATTTGAGTCAAACCTCTCAATTTCCAGTGTTTTTTAGGAGCAAAGCATATGTCAAAGCAGGATTTTGCCAAGATGTCTCCCCACTGTGTGCCATGTTTTTATCCAGTCAGTAGTTGCTGGCATAAGATTGCTAAATGGTACCCAATTTCTATAAGCCCACTTTTCCCAAAGGCTCAGTGTTGGCAGATGGTTTGAAGAACTACAGGTAATGTGCAGTCAAAAAACCTTAAAATGGTATGGGTTACTATAAAAAAAAAATATTACAAGTTTGAGATGGGTGCGTTACTCATTGGTGGCATTTCTTCAGCTAGGAGCAGGAAAACTTTTACAGCCCTTCACATTGTCATATAATACCTGTCCCCACATGTTTTTAAAACAGCATAAAAAATACAGTGAGGCCAGAATTCTTGTCATTCTTTTATCTTATTCATTCCTTAAATATTTAGTACCTCTTACTAATATGAGGCAAGGGATGGTCATCACTGCAATATGAAGTTACTTCTGAAAATGATGAATGCAATGGCCATTTTCTGGGAAATAAAGACATTCCTCAGGCTTTTGATAGGAATATAGAATCTAACATAAGTAAATCTTGACTCTTCCTGGGCAAAGTTTGAAATAAGTCTTGGAAAGTACCTTTTTATGTGTGACTTTCTTCTCCCCATTCAAATGAATGGGAAGATGTTGACATTGGTCAGCTTTCACGTTCTTCATCCCTCCTCATCTTCTCTCATAGTAAATAAGGGGACAGTAGGACTGTTCAGGGGAAACATTAACAATTTAAAAGCTTTGCAATGCAGATAACACAAAGGGAGGAGACTTCTCTCCAGAGGAGTGATAAATATGAAGATTAGATTAGTAAGGCAGAGTGATAGCATCTCAGTTCACACCTCCTGCAGCCCACAACATTTTATCCAATTTGCTCTCATCACCAACCCCGTTTAAAAATGAAGCCACATACCTCAGTATTTATAGGTCAGAGATGCAGATCTATTTAGTGACATTATGAATACCGTAAATCAAGTTATATCATAAACTATGAAGGAGTTCAATGGCATAACAGTAAAAGGAGAGAGTTACCACCAGGTAGCAAAAAAACATTCTAGATTAATTTTTTCCCTCACCTAAAATAGATGTGTTGAGAGGGCAGGAGAAGTACAATTAACATCCTTAGACGAAGCAGAACCTTCTGTGGGCAGCCAGGAGTGATGAGAGGAACCATTGATATGATTCATTTTGATCATTTTTTATGCTCTACCTATCTAGTAAACCCACCCTGGAAATAAACAGTGCAATTCCATCCTGTTCTGCTAGAGGCCATGGAAGGGAAAACAGAGACAAAAGAACAGAGTGTCAAGCATTTGTGTGCAGCAATATAGCCCTTTTGGAACAGTTTCTTGTAAGCCTCTTAGCAGATGATGTTGAGGTCCTATTTTAGGCCGTTCAGTTTTGGTCCATCATGTGCAGCAAAAGGGATAGTGTAATACAGTGTATCCCTGTCTCTGAACTGGGTGCATCCACATGCCATGAGCTACAGTCACTGACAGGAACATGAACTACTTGGTTTGAAGGAAAACCTAACAAACTAAAATAGTCTGTTTGACATCCCTCTTTCCAGACAGGAGTTTCTGGAGAAAAAGGGACCAGCTGACTTTAGGCATCTCCTGAAAACGCCTTTTCAAAGCTCTTTAGGAGGAAATTAGTCCCTGCAACGACATGGTCAGTGCTTGAAAGAGCATTTGCTCTTGATTTTTCACTTGTAGTCTTTGTGAGGTTGACACAAACATGTGTAAGGCATGCACCTGTCCCAGGTGTTTTTGTCCGAGTTAAAATCTGCTGCAATGATCTTGTTTGTAATTTGTGCTGTTAGGATTTCTGGGCCACTTTTATTGCTAGAGGTCCTTTGAATTCAGTATTGCTCTTGACCTTGATTTCATGTTTGGTTTCCTGTGTCGGCATTCCCAGTTGGTAATGGGTATGAAACGTTAACAGGAACAGCTATTTGTTGGTTCATCTCAGCCATAGCATCATCTCTGACCTTTCTGTCCCTCCATGAACCTTCACGGACAGCCATGTAGTAGCATACCTGTGTCTTGCTGACAAAATGAGTGCCTTGGGAACCCTATTGTTTTTGCAGCAGTATTGTATGTTTTTAGAATTAAGCTTGATTCTATTTTCTTTTTAATTTTTGGTGGAGTTTTTTTTGTTCTGTTTTGTTTTGTTTGTTTGTTTTGTGGTCTGTCCACCCTCCCCTGTCCCCCCCCCCGTCCCCCCCTCCCCTTCATTGAATGGAATTTAATTGCCATGGGAAAGGTAGTCCTTATATGACCCCAGAGAGTAATAATTGGAGTCAGAAACCTACAATGCCTGAAAAGTATAAACCCTGAAACTTTGCTTTTGTATTATTCATCCAAAAGTAATTCATTTTGGGAGGTTTGGACTCTACATTTTTTAATACTGAAGACTCCTGGCCATGGTTAATTTCAGAGAATGATGATGTCTGGAAACACTTAAACGTCAGTTTTGTTTACTGACTGTCAAAGCCAAGCTGGAGGTTGTAATCCTAACTAGTCACAGTGGAATCATGAGACATGGTGGTTTTCAAAAGGAAACTCAAAGTTGGTGGAGTTTAGCTAAATGTGTACAAGTAGGGTGTGTTCTGTCTTTGTTTAAATAAGCATTTTAATGAGCATTAAATATGAGGTACCAAGTAACCTTTAAGGAGAGGAGCCTTCTGTTTCCAAAGTGGAGCATAAATTTCATTTCCAATTATGTGTTATTTATGGAAGATTCTTTACATTTAAATTAATGTCTGGCTAAAAGTGGAAATTGTTTAAGAAATACAGCTTTGCAGTAAGAACTGCTGTGTTTATACCAGAACTTTGAGTTCTCAGCTAGCAGATTTGCGAGATCCTTGAACTTTGTTGAAGATTTCATCAGTATTGAGAAAAAAAAAATCTCAGAAGCAATTGAAAGTGTCATTCTTTTTCTTAGATCATTCTTGCATTCCTTGGGCACAGAGATGTATTTTGAATTCACTGGGATTTGAATATTTATGTAGCTGAATGTAAACTTGAAAGTCCAAATAAAAGGGTAAATTAAATGTTCAGGGTGACACAAGGTGACACTAATAAATATTAAGCAAAAGAAGAGCCAAGAAAAATCAAAATTTTCAACAGTGGCTTCTCCTTAATCATAGAATTTTCTTCCTAGTGAACTTGTGAGGAGAACAAGCTGCTGGAGGCATCCAAAGCTAGTCTGGACCTGTATTTATCAATGTCATGGTGTTACAAATGTACCTGAATAAACAGTCAAGATACTCGTCTTATATGCACACTGTTAATTTATAAAGAAGGAATTGTCTGAGTATTAGACTTCTGATATCAAACCTACAAGATATTTCTGGCAGGAACTGGAAGCTATTATGCACCAGTTAATGGTCATTGATATTGAGAGTGAGTGGTGATGATCTCCATAAAAAAACTGGACCCTGGAAAGGAGCGGAAACTCAGGGAGTTAGCAGATGACACCACACTGGAGGGAGATCTTCATATGGTGGTGGATAGAGTTGCCATTCACAAGAACCATGACAAGATGGAAGAATCAGCTGAAAGAAGCAATGAAATTCAACAAATTGAAATACAAAATCCTGCCCCTGGAACAGGAAAACTCCATGCAACTGTGCAGGCAGTGGTCAACGTACACAAGGATTAGCTTTGCCCCAAAAGACCAGAAAAGCCTGGTATACAGCTGGCTGAACATCAGTTAGCATCACGAGGAAGACTACTACAGGCTGGGCTATATTAGCAAGAACATAGCCAGGAAGTGTTTATTTTCGTTTACTTGGCATTGGCAAGGGTGTGTGGGGCATACTGTATCCAGCTTTTTGTTTCTTCATTCAGGAAGGACATCAAAAAGCAAAGAAACTATGTGGAGAACACTGTGATGTCTGGGGAACACATGATGAATAGGGACACTGAGGGGCCTTGACTTGGTCAGCCTGTGAAAGAGAAGGCAAAACCAGGAGCTTAACTGCTTTCCTTTATTCTGTACAGGGACCCTGTAGGGAAAGAGAGATGGATGCTTTCCAAAGCCGCAAGGAAAGAGCTGGTGGTTGTGAGCTGTAGTAAGGGAAACTTCACTTGGATATAGGGGGGAAAATTCTTCTCATAAGTGTGATTCAGTACTTCACAAGGTTGTCTCGGGATGTCATAGAACAGTTTGGAGATGTTCACCACTTGGTAGGACAAGGCACTGAGCCACCGCACCTAATTTTGATTCCAGTCAAGGAAAGAAATTATAAATATGCTCAAAATAATGGTAGTCTAAGGAAGATGGATAAGGAGCTTTTCTCTTCTTGGTCTCGTAACTAGAACAAGGACTGCCAACGAAATAAAAGGTGGTAAACTTAAAAGTGATAAAAGCACAGGTTTTTTTCTTGCATTATGTAATAATAAATAAAACACTGTAGTTACAATTTTAAAAGATTGATACAGCTGTCTGGAGAGATACAGGGAAAAGTAGAATAAGAAGAGTTTTATTAGTTACAGTGCCAGAAAAGGGAGATCAGAAGAGACACAGAACTCCACATTTTAGTTTTAAAGAAGTTCCAGACATCTAAAACTCCTATGAAGTCTCTGTCAGGGCAACTTAGGCCTCAGCTGTCTGCTGCAGAATTTTTTCAGCAGTCCCAGACAAGAATTTATGCTTTAGGAAATCCAAAACAATCCTTTCCAAAGCAATAGAAAAATGCACACAAATTTTTATAAAACAGGATCAAACTTTTCCTGCAGAAAGATGTGATACTCAATTCTATATGATATATAAAACCCAAAAAGTATTAACAAAGACATTGAGTAACAATCAAAGAAATTATCTTTCCTTACAGCTAACAGCCAAGGTTGGAAATCTTCCTTTATTCATTAAATAATACATCAATCCAAAAGGACTGAAACCTCTATGTATCTCTTAAATCCATGCTAAGATCATAAAACTTTGCTTGGAAATATGAGCACAAGTGTTGTCAAAGTATATCAAAATGTCATGTACTACTTGCAAACATGCCCAGCAGTGATGTTTGAGTCAATGTCAGCATGAGTTTTGCCTTTCCTGATATGAATTAAGAATCTTTTCCTCTGAGAAATGCTTCTGCTGATCACACTGGAAATCTGAAGCTCATGAGTGTTTCTTCATCCTGGATGGGATTTCCTGGCCTCAGGATATGTGGATGAGCTCCTTGTCCTCAAAGCTCTCCATGTTTCTTGTGGTTGAGTTTTCATCAGATGGAGCCCAGGTGTGGGGATGAGGAAAGAAAAGGACATGTTCCTGCAGGTTATCCAGTCTCCTGGGCTCCCCAAGACCACCACCAAGGGAGTGCCCCTGAATCATGTTTGCCTAGAAGGCAAGAGAAGACATTGATTTATTCCTTCCTCCAATATAAAAATTGTGCAAATATTACTCAGTTTAGCAGAGAATGTAAGCACACCAAATTTACATATGCATGTACATCTGAAGACATCATGAGAGGCATTTAAATATAGACTAGGGCCTTTGGACTCTTGAAGTATCACTGTATACATGGACATTTCTTCATGTTTTTTTGCAAAAAAACATATGAAAGATGGAGCAAACCAGAAATCATTAAAAAGTAATTTGACTGAAGATGACGGGCTATTAAAGGCTAACAGGTCAAAGATATAACTTAACAATAAGACAAAGATTTGCTCTACTGATTTTCCACTACTAGAAAAGGCAAACTGAAAAAATGAAGTCAGGTTGGCATTAGACCTGCAGCACTGATGTTCATAGCTGGCATCATGAGGAAAGACCACAAAACTTTGTTGAATTTCATGACACTTTCAAAAATTCTATCATCATCTCTTTATTAGATTCATTTAAAGACCTCTGCAGAAGTCAGCACATTTGTACTGCAGATTATATACAAAACAAAATTATAAGGAGTTGTAAATATTCAAATTGATATAAAACTGATAAGATTTAAAATTCACTATGATACTGTTCTGGCAGGGTTTCTCAACAATATCATTTCATCAGCTCTCTGAACTGTGGTCTGAAAAAACCCAGCTAAATTAAAAATGATAGAATTAAAAGTCACATTGATATTCCGATGCTTTGCTCTGGTGTTTGGGCATACTTACTGCCCTGGTTTAATTAGCTATCTGACAACAATCTCCACACTTCAGGAAAGGGAGCGCCTCACAAGAAACTGTCAAGAAGTTTGCTTGTGCAGTTATGAAATATTGCAAATGTATCTAGAAGTTAATCTATGCACTCTCCCATCTCCCCTACAAATGATCTCTGTTCATATTACAGCCTTGAAAACCCTTTTAAATTTGCCATATACTTCGCTTCTCCTGAATGAGTACATCTTTTCATAACTGGTGACTCATTCATTTCCCATATGTATTGATTTTAAAATATCAGTTTCAAGGAAACATATAGCATTATTTCAGGCAGAACAACATTTCTCTGATTTTTCTGTTAATGAATGACTCTCATGTAGCAATATTAGCTCTACTGAAAGATAAGACAATATATGAGTTAACTATAGCAATTCCTACAGCTTTTTTACTTAATAGTCATGCAAAATTCTTTCACTTCTAATTTTTTTTGCCCACCGACACTCTAATCTAGTGTATACTTATTTTACTGCTGTGTCCTTATTTAACCTTTATAAATATCCTTTTATAATTCAGTTTTGACTCTCCCTGACTTTTAAAGCTTTTGATAAACTTAAAGGTGACAAAGGTTCCCAGCTTTTACTGAAGATACTCTTACTTTTACAGTCCTTCTCCTCGTGGTGAGCATTCCCTGGAGACAGATGTTTCAGGCAATTGGAAGGCTCACCATTAGGACATGTAAATGTTTAAATTATGGCTTGCAGATTAATGACAAGAAATAGGACGTTTATTTCTGGTAACATTTTGGATTTATAGTTATGAGTCAAGGCTAATGCAAGGTGAACTCCTCCCTCTATGATTACTGCCACAAATGCATTAGCTCATCCGTGAATCTAAAAATCGACCTCCAGACAGTTAGTTGGTAGTTTGGCACCTTGCTTTGATTGTATACAATTTAACAAAAGAACATCCAGCACTAATTCAACAGTAATATTGCTTCTGCCTTTCAGGAATGATTATTCATTTGGATATGATGTCCAAATTGCATTTTCTAAAGGAAGGGTGTTTATTTTGTTTGCAGTTTATTGCATTACTTCTCAAGGACATGACAAAGTAAAATTGGTGCTACTGATTATTAGATTGAATGCGAGTATGTCTTGAATGATAGTCCTCTGTACAGAAATCCCAGAGGGTGGACAAGTGGGTGGAAGGGTGGTTGTTGCATCATGTTTTCTGACACTTAACAACATAACCTCATCTGGAAACTACTGTCCCAGCTATCATCCACATAAAAGATAGGGGTCTTGCACATCAGCATTGCAGACCCTGAAGAATTCACCAGATCTTTGTGTTGCCTCATACTTGCAGCTGTAGTACGGGCATCTCAGCATTTCTCAGGGCTCACCACAGAAGAGTCTCTGCTTTGCTTGTGTTGAGCTCCCTGGTAGTGCAGTCTTGTGCTGTTGTGGTGTCAGAGCTGTTTTTCACCAGTAAAACAGGCTTGAGTTTGCCTAATTCCTTCGATAAGCAGCTGCCTCAGCTACACTGATGTACAGTAATGTATTGTACTGTATTTCTGTACAGCAGATCCCATCCTTATTCTGGTCTGAGCGGAAAAGACTTTCCATTCCTTACTATTGCCTGCAATAGTGATTTAAGTCATGACTTACTATTATGTACAATGGGGTTTTTGTCAGGCATAACCAAGAATTTAGAAAGTAGATCATTGCACTTATATTTAACCATTAACAATATAATGGTTGTTATTTTTTTAATCACACAGCATAAGTGTTCAAGTGTCAGAGAATCCCTACATTTCAGATTAATGATTCCTTAGTTATTGATTCTCTTCTCAGCTTACTCTTTCCATCTAGGATTTTCACTAGCCTTAGCCTCTTGCTGCCTAAATTCTCTGGAAATTCATCACATTAGTTATTGTCACTAAGACTGTCTTGGATGTGGGTACCCAAGTAGGAACTAACATTCATTCTAGTCATACTTTTTAGCCATAGCCCTGTTGGATATATGATGAAGAGCATTTCAAAAGAATGTTTTCTAAAAATGGTTATCTGCCCTACTAAGGAGGTCATGCAGATGTAGGTCTAGGATGTAAACCTCTCTGGAGCTGTGAATCTCACACTGACTCAGTGAGTGCTCAGCTCTCCCAGCATTGTGTGTTGGGTCTGCATATCCGTCTGGACCTGAAACAAACAGCTGTGACTGCAAGTATACCTGATGAGAAAGGGTATCTTCTTGAACTCAGTTTTCTCCCTTTGTTTTCAGGTCGGACAGATAAGTACCCCTATCAGTAAAAAAATGAAACCAAAACAGGTGAAGCATTGCTATCTGATTCCAGGAAACTCTCTGCCAGTGCTGGTGGTCAAGCAGGCACATTGTCATTTAACCACAGGCAGTGTTGGGATTTCCAAAATAATAGCAAACAGTGCTCTAGATGTCTGCTGGGACTATCACTGTGACATATCATTTGAGAGCCCAAGCTATAAATACGTCAGCTAGACATATTGATGTTCATTAAGTAAGCCTTGATCAATCAAAGAAGGGAGTTAACAGACACTAGTGTAATGTGGCTGATGTCTCATGATTTAGTGTCTTGCAGTGCTAAGGTGATCCAGCAATCTGCTACTTACAGTGTGAGTGATCTAAGGCTTTCCTTCCACTGACTTCCACAGACAACCAACCAGTGGGGTGTCTGTGCCCACCAGTCCTTCACTCAGGCTCAGCAAGCATTTGATGGGAGACCAGCTGGAAAGACAGTTTAGCTACCAACTCAGCTGAGTAACTAAAGTAAGTCGCAGAGTTGTGGTAGACAGTGTTTAGCTGGAAGAGTAATCAGGTATTACTGCTCACACACCTCTTCGAATGTCAGTCTCTTCAATGATACTCTAATTAAACTGAAAGCTAAACACTGTAGGAGCGTTAGCCTGGAGCAGGCTGGTATTTTTGCTGGTTTCATAGTGCTGGTGCAGGTAACTAGTGAGAGCACATCTGAAAGGATGCTGCACGTTGGACAGCAAGGCAATTCCTGTCCTGGAATTGAACTGTTGCTGTACATATTCTGTTTCTCCAGTCACTGCATGTGAACTGATAAAAACAAGAATGCCATCTAAAGGATTATTGTAATTTTATTAGTTGTAATTATTGTTTGTTTGTTTGTTTTGGGTTGGTTTCATCTGGAGGATTAGTACAGGACTCTCTCTGTCTCTCTCTATCTCACTAATTTTCATTAATTTCCTTTGACTGAAAATCTGTAAGGTATTTCCATCCTTAAGGAAAGTAGCATTGGGTATGCTACTCTTTCCCCTTTCTGCTCTTTGCCATTTCACAGGATATCCTCTTTTATACTGTAGCCTTCCAGTACCGTTAGTCTTCCAATACCTGTAGTCTTCCAGTATGAAAAGCTTCCCCTTCCCTATAAAGTACATAATAAATCTGCACTGCTGAAAAACTGACTGGGGATATGTGCAACAGCTGTCAGGCAAGGGATCGAAGAAAGGCTGTGGCTCACCTTAAACCTACTTTATTACATTAGCTAGAGTTATGAGAAATTACTTACGTTTCCTCCTCCGTAAAAATTCTTCTAGGTGTTTGCATAACAGAAGATGGTGAGCTTGGATGCCAAAGCTTTGAAACAGAAGTGCATTTGTAACACTCTGCCTTAGCCTTACAGTTCTACCACCAAAAAGCAGAAAATGGGCCAACCGTATCAGTCTCTTCAAATCTTATGGAATTAATATTTTCATTGCCTCTTCCACAGTTTTAAAGGTAAGAACATGGGAAATAAAAACCCCACTACAATACCTCCATCTTTACTTTTGAAACAGAGGTGATGAATTTTTATTCCCACACATTATTCAGCTTTATATTAACAATGTCACTTCTGTGGCCACAGTCATTGTGCCGGGCACAAAGAGTATGTAATGACAGGACAAGTGGGAGTGGCTTTGAACTGGAAGAGAGAAAGTTTAGATTAGATATTAAGAAAAAATCCTCATTGTGAGAGTGGTGAGGCACTGGAAGACGTTGCCCAGAGAAGTTGTGGATGTCCATCCCTGGAAGTGTTCAAGACCAGGTTGGATGGGGCTCTGAGCAACCTGGTCTAGTGGAAGGTGTCCCTGTCCATGGCAGGGGGTTGGCAACTAGACAGTCTGTAAGGTCCCGTCCAACCCAAACCATTCTATGATTTTATTATCTCTGACCTTTTTGCCTCCTGAGGCAGAACTTCCTCCTGGGTCCCTTTGGTCATTCTCTTGAGCAAGTCTTGAGACTGATATACGAAATTGTACTGTGCTTATTCTTTGCCTTTGGCAACTATGGTACCTCCTGTGAAGGCCTTTTGGTCCCAAAAACTCATCTGAAACATGTAAGAGGAGTGAAGGCAGTGCAGGGAACTCTCTTAGAGAAAGGAAAGATTTGAGAGTGAAATCCCAGACTTGACTTTTGACTTTGGAATTACAAGTATGTGTTCCTCACGTTTGTTACTGTTTTTGTGCCCTGATGGCCAAATGAATGAAAAATTCCCTTCTCTGAAACCTGTTGGAGAGGACCTTGAGCTAATTTCAGGACTAACACTCCAAAATGCGCTCTGAATAGCCTCATGGTAAGGGTATATTAGGAATAATTCCACATCTCAGGTACTTACTATGTGCCAATGATAACCTAGATTTCCTAGAATACAGCTTCTGTGTTAAAAGGAAACTGTAATGTTGAAAGAATTTATTCTCTGCAAATTTAGTTCATGTCTACTTGGCATGGATGTTAAATTTCCAGCCTCCATAATCAAGCATTTATTGGAATTGTAATCTAGTTATTTTAACTTAGAAATGTATATAGTGATGTATATCTCCTAAAACAGGGCCAAAGATGACACTGTCTTTCATATTCAGGTAAAACTCCTGCTGTGAAATGAAAGGGAGTTTGACTTGTGCAAGGACTACAGTGTACACTCAGGTTCTGGCAAAATGGCACCATTGCTAGGCTGCTGGTTCCAAAAGGTTGAAAAAAAAGAGGTTTAAAAAAATAATTAAAGATCAAGTTGTCAAGCCCCACTTTTCGTCTCACATGTGGGATGCAGGAAAGCTGTGCTGGATAGCATTCTTCTCACAATGTTTCAGCTTTTCTTTTGTAAGGCAACTCATCAAATAGTAGTTGTTATTAAATCATTTGACTTTTATTTCACCGGAGACTGCACTAATTTATAAATTGTAGCAGCTGCATTTTTGTATTTTCCCAGATGCTACCATGTATTAAATTTGAAAAGCCTTTGACACAAATGAAAACAGGATGTTTTTCTTTCTAAGAGCATTAGGTAGGTAAAACTAAAGTTTGTGTTTTAAGGAAAATGTGCTAAACAGTGATTCCACCCTCTTATCTACTCAAAGTTAAATCTTCTTTCATATTCTGCCATTGGGTAACTCTGAACATCACAGCTGTGTCTGAAGGTCTTGGTGGTCTTTTCAAGTGTAATATATTTGATAGCCTCATCACTATTTTAAAGTAGTGTTTATTGCAAAAAGTTGCATTGGAGTAATGGTAGAATTTGAATCTATTTCATGGACCACAAGGCTGTAATACAGAGGATATTAGAGTTATCCTTTTAATGACTCAACTCACTGCACTGCTTGGACCATGACCTCTTGTTTTAGAGATCTTGCTGGACAAAGGGGACAGGAACTGAAAGCAGTCAAGTCACTTCTTAGATAAGGTGGAGGAATGCTGTGTCATATGTCATTTTAACATCATTTTAACATCACTGACCTCCCACAGATTAATTTTCTTGATGCCATCTGCAGATGTGTTTATAACACAGATGTGGACAAAACTGTTACCAGAAGTTATATCTAGATATTACTGCCCTTTAATCTTAGCAGGCTGCACTGCTATCAAATCAAATGTCTGTTTAATCAACTGAAACTAATTAAATAGCAGCTTTCAAAATCATATTGATTCAGCTTTACAATTCCCCCACTTTTGTAAAAGGATAATGCTAAGCTTAAATTTTTATATAACTACACACACAAAAAAGTGTTTCAAAAGGTAGACTAAGGAAATCCAGCTAAGCCTTTTTTCTTTTTTTTTAAATTTCTGAAGGCCAGAGATGCAAGTACTGATGCAGAAGAGCATTTTCTTCTTTTTCAGGAATACTTCTTACCCAGACTTTTCTCCACTGTTTGAAACAGTGTTTCATGGTAAAGCTTGATTATCTGAACTTTGAAGTTGATGCAATGTTCGGGAAATTTTTAAGGCTGATTTCTCTTGAATCAAAATCCATCTTCACCTTTGTCTCAGACATTGTTTCTTGGGAAGTAATTAGCAAGGAATAGTACCAGCTAGGAGAGGGAACAGGGCTTAACGGAGCAAAATTTAGGGTCCTGACACCCTGTGGCTGCCATGCAGGTTTGCTGTTTCCACAGGTCAACATTGCAGAGGGCTCATCAGCAGCAGAGTGCCTAAAACTTCTCCAGAAATGTGTGATTTTACCTTAAAGCTGTAGTCAGGAGGTAGGGACAGGCTATGAAATTTATGCACAGAGTACCAGTGCTTGCTAGATTGTGTAAACAGGGAAGCTCTGGTGATGGTGGTGCAATAAAGGGTGCAGGGTGACAGCAGACACAGAATGGCTTAACAGATCAATTCTCTCCTCATTCCAATAAAGCTTTGATTTATTCTAAGTGAAAGCAACTCTGTGATTCTTGACTCTGATTGACTTCCTGACTTTGTTTCCCCAGAGGTTACTTTTTCAAATAGCAAAAAATTAAAGGAAATATCAAAGTGCAAATCTCCAAAACTTGCAGTTATTGAAATATAAATAATACATAAATGTACAATATATATTAAATAATGTAAAAGAGAATGTGATATATAGCATAAAATGTATAATTTATATTGTGTATTCTGTTATATGATGTAGGAGTATATAATTTATCACATATCATACCTCTTACAATTTGCTAAATATTTTTACATATCTGTTATATATTACATTAATAATATATGTTCTATATTATATTTCTCCATGCTGTAAGGAATCCTTCACCACATTTTAGGACCAGACTCAACAAGGGAAGAATTGACCAAAATTCAGCCCAATGTGCAAACAAGAGAAGTTGAAATTTTTTTCTCTAATATTTCCTTTAAGTGAGAAGTGCCAGGAAATGCTGGTTTTATTCTTAAAGCAATCTTGTAGAAAGGATTAGCAGTCTCATAGGAAACAAACACGCTATTCTGTGATTCCATGAATATGGGTGATGTAGACTGTTCTCTGGAAAAAGCCTATTTTCCCCCTCTGGAGGGGACTGAACCCCTGTGCAGCTAAAAGCAAAGGCACCTTTACAGACACATGCTTCCCTGCAGGTTCACAAATGCCCCTTTGCTACTGTGGATCAATACAGGGGGAAAGTAAGGTGCCAAAACCGGGAATTTTTAGGAAATTTAAGGAAGAGACTGTGTCCAGGATGCTGAGGAAAGATAAGAAATCCATGTCAGACCCTCTGGGCTATGGGAACACACCTTATGCTGCTTGGGATGCAGAATGTCAAATGTCTTCTGCACTTTAAGTACTTAATGCCTTTCATTATAAAGCATAAGAGCAGTCAAACCATTATTTAAAAGCCCTGACAATCTGGAAGATGGTTAACATTTCCTTCAGAACTTTTGAAGGGTAAGATTTCATTTTCCCTGATTCTTTTTTTAAATCAACACTTACTTGTTTATTTAAAAGGAAGGGAAATGAATGTTTCAAATAATGCCCCAGCTTCTATCTACTAGTGCTGTGTTGGCTAAAGGGACTTTTTTCTTTCCCAAGCCGCTTTGATTTATACCATGTACTTAAACACTCATTAGAGTGAAGCCCAGAACACAGGTCCTCCCCTGTATCAGACTGCTTTACCAATTAGCCTGTAGAGGCATCCACCCGTTCTCGGTGGAGCTCGCCAATGATTCATACTGTGTGGTAGTGAAGGAACTATGACAGGCAGGACAGACACACACACACTCCACCACACACAGCTGGGTCCCCTCAGCCACCAGCTGACAGATCTCTGGCTCTCTCCAGTGTCCACCCCAACACCTGGCTCATGAGCCCTTCGTCTCCTCACAGGCCTCTCTGGGTCTGTGATTGTATACATGCACACGCACCCACAGCCTGCGAGTCCTCATCTCTCTGGTGCTGCCCCCAGGGTTCCTGGAAGGGCAGGCACTTAGCAGTTCTAGGAAAATCATCAGAAACAGAATTTAAAGGGAAGACAGGAGAGGTTGTCCTGCCTGGCATAGGCATGACTGGACACACAGACAGAGTAGCACTCAAATGCCACCAGTCCCTTTTATCCAATTTCCCCCTCTGTTTTCCTATGCTTGTTTCACTCCAGTGCCATTTGATCCCTTCGTTTCACCACCTTTGTTCCCTTCTTTAAACATCCCATCCAAAATACTCTTTCCCAATACAGAATCTTGTTCCTGCAGGCAGTAACTCCCCATCTTTCAAGAGATGTGCACAGAGCCTCTGCCATGGACTCATCTCTAGGGGTCTCACCCAGATCGTGTAGTGGCTGCTCTTAGCGACAGCCAGGAGGGGCCAGGGCAGGGGACTCCACTGGGCTTAATGGGGCTCACACACACATCCTTGGGCCTCTCTGCTCCTTTTGAAAGCCTTTTTTTTTTTAATCACACAACCAAACAAACTTTTCAGTGGATCTAGTAGATGGTAGAGCATGCCATGGCCATGTTTATTTTGGCAGGTCCTCAAGGAGCTTTATCCCTCAACAGTCTGCTCTCTGGAAGCAGGCAATCAGCACCCCAGAGACTGAGACCCCCTCAGGGATTGGGGAACACCCTGTGCATGCCAACCTTATGAAGATGTTAGACCCTAAGAAGCAGTTGGCCCACTTTGGTTTCCCTTGGAGAGCAGGACCAGATTGTCATCCCCCTGGACACAGCAATGAGGGAAGTTCCACCACAGTCAGAAGACAGTGTGAGAAGAGGATGGACTGCCTGAGGGAGAAAAAAAGGCTCCAGAAGAAGGCAGTAAAGAAGCCCAAGTCTTTTTGTATAACTGAGAGGGAAAAAAGAAGTCCTTGGGCGCTGTGAAAGCCTCTGTCAGTTTTTGATAACCTTTCAGTATTGACTAATCAGTTGCTGTGTTCATTTGAAACAAAGCCCATGGCTTGTTTAGGAGGTGGCAGCATTGCAGCTTAGTAGTGTCCAAAATACCATATCGCTATCAAGGCTAATTTAACACTGATGAGATCAATAGGGTTCCTAGGGCTAGGAGTAGATGAGAAACATGGCTTGTTACATACTTCTGTAATTCTCTATGCAAAGAGAAAAAGCATGCAGTAGGGTGAGAGAAAAGGCACTTGGAAACTGTGGAGTCCTGAAAACCAGGCAGGTGCTTTTGGCTTGCTCCAGAGAGTCACTTAAAGTGACATCTCTGAAACAGTGAGAGAAAATTGAGAGAGGTTCCTTTCTATATCTGACTTTCTCAGGTGTGCCCTTTGACCAGAATGTCCTTTTTGGCTGCTGTTGTCAGTGCTTGCTCACTTTTCCTCTATTCACTTTCCTTCTCCAAAACATACAAAATTGAAGTTTTCTCTACAAAGGTAAGTCTCTGTGCAATCCCATTATATTTGGTGATACTAACATAAGCATCGCTTTCATACAGAACAACAGGATAATGTCTGGATATTGCCTCCTGCTACAAAGTTTAGAGTTAAGACACAAAAAAGTACCTAGAGTCTTGAAAGAGGAAAGTGACTGCTCACACACTTCAGCACAGGCCAAGACCCTGCATGGCATGCCACACATGTCTGTGCCATGCAAGGGGAGAGATGGAGATGGCAGAAGAAAAAGGTGAAATCCTGGTCTCCTCTGGGAATTAGGTATCTTTGCCAGCTCTGGATGGAAAGCATGGACCCCCGAAGGCAGCAGCTCTATTCTTCTGTTCAAAGCATCAAATGAGGCAAAGGGAGAATTTTCACAGTTTAGAAATAGAGAACTTCTTTTCGTATACCAGTTCAACAATTGAACTAGCCATCTATGCAGCAGACTAGTAGAGTGCTCAGCAAGTATCTGAGAGCAAGCAATCCCCTTTTCTTCCTGCCTAAAAGACTTAAGCTTCAGGTTGCAGCAGCATGGCCAGTCAACAGTGACAGCATCACATTCCTGCATGTCCCTTCTTCCTCTAGTCATGACTTTTTTTCTTGCAAGTGGTACCACTATGGTACAACAGATGTCAAGGTCTCTTCCTGCTGTCTCCACCTATACTACCATCCAAGAACACCCCATGTAGTCCTTATCTCCTCTTGCAATCACTAGACTCTAACATTTTGAAGGCTAAAGTTTCATTGAACTGTAGTACCTTTTAGGTCAGACATGCAAAGATGGTCAGAAGGACAGCTTTGGTTTTCTGGTCTTTCTCAAAGCATACAGACACTTCTTGCACAGGTCCAAGGATATGGTAAATTGACTGAAAAGCATTGAAGGATTACATGGCCAGACTATTCCCTTCTGGGTTGCAGGTTCATACCCAATGTGTCATTGCAGTCATAAAAATGGAACTTCAAATGGCCACTGAGTGATTTATTTGAGAATTGTTTATTTATAAATTCCTATCTGGCACATACACCATCAACAGTCATATTTCATGGTAATGGGAAAGACACTGTGTGTAATTATCCCAAACAGACAGTCATTTCCTTCATTTAGAGAAAAGATGAGGAGTTCTGAGGCATGTCAGGCCTTCCTTCCCAGAAGGGCTACTCCTTTCCATGGTAAGAAATGAAGCAGTTCATTTAAGAATCTTCTTGTTTGAGTAAGCTAGCTGAGAAATGCATTTGGATCATTTCTTTTCAATTGCTGAACAATCTAGCATGCAATGGTTGCAATTCCAGGAGATATAATACAGTTTTGTACCTTGTTAGAGATGCTTGGTTTGCCCAATTTTTTTTGTCCATCCCATTTAACCTGGAGCCCAGACTTGGTGATTTCAGGAGCCTTTCTAGCAAGTTAGACCTAGCAGGCTGGGGATGGGCACAGTGCCAGGGCTTTGCCTCGCCAATTAACTTTTGTCTCCCTACACCTATTTAAACCTTTGGATCTGTGCCGGAAGTTGCAGTGGTTCTTCCCATAGTCATACAGTGCCATAAATGCCCCACAATCTTTGAAGCTCTGGGAAAGAGCTCCACATCAGCATCAGAGAAGTTGCCCTCAGCTGAATTATCCAGGACTGACCAGATCTGTGTGTCAGCCTCTGCTCCTAGTGATGCTGCCCCACCAGCTGTAAGCCCACAGGATCTTTGCCTACACAAGCCCCCTGTGTGAAAAGGGACTCTGGCTCATTCCCACCATCCTGTGTATGTGACTGCTTTTTGGGTCTTTCCCCCTAACAGAAGCCCCTTTTCAGGTCATAACCATAAATATAGAAGAGTAGGGTCTGAGAGACTCACAAGGCTTTCTAAACTCTGCAGCCGTGGCACAGTATCCTGAAAGAGAAAAAATGCCCAGAAAAAGTTTATGGCATATTGAATACAGGGATGTATGCAGAGGTATAAGGCCTCATCCTCTCAATTATTTCCATGAAAGATAACGTTCCGTCAAATAGCACAAAGTTCAAACCAAAGAAAATGAGCTCAAATAAAAAATGAACAGAGCTCAGCTAAAACTAGAATCAATAGAGTAGCGAATTTAATGACCTGCTCATCTTAGTATCAAGTAAATGAACCCAAATGATATTTAAGCAAAAACAAAACTGGACTTATGGTTTGCTGATAATTACTCACATTCCAGTAACAGGCCTACAGGAGTACTCCTTTTAATGCATGTTGTGTGTCAGCATTAGTGCCTTACTCCAAGTAAGGGTAGCTGATGAACTCCAGCCATGAGAGAAGAATCAAATACAAATTAAATATTTAATGGCTTTAGCAAATGCAGTGGAAGTAGATACGTAAATTACAGGGGAAAAAAAAAAAGACTTCCCAAAGTAAGGAGAATTTCATTCAGCAGCAGCCTGGTTTAAGAGTTTTAAGTCAGTTTCATTCTGGAGATTTGCACAACAATGACATATCCAGTGCAGCAGCTTGTAAACCCACATTTTTCAGTATGTTTTCATGAAGCAAAAAGTAAATAACCTTAAAAAAAGGTGCATTGCCCTTATATAGTACAGTTTGCATGCTTTTGGTCTGCACATATTTTAATCTACAGATTTTGAGACTCATGGCATCTTTATTGCAATTAGTAATACACAAAACTATGAAGCATTGTATCAAGCTCCAGAAGGATATTTCCTCGGTTAATCAACAGTGAAGTTCAATGGAGCTAACCAAAGAATAATGCATGAAATACACAGGACTGATTAGGGAAAGAAAATGCTTTATTTTCTGAAAAGAAACCTACACATCTGTCTGAGATGATACTTCTCCTGCTGACGCCCTGCATGTTTCTGTCTTTGGAGGCTGGGACTAGTATTCTGAATCATAGTGCAAGGGGAAGAATTTCTTAAATTGTGATAGAGTGGGGTTCCTCCCTGCCTTTTTTCTGTTTGTTTTGTTTTTCAGTGATGAACAAGTCTATGTGTTTAGTTAGGACCAAACTGAAGCTCTCGGAGTTTGTCAAGCCTTTGGATTGATTCCAAGCAGGTTTCTGAGAGAGATTAATTCTGCAATCTCATTATGTCACTGGGTGAGCTTTTGGAAGAATAGCTGAAGTCTGGGTATATATAGAGGCATGCTCAAAAGTAATTAAGTTACAACCCAATAGCTGGAAGGCACTGTTCCCTAGCTGACTTGTAGCAACTGACCATGTTAGCTTTCAAAGCCCACTGGAACATAAAGTACAATCAATTATTTAAATCAACAAGAGTCTTAATGGAACTGTTAGTGGAATATCAGATTTCAGCCATCTGTGACATGCAACATTTTGCATTTTGAATCACATTAAAATGGTGTGGTAGTGAGATAGGTGTTGTGACACTACTTAATGAACAGCAAAGCATTTTACTTCACAGTGCTAAACCCAAGGAAGATAGCTGGTTATCTCACTCCATCTGAGAAAAAACAAAACTGCTTGCAAGCAACTTTTTTGGAAGTACTAATTCAATTGCTTGTGCTTTGCAAAGATACCTGTATCAGGGCATCAATATTTTCATTGCATTGTGAATCTCAACAATCAGTCATTGTATCTGCAGCACAGCTTCTCTCTTTTAGTTGGTCTTTGAAGATCTCCTTTCTCTGCTTATCATATAAATTAAATACAATTAAAAAGATAATGCTGCAGAAACCAGGTGATTGCAGTTTCTTAAAACTATTACTCCATTAATTGCTGTGTTCCTTTTCGTCAGCTGGTCTTTGTGAAAGTCAATATAAGCAGGACTGATCCAAAGAACATGCAGTTATTAAACAGAACTAGTCTTTTCAAATCAAATTTCTATTACACTCTACTTTCGGGATGTCAAAATTTTATGCAATGTTCGTTTCAAAAGTCTTCACACTTCTGTAAATATTTTTACTTGAGGCATGAGGATAAGTCATTCTTACATATCATTTCAACAATTCTTCTTTTATAAGAACTTTGTTTATTTCTGCTTCATTTCATTATACTGGATTTTTGTTTATATATGGTAGGGGCAACCTCTAACAAGAGTATTTTTCAGCATAGCTCTCCGATACAATCCTGTCTCTATTATGAAACACTTCTGTGGCAACTTTATTAGCAGAAAATATAATATCCAAAACCTGGGGGTAGGAAGCTCCCAGCAAAATGGCTGCTCTGATTTTAGTCTGGGTGACAAGGTGGAAATAAATGAGAAACTATATGTGGCATGTAATTTGGCTAAGTGAGACTGTGAAATGTTGAAGGTCACTATTCCCAGGAAAGAAAGGCATAAGGTCAGCAGAGGAAGGCTGGAGAAATTCACATGTTTTCTGAAGATATGCATAGAACTGCTCAGTAGATTGGCTACTTGGAAAGATCACCTAAGCTTTTTGGGAGTTCAGGTTTAGTTCCTGGGGACCAAAGGCATCATAATATGACAGATCAAGAAATCTGAATTTTACATTGCAGTCTTGTAACTCACATTGTGACGAATTATATGTGTTGGATGAATTATGACTATTATTATTACTTTTATTTTAGTTGGAAGTAATAGTTTTTTTTTTTTTTTCTTGAGATTTGTTTTAAAGACAACCAAGTCAGGCACCTTTTTGACATTTCCTGAGTGTTTTGAGCTCCTGTCTTGACTGTTATCCTTTGTGGAGAATTTTCTTTCCTGTCTTGTCCAAAGGCATCAAAACTAGCACCTTGCTCCAAGCTACTTAACACTGGACTGGAGGAAAAAAAAAGTTGTTTACATAAAATGACAAAAGTCTGATGTGGGTAAGTTTTTGATGGGTAGAGACAATTATCAATAGTCTTGTCATTAGGGCTTTCAGTAGAATCAGTTTATATATTAAATAGTTCTATATAACTTTTTCTGCAGTATTAGGTTATGGATTAAAATCCTGACGTTTCTGCATTGTTAATGTTGGACCTAGAAATGCTCTCTGACATATTTTTGTCCAGTATGTCACATTTCTGTAGAAAGAATCTCTAAGTGAATGAACATTTGCTGGTGGAAAATAATATCTCATTTTTTAAATAATTCCAAGATACAGTTATTTCCATTTTTCTATAGACACTTCAGATATCTTCAAAAACATCCGGAAACAAGGAGAATCAGGTGTTTTGTGTCTAGACTGCTTCCAAAAGGCCACAATATAATTTAGCTATCTATTTTTACTGCATAACCCACATAATCTCCAAAAGTGTGTGCTCCCATCAAGCATCCATGTTCCACAAATCACAGAGCTTTGAAACAGTAGTTTAGGTAAACTGGTATAATTTGTAGCTTCTAATTCTTTGTAGGAGCCTTGAAGTTATAGTGGAAGCACAACAGGTTTATATACTATAGGCAACCAGAAAAGGTGTCATTGTGAACCTTATTTGGGTTATAATACCACTGGTGGTACTGTGCAAAGGTTTGCTGTAGGAAAGCTAAGTAGAAGTGAAAGGAAAAGCAATGTACTTCTCCAAAGTTTCCTGTGTTCCTAAGGGAGAATCAACATTCCCTTTTTCAGGAGTTGGTTATAAATACTGAATCTGAATGATAGCCCATCTCAAATCACTGGCAATGTTGTCATCAACCAGGATGGAGCTCATATTCAGAGTTTAAAACTTGTCAGTCACTACCAAAATACATTGCTCTTCTATGTGTCTTAGCTCACTAATTGCACTGATTGCAACCTGTCAGGCTGATATTGCCCTAAAATTAGGGAGGTCCTGGATGTGCCAAAGGCTGAGGGAAGTTCTGTGTCTTAATATCCAGCATGCTTGTAGCCCTGAAAACCTTGCCTTAAAGGAAAGATCCCTCTGTCTATGAACAAAGTATGAAAGGAAGCAGAGAAAAATTTAAAGTTACAAAGGGAAATACCAAAGACACTTGGGCCTTGGATTTGGCAGTCTATTTTTATTGAGCAAATCTGTGCTTGCCAGTGTAGTGAGGCAATGAATGCAGTGATGTACTCTGCTTCTTTGTGACCTGAAGCATATTCCTGTTGCAGGATGAAATGAAGGCTTCTGTGTTTGAAAATTTAAGTGGGTTCCACGGAACTGAATTTCTGCCTTCCAAGAATCCATGCCACAGATGCATCCCAATGGAAAGAGAGTATCACTCTCAGTGTGATGGGTTTGATAAATCCCAAAAAAACTTAGATTAAGGTTTTAGTTTTAGCTAGGCCCCAATTCTGTGGGTCATGTGGTTAGGAACAAGTATCAGCTGACTTAAGT
>JAWWEU010000001.1:87178470-87198805 GCA_035583155.1 Acropternis orthonyx | reverse complement strand
TGGTGGAACCTATATGTTGTTGGGAGGGGGGTTTCAATAAGTTATTTTTGGTTTGTCTTTTATATTTATACATATATGTGCTGTAAATTTCTGTAAATATATGTGTATATACCAGTTTCAGTTTTAAGGGGTTTTTTTTCCTCACTTCTTTTAACTGAAACTCTGTTGCATTGGGAGGTGGTTGGCATTTTGCCAAGACTCAAACCAAAACAATAACACTCAGTGCTTCTGGAAAAAACTTTACTGTGTTCTTCTGGAAATAAAAAGTAAGTGCCTCTGCTTCTCTCCTCCATAATTTTTGTGGCTTTCATTTCCTGCAGCATTTCCTTAGTGCCACAGAATTAATATGAATCAAGATATTGGTCTATTGAGCTGTTCCAAACCAGGCATTTTCCCCCATAGACTTTCCATTCTCCCCTATCTAAACAGTCAAGGACACAGTCTGCCTGTTCAAACTGTGAGACATAGAGCAATGGGTCAGGAACCATCTTTACTTTTTCTGACAGCATCCAGCATGATGGGTTGTGATCTGTGGGTTGGATTTGAGCACTGTCATGTAACAAACAGTGTGTCAGGGAAATTTGTCTGAAACAGGATGAATTTGGGAGAAAAAACAACCTCAGTAGAATCTTTTATTTGTCCATAATGGATGAAGAAAGATTTTTATACAAGTCATTTACCACAAGCATAAATTAATGTCTAACACTGTTGTCAGGGAGAGAAAAATTTGCATGAAGCACTTTGATGTATTTGTTAACTGACCCCTTTCCAACTTTCTTTAATTAGAATTTCATATTTGGTAAAACGTATCATTTGTTTCTGACTGCTGTGCACCAAAAGAGGAGGGAGTCATTTTAGAATAAGCATTAGCACCTGGTCTATATCTAGCTAAATATCCTACATCTATTTCATGGCTATCTTGCAGAGCTGATTAAAAAAAAAAAAGATAAAGTGCTACAATATTTATCTGATTTTTCAAAACAACTGATGCCTATTTCCATAGTGAGAAGACGATGGAATAAGAGAAATGTAGGTCTAATTTATTTACCACTCTGTTTTGCTTCACACATTGTTTCTCCACAGACCTTCTGTCATCTTTATACTATTAAGAAAATAAACAGAGAATTATGGTTCATATATATTACTTCCTTCCCTAGACACTGTTCTAGAAAGGGAGGGAAAAATCACAAGAAGGGTATGGACTCAGCAGTGCTGCTGTCTGTCCTCATGAGATAGTACGTAGAATGGGTATTAGCGCTGAGAGATGTCCTCAGTTTGTGCCACAGTGTCATGTTATCTTAAAACTGACTCAGGCCAACTGTGCAAGTCCCTTGTGTGGGCTATCTTACTTTAAAAAGACCTGAGGCACCCTCCTGCCTTCCTGCCCTCCTGCATTTCCTCCCTGCGATAAAACCCTCCACTATTACAGACCATTTCATTTGATTGTTGCTATTTATAGCCACAGGTTCCTTCCAAACAAAATTATTAGCCTAAGATGTACTATTCTTCAGAAATAACTGCTGCATCAATCTCCCACTGCTTCCTGATTCCCCTGGACTCTGCTTGGTGGCAACTGAAACCCAGACCTCCTGGAAGAAGTGGAGGGAGTCTCAGAACACTTCATCAGACTATGTCTAAAGCCATCACCATAACACTCCTCACTACAGGGTATTTGAAGGCTATTGACAACCCAAGAAAGACACCTGTGAATCCCATCTGCCATCCCCTGAATGGTCAGGATCAAAGTTGACATTTAATGGACAAAGATTTTGGGATAAAAACAGCAACACAGGCTGTAATCATGAGCAGCCCAAACTGTCTTAATTGTCTCTTGTAGATAAGTCAGTTGGGAAAGGATTAAGGACAACCTGTCTTGCAGGTAGCCCAGGAGAAGATCACAGAATCACAGAATATACCGAGTTGGAAGGGACCCACCAGGATCATCAAGTCCAACCCTTAGCCCTGCACAGGATCATTCGCAAGAGTCACATCATGTGTCTAAGAGCATTGTTCAAATGCTTCTTGAACTCTGTCAGGCTTGGTGCTCTGACCACTTCCCTGAGGCGGCTGTTCCATCACCCAGCCACCCTCTGGGTGAAGAACCTCTTTCTAATACCCAGACTAAAACTCCCCTGACACAACTTCAGGCCCTTGCCTTGGATGTCATGAATGAAGATGCAAAATTATGAAAAAAGTGAGGGCAGGGGACTCGTGATTGCACTCATCTCCTGAGAAATTTTTGTTACCTTTCCAGTACCAGACTGTATCCCTTCAGAGATGGTTAAATGGGTCTTGTAGATTTTTGAGGACCTGTTTGTGACCTTTATCACTAGTGTGGTCTCTCTCCAGCCAAGGCACCTGCTGAGTCTTTTTCTGAATGCTACTTGTATCTCATCACCTTCCAGCATGTTTTCAGAGACTCATAAAATATTTACTCAGAATGAACCAAGTATATGTATTGCAACATAGGAATGGTGGCTCAGGTTTCTGCAAGACTTTATCTGCTTTACTTCAGGCTTCACATCTCAGACGCTCCACAATGACCTGAGGACATTTCCAGGGGAAATGAAGCATCCTATAAATTGTCTTCACAGTCTTTCTGTTCTTAGTTAAGAGGACACATTAGTAAGGTGAATGACAATCTCTTCTCCCAAGAAAGAAACAATAGGACAAGAGGAAATGGCCTCAAGTTGCACCAGGGGAGGCTTAGGTTGCATATTAGGGAAAATTTCTTCACTGAAGGGTTAGTCAAGTGCTGGAATGGTATGCCCAGGGAAGTGGTGAGGTCACCATCCCCAAAGATATTTAAAAGACACGCAGATATGGCACTTGGGGACATTTGGCAGTGGACTTGGCAGTGCTGGGTTAACAGCTGGACTTGATAAGCTGAAAGGTTTTTCCAACCTAAACGATTCTACTTTTCTAAGAGCCCTCCAAATAACACACAGCAAACACAGGGCAAGAGCAGAAGAAGAGAGAAGAATTAATGTCACCTCTGAGTTAATTTCTCTTGGATTTTGGCATGGCCAGAGTAAAATGGACATTCATGCAGACTCATCAGGGGGTCAATCTGCTCCCAAGTGCTGAACAGCTCCTGAAGGAGCTCATTTGTTTTAATTGGCAATATTGAGAGCCTGAGCTCCTCACAGAGGAGACAAATTAGATGCCCAAAGATAAATGAGGTGAGGAATCTGAGCCAAGGAGCCTGAGAACAAAAACTTTATCAAAAGTTGACAAAAAAAAAGTAAAAACCACATGAGACTTTTGTAAAAAGCTGCCCTTTACAAATGGGTTCAAGCACTATGCAGTTAGACTGTAGGGATGGTAGTTCCTCTGTTTGAACCAGTTGTCTGTCTGACAAGGCTTTTATGAGCCTTTTATCTCCCTTACCTCCCAATCTCTAGAACTCAGATCTCAAGTGAGCCACATAGATTTCAGAGTCTGACTCTTTCATAAGGCATGTGAACAGAAGATTAGGCCTTAGGCCCTGAAATAAGACCCAGCATAACCTGAGGGTCAAATATTTTGGGGTCCTGGTCGTAGATTTTCTGCAAATCCCCTTTTACCAAACACCACCAGGAAAACTTTGCCAGCGTTGTTAAAAAATGCCTTTTTTAAATAGACTGGTCAGTAGATCCCATAGATGACTACAATACAAAAATATGCCAAAAACTTTTCCTGCAATTTAAGAACATATGAAAATATTTTGTCATGGTGGTGGAATAGACACACATTAAAAAATACATGTCTTTCCCTGTTTTTTTTTTTTTGGTTTTTTTTTTTTTTTTTTTGTTTTGTTTTTTTTTTTTTTGTTTCCTTTTTTTTTTTTTTTTTGTGCTATTTATTACATAAAGACTTCTGTTTCCAGAAATGTTTATGGTGAGATTTTTAAATCCAAATTACCAGTTTGCCAACATTTTGCTGCATATTCATAACCGATTGTGACATGATGCCAACTGCTGAACTAATTATTTGGTGAATATTTAGTGTGACACTTGAAGGAATGTGATAAAAGCAGTGGCTCTAAACTCTATTTTAAGAACTCTTATTAGCAAGTGCTAGAAGTACCTCCAGGTAAGTTGCAGTCCCGGATATTGTGTAATACAACAAAAGGAAGTGGAGCAACAAAATATTACGTTCCTGAATTTCTCTGTAAGGTGTTGAGAAAGAGAACTACTTTGGAGGGACCTGTCCTTTGCTAGCTTCCAATAAGTAAAAACTTCCTAATCCAGCTAGAAAAATGGTAAATATCCTGATGACACATCTAGATACCAAGTCTGGAAATGTTAGATGAGGGGTTCCACTTTTCAATCATGAACTTTCTCCTTGTTCTTTTCTTTTTTTTCTTTTCCTTTCTTAATTTCTTCTATGAGTTATTTCATATAAGTATTGCAATTAGATATTGCAAAATCTTATTTGGTCATCTAGTCCAAAGCCTTGCCAATCCTACATTCCCTATGATAAATGGCATTTCCTAGAGCATTCAAGTTTAGCTCCCTGCAGCACCAAGTATCCTGGAGAGCAGCCCTTCCACCATTTCACATAGGCATCCATACCTCAGTCTAATAGCACTTCTGTGATGTGCAGTTCAGCTTTCCTCACCCTAATTTCATACCACTGCCTCTGGCTATAATCCTCTACACCTTTATAGAATCTCTTTTCAGACTTACCATCTTTATGCAGCCACTCTTCAAAACACAAAGTATTGATTTCTACATGTTCAAAGTGACATATATTTAAGACAAAACTTTCTGGATGGAGTAAGCTAAGGTAGGATTTGGAGATAGGAAGCTGGTATTCTCCTAAGTACTGAGTATGTCTGCAGGTGTTGCTTCAGTCTCAACACTTCAAGAAACTCATCAGTCAGCCTTTGATTATTGATCATTTTTAGGCAGTTTCAGCACTTTCAGCTTTCCCTCAGTAACATCTAGGGACTGACACTAGAAAAGTGGACCTCAAAGACAAATCTTCTACCCAGGGAGACAGAGGGTGAGGGCCACTGTCATCATTTTCTTGAGTTTCTCTGTGCCTCACAAACTTTCAGCTCTCTATGGAAGAGAGCAACTCAATTTGAAATTATAACTTAATTATATATAGGAAGAAGTCTCTTGACCTCGTTGCTCCTTTGTTGCCAGAACTGATACTTTCCTTCCAAGCGATGTCATTCATAACAAGAAGACAAGAACAGAAAGCTTCTATTTGTTTCTTTTCCCATTTTCAAGTTCTGATAAACTTTTGTTTAGCTTTCATGAGTGTCCCTCCTGTTTCTGAGTGATTTCTACCAAAGTCTGAAAGGTAGAGTTCCAATAATACTTCTTGTGATGTGAGAGGTGCTCAAGGCAACTTCAGAAATATACACTAAGAACAATGTAATGCATTTATCCATATCTTAATTCCTCCATTCAAGAAACAGGGTAAGATTTTAGGAAAAAAATTTCTTCTTTAAAATCTTGACACATAACACCTAGAAGTTGCATAAAAATGTGTGTAAAATCAAAGGTAAATCTTAGTACAAACATATTTTGACCTCTGTGTAAATATGGACAAGCTCCTCCTGGACTGAGGGACAGACACGGTGAAAAAGAGAAAGAAAAGACAGCTATGAAATTCCCAGCACTGAGTATTTTAGAAGCAACACTTACATCAGTTCCACTGACTTGAATGCTATCAAAGCATAACTTTAAAAAATAGTTTTGCAGAATGTAACTTTAAAGGTTTCAGCATCCCAGGAAGAAAGATGTTTAGAAACAATCTCAGTAGCTTAGCTTGAAATCCCTCATCTGCAGACATCTGGAGTGTGAAGAGATATATTTAAAAAGTCAGGAATTTGAAACTTCTGGTAAAAATACTCTTCAAAGGTGAGAACAGCAACTGTGAATTAATATGTAGAGATGAAATCCTGTCTGCAGCAACCAGCACTATTCCTTTAACAGTCACTAGCATATCAAAGAAAATTTAAGTTTTTTTTCTGACTGGGGGGTGAGATGCTCCAAAAGTCCAAAGAATGCCATTAATCAAGAAAGAGGAAAAAATTAAAAAAGAGCAAACACCAAGTCTTAAAAAGGAGCTGGCATTTTGCCAATATTTGATAAATTTCTGTAAAACTTCCCCTCTTAGTCTTTTGCAGTGGTAAAAGAAAATGACAAATTGCTTCACCCGACACTGTCCTGTCAAAAAAATCCTCCCTGTTAAATGGTTGTTGTGGTAAACTACTTTAAAAGGTGTCTTGCTCTGAACCATGATGTCAACATCCCTCCACCTGAGCCATGGCTTCCCCCCCATTGTCTGATCTCCGTGGTGGCTCTGGGCTGTGAAGCCTACTAGAGAGCTTTTAATGTAATCTTTTCTTCTTGCCATGTCTGCTGGGCCTTCTCTGTTCCTGTGACTTTTCAAGATGATGGATATATTAAATAACTGGATAACTACCTGGCTGATGTTATACAAATAAAGAAAGGGAGCAGGGAGAGTATAATTTCCCAGGAAGCCGGCTGGGACACCATTATTAGCTCCACATTATTATGGGCAAGCAACAAGCACTTGTTGCTTAATAAAGTAGGGGCATATATTAACAGCTGCTACCAGAAGAGTGTACTGCTTGCAATAAGCAGAAACAAGCTGCTGATGGGCTGTGTAATAGAATTACAAACCAGTAAAGAAAAACCAGCTCTCTCTCTGACAGGTTGGTGTAGGTAGAGATGAGATAATTATGACCAAATAAATACCATGACAATAAAAATTCCTAGGGAGGGCAGCATCAGGCAGAGGCAGGCTGCAATGCAGAACTAATGAGCAAATTTTTGCTAAAATTCTGCTCTGTTTAGCTGCAAATGGAGATTAATTTGCTTTAAGACACAGCTATTAAAAACCTCACAGGCCTACAGATACATTGCAGTGCAGAGATGGTGAAAAGAGATTTCTATGCCAGATTTGTACTCTTCAATTATGCATGAGGCTTTTGCATATTATTTGGGATGCTGAGTTAATTAATGATTAAGAATCATCTATATAGCCTTCCAATTTACCCTGCTTTCACAAATCTGATTAAGATGGGCTCTCTCTCCTCTTTTCTGCCTCGTGTCTCCTTCTCTCTCCTTCCAGACATGTGACAATTAATGGACAAAGATTCTTTCCTCCACTCATGACAGCATCCAATTGCATTTTCAGGGAAGTGTAAAAATCACATCAAACTGCCAACATTTTGAGGGCAACTTGTTGTTGAATCAGATCATCTACGTTTAGTTGTTATCAGGTGTTCTAAAACTTCTCAGAAACAGCAAACGCACATCATGGCAAGAGGCAAGCTACATAGAATCTGTCAAATGAAGGACTGTACCTCAACATCACATCACCCTCCCAAGAGTTTACCCTGTGACAGACCAGAGTGGCAAACCTTACCAGGCAGGCTACCAGAATCACAGGATAATTTAAGATGGGAGGGATTTGCTAAGCTCATCAGGTCCAGCCTCCATTCAGAGCAGTGCTGGTTTCCACATTAGCACAGGTGTTGTAGTCAGCAGTTATTTATGGGATCTCCTCTACGAGCTTCAAGTCAGCTGCATCTGCACTTGGATGCTCCCACCCTGTGTCCTTGTGTCTAGCAATTCTTGAAATCTTGGGGGTTTTGGGGTCCTCCTTCATCATCCCTTTATTTTACTGCACAACAGGAGTGAGGTCCCCTTTTACTCTGGTAACATGAAGTCAAACTTTATGCCACCTTCTTCTTTCAAACCTTT
The DNA here is from genome assembly GCA_035583155.1 of Acropternis orthonyx. NCBI lineage: Eukaryota > Metazoa > Chordata > Aves > Passeriformes > Rhinocryptidae > Acropternis > Acropternis orthonyx. Next base: position 87,191,072 of record JAWWEU010000001.1, on the reverse strand, counting down.
CTAGGTATACTGGGGACAGCTATTATAAATGTTATTTATACTCCATTCCTTTGCCTTTCTTTGGTGTGTTTCCTTTAAACTCTGTTCAGATAGAAAATAATTCAGGACAGAGTCTGTCACATCTCCAAAACCTCTGTAAACTGTCATAGGATATCATGGTGTCATCCAGCAAACCAATAATAATGAGGATAATGACTTCTTTCATAGCTGTCAAACTTACTTTGTTAAGAACTCAATTTTTAAAGACAAAGAAAGTGAAATGTTTTTCTTGACTTTCTGTCAAAAACATGAAGTTTTAAGTGAATATGAATTTCATTTATTATCACTATTTTCACTCATTTATGTAATGAATTTGCAAATACACTAGATATGAAAAAGCACATTAAGTGTCATGTTGTCAGTTTATAACCAGTTTCTTACTGTTAAAATAGTGATTTATACACTCTGCTGTAGCTCTCACATTGTGTCTCACTAATGCCTGCAGTTAACTGCATTACCTTAATAGCATTGCCTGCTGATTCAGGACTTACCTTTTTTCTCTTTGAAAGGTTTTTGTTCACATAATTTAAAAAAAAAATTAAATTTTATTAAAAAATAGGGTTTTTTTACTTAACAACATGTTTCTGTTTAAGTATTTCTTTTTCTGTAACCCACTGAGAGTCCCTTAGCTGAGGCTAGTTTTGGGAGCATTTCATTGTAGGAGTATCTCCTTGGATTCATGAGTGTAATTTCACGGAACTTCATGAGTTGTTTCCTATATAACTGAGAAACTAATAAGGTCTATAATATATACATAGAAAATAAGCTTGAATTCATGAGTAAGGCTGTTTACTACACCAATACTCTGTCAGTCTTCACAGAATTATTTGAAAAACTTTAAGTAAAAATTAGGAAAACTGAAGTGTAAATATTGTGTAGCCCTTAAGGATGATTTTGTACAAAAGTGGAACATATCCGCATAATAATTAAACAGTCATCATTGTAAAAAATACTGAGAAATCATTTCAAACACACATGAGAAATTACTTACTCCAGCAGATGAAAGCATATTTTCCTGTTTTCACATATCTGATCAGCTACAAAGCCTTTTACATAACAGTACATAGGTACATTTAATTCTTTCTTCTGCTGTGATTAGACACAGGATCATCTCATTATACAGCTGAGTGAAACCAGAAGAGGCTCTTAATTATAAAACTCACAGTTGAAACCTTATTTTTGCCACTTGTTTCCAAAAATACGTGTAAGCACAATATAGGAGACCTGGAAAACCTCTTTCACAGAGGTACTCACACCAAAAATGTGTGTGTTTGAATGAGTTACTCGATGGCTTTGCAACCTATGAGCACTGTTAGAGTTGTACATGGTGCTTGTTCAAAGCCTTCATCAAAGAGCACTACAGGCAAAACCATTTCAGGATGACCAACTGAATATTCTTATGATCTAGTCTGCCCTTAAAAGGCTTATTTTGATTTCTGTATTGCTCAGGAGTTGTTCTAATTGCAATCATCCCGCTTCATTAATTTTGTTGTGTGACTAGTCACATTAATGAACTTGGCTCTGTCCTTTTAGGATATTCAGGTGTCCATTTCTAGGCAGGCTTCAAGCCACTGCAACTTGAGAAAAATAAGTTCTATAGATACAAGGGTAAGGAATAGGCTTCCTTGCGCCTCATTTGGTGAGGGACTGAAACTGGAGGTCCTGACTGTTGGTGATGGAGTGACAGAGATGAGAATGCAGAGAAAAACCTTCCAAACAGTATACTTCCTTCTTTACTATCTCTGGTATACAAAGTTAGTTCTAAATCATCATCAAATTAGTCACTGCCAGAAAGCATTGCCAGGCACTTGACCGAGTCTTGATGTATTGATGTGGTCTGGGCCAAGTTCCTGAGCACAGCTCAGGTCACAGCATGGACAAATAATCATTCCTGAAGGGCAGTTTGAATGCAGCCACTGTATTTCAGGGAGTAAGAGCATTAATAGTGGGCACTGGGGCTCTTCTGTGCCATTTGACCTCAATATCTGAGGGTGGTCCTTAGTGTATTTATTTTACTAGTATATATGAAGTCCAAAGGAGTTGTAATCAATAGATTGAATAGCACTTCTTTTTCCTTAGCCCAGCTCTTTGCTCAGTTAACAAAACATGAGTAAGAGCTTACAACTTGTTTTCACACTATTGCCTTCTAAGCTGCTTACCTAATTCTTTTATTTAGGTTTTCCTTAGCATACTATTAGAACTGTACAAGTAATTCACTTGTTTTACCATAAACCAGTCCAGCAGTTTCTGATACCATTTTATTTAAAAATGAGACCTGACCAAAGCTGGATTGTGAACTCATGTCTCCTATCATGGAGAAATTACTTACTGAAAGATCCTCTTAGATTTCACTGAGGCTGATATGGCAATATTTACAAATTATAATACAGAATTTTAAACTCTTAATATTCTTATAGGAAGTTTTTGCAGCCCCTGCATGTTAATCTGACCAAGTGTTAAGCTATAGATGAAATTGGCATTTTAATTAATACTATTTGTTTTTAAATGCTTCCATGTAGCACTTTATATAACTTCTGAAAAATGAACGCTCTGTTCAATAATTAAATCCAGCAATGTTAGATCTGCACAGAAACTAAATAAAACCAGTGAAAGCTAGAACATTATGTGCTTTTTAAAACATGGGCATGATACTAGAGCATTACTGGGTAAAATTTGAAGCATAGCACTCTATATACACACAACCATGTAGGCAATTAAATTCTTTTATTTGCTGTATGTCTAGAAAGGCTTCCGCCACTTATTTTTTAAGCCAACCAATTTTTTTTTTTTTTGTATTCCACATCCTTTTGAAACTGAATATGTTGAGCTCCATCAGTCAATATTGACTCCTTTACCCTTTACTGTCTTTACAAAAGCTCCTCTGGAAGCTCTCATGCTGCAGCATAAGAGTGGCTTCAGCCTTTAAATCTCTTCTTAGTTCATTTTTAAGACTTGCATATTAATACATTATGAATTGTGCTTCTAGATGGCATCATGTATTGCTCTCCAGTACAAAAAATAATTTATCAGCTGTATGTAGCCACCTTGAGAATCTTAATCCAGATGTTATCTGCAGTATATTTACTTGTCTTATAACTCACTAGTAAACAGACAATCAATCTTGATCCAGCAGAAAAGCTGAAAGTTACTCTAAAAGCAATGCGAAGATTCTCCATATAATATTATATGCCCATTTTGTTCTAGATGAGAACATTAGTGAACAAAAAGTGGTCCAAGTTCTTTTTGGGTACTTGTTTCAGGATTGTTTCTTTTGTTCTTAATATGCTCCAAATATTTGGATGTAGTAAGTCTATATCCTTCTTCTCAAAAATTTCTGTAGCTGGAAGGGAGATTTTTGCAAGAACATCTAATTACCGTTTAGTACCCACCTCACCTCATGCTCTACAAGTTGAACTCTATGACTGTAAAAAAAAACTTCATGTGATTGCTACAAGCCCATGCCTGCACCTGTACTTCACCATTCAACTCCACCAAGGTCTTCAATCTGAATTTGGGTTTTTTTTCCCAGCTTCATTTTTTTTTTCTGGAAGTATTTTACTGCAACTTACTCACACAGAATGTTTGTGGAAATTTGAACTTATAAACCTAGAGTGTGTATCTGACAATGGCTCCCAGGACTGCATAACTCCAGTGAAGGGAAATACGTGAAGCAGATTCTTCAGCCCATGGAAACTGCTTTTCTTTTTCTTTCCACTGCTCTGATTATCACTCCTCTTCCTCCTCATGCCTCCAGATTCCTTGTGCTTTTGGGATTGATAGTTATTCTATAACAAAGAATAAGTACCTTCAGGACATGTGCCACCTTCTTTAGGAATTTGTTTTCATACCTACTGTAACATTAAGTTTTTAGAAAAGCAGAATTGCTGCAAAACAAAAGCAGACAGTGCAAATTTTTATTCCATTTAGCTAGTGCCCAGCTAGACTAGTCCCGCTGTTAGCACAAATGTATGCTGACATCTTCGCAGGATCCTAGAGAAGCAACCAGCATGCTTGCACTACAAAATGTACCTCAATATGATGTTATAGATTTGACTCTTAGCTTCTTTGCAAATCTGTATTTCCTACTTTAGTTGCATCAGTGTAAGTAAGAGGAGTGGCAGACTGGGTGAGCAACAACTTTCTAGCGTTTGCAGAATCTTAACTTTTTTCCTTCCTCTTCCCCAAACACTTCTGTAGGGACTGCAGAGTCTTTATCAAGAAAGGGAAAAAAATCAACTGCATTTCATAAGAAATAAGAACAAATTATGAAAAACCTTGAACATGTCGGGGTCTTTAGTCCTTGCTATACACAAGTGTATATAGTTCCAATTTCAAAATCACGGTGTTCATGTTGGAAAATGCTCTTGGAAGTTACAAATCAATTTCATAACAATTGCTAAAGCAGGTTGGTTTTCAAACTAATATTTCATCCATAAAATGTATCCTAGAGATATACCAGCAATGTTCTGTTATGATAGGGGCCTCTTGGCAGTACAGCACAGTACTTACCTGGGAAAAAAAGCTCTTTTTCATTTTATTCAACCAAAGGTACTGCAGCAAAACCTCATTTAAGTACCAGAATCAGCCTGAAACCCAGTGTGCTTGATGTTCTTTCCATTCCTGTGAACAAAGGCTCGAGCAGCAGCCCTGAGACATAATCAGTGCCAGAAGAGCTTCTTCACCTCCATTCAAAAGAGAAGATGCACTTGGAATTTCATCAGATGGATCAGTTTTTTCCCCTTGAGTTTGGGTGTAAGAAACCAAGAAGATGGGTGAATTTTTTATCTAGTTCTGATTTTAACCATATTTAAATTTAATAATTACACTGACTCAGTAGAATCACTTTTCTCCATCATTATTCATGATGCAGGAAATACATCATTAATCATTATGGAGGTATATACAATATGCTGTTCTCTTATTTTAAAACTAACAGAGCTGAATTCTCATATAAAATAAGGCAGCGTTGCAAAGAGGTCTAATAAACACACTACATGTAAGTTCAAAGTGTCCAGTGACAGTTACATTGTTTACTATAACTAGATAAATGTTAAGTTTCCAGTATTATTTTTTTTTTTTTTTTTTAAGTTTAAGGTTAAATTTAAAATCCTTCTCTGCTTGAAAGTAAGAGACTCTTCCCTTGAGTAAAGGATCAATAATCTTTGTTTAGAATTAGCAAAACGGGAAAAGGGGATAATAAATGAGATACTATTATTTTGGTTTAAAGTTTTGGACTCTCTATCTAGAAAGCAATTAAACTTATTTGTACACAGATGACACATGTTTACCTCCCTTTTTCTTGTGATGCCATATGGTTCCCTTATGAACATTATGACTGCTGACACAGTCTGAGGGACTCAAAAGTGGAACAGATGACTATTGGAAAATTAGAAAGTACTTGTAACTAATTACTGAGCTTCTGGTGGAGTTGTGCCACTGTAACATTTTCTCCAGCCTCCTCCATCTTCTAAAAATCAAGATACATTAACAGGAACTATAAGGTTTATGGAAGACAAGTTTATTCTGTTTACCACAGAGTTCCTATATGAAGACAAGAGTGTAGAAATGCATTACCATTGAGAGTGACTTTAGAAGTGTAAAAGGCTAAAAGTATAATTTCATTGAATTGTATACTTTGCATTTCTAATGTTCATTTATAACTGCTATTTTCAGAAATGTCATGGGGGCCTGTCAGTATTTTTTAAAAATTAAGGAAAAGAAAATAGTTAATGAATTCATCTGGTAATTTTTGTATCATATGAGGAAGGCAAGCAGACACATGTAAGAGTAAAAGCATGATCTAATATCGGTAACCAAACATGTAAATAAAAAGGTCTGTTCTCTTAATTAGCAAGAATTGTGTAAAGATATTAAAATCAACGTGGTCTTTTATCTGCAGGTCTTCGTAAGTGGTGGGAATAGACAACAACCGATTGTGACAGAATTGTCATTGGAAGGCTCCTAACTCTCCTGCCCTGCAGAAACAGGTAACCCAGGTAATGAAGAGGTAAAGTCATAGGATAAAATCTAAGCAAGGGTACAGGACACAGACAAAATAAGCTTTGCCCACAGCTTATATTAGAATGATCAGAGAGCTGATTTACAGGAATAAATTATGGTTTTCTTTCATCAGTTGCCAGCTCCTTGTCTACGTTCATGATAAATGGTGTATGAAGTGTTCCTTCATAATTTACTTTTAAAACCAGACTATTATTGAATGAGTAAGTTCATGTGGGCACTTCCAAGGGGACAAGGATTTTACCACCTTCCTCAAAAGACGCTTGAAATTCAAGTAGTTTCTTAAGTCAGATCCTACCACACTCATGAAACTTCAGAGTTGCACTGGAAAACATGGTACCAGGTAGATAGCAGAGCCTGAGGACAGAACAAAGACAAACTGGAAGACTGATGGTAGGCAGAACTAACAGTGATGCACTGAAACCAATAGTCTCGTAAAGGGAAAACAGGCATTCAGCACAGCTTTTAATTGTCAAAAACTACAGCTACTCTTATCAAGAATAAAGTGTAGAAGGATGACTGCAGCTATAAAAAAAAATTGAAAGGTATACTTTCAGTATTTTTTTCTGCTAGTGAATAATGCTACAATAAAATCATCAGACAGATAAAGGGACTCCAAGACAACAGCTTTAAAAGGTTAATTATTTCAGTATCACATAGAGTAACAAACACTTGAAAAATATTCACACTTGTTCTTGAGACAGTATTATGTGAGTGTTTCTGTTTCCACTGTGGAAAATGAATGCTTGAATTTATTATATTCTATATAGATGGTATTTATATGCTTTGCATCTTTAACTAAGTAGAACTAACATGTCTCAAGACATGCAGGATGTCAGTTCAGTACCTTCTGGCTGGATTTCCACCATCCCCCTTCCCCTGCTTTAGAATGAATGAATTTGAAAGCCTATTGCAAGACTTATAATTTTGCCTTCGATTTGTGAAAACAATGATTTTTTTTTTTTACCTCTCTTGAGAGTTTTGAAAGATAAATTATTTTAATGGATATTACTGCTTTTATTTGTGCCATTTATTTGGTTTGCTCAGAATAATAAATAGGAACTTTTTGAAACAAGTCTTCATACTGATATAGAATAAATGTATGGCAGCTCTTGTCTCCTTGTGCTATCAAGGCTTCTGAGCATCTTCTTGCTGGGCTGTCAATCTCTCTTCCCATCATACCTCTTTGGTCCAGCTGTCTCTGTCCATGGTCACAAGTAGCACAGCTCCTCACCTCTGGGGCAGCAACACCCCATTTTTGTTAGACTGTCAAGACCTAGAGGATTTGCAAGTGTGACTTCAGTTGCATCCCAGTCTCCACCTTTGCCAAACCTGGAGGGCAGCAGCTAGATGTCTGTTCTCACTGCAAAGATCAGCTTACAAAGTTCCCATCATGAAGAACAACATAATATTTAACCCAATGGTGCTTTTACAGCTTCAGAACATGCTCAAAGATGAAAGCCAGACTGAACCATTACAGGGAGGAGACCATGAAAGAGATTCAATGAAACAGAGATACCCATTCTGCAGGAGGGTCAGACTGTATGGAAGAGCAGGGAAGGATTCAGGTAACTTTAGAAGACTAACTACAGGATCCAGCCTCTGAAACAAGCTGTGTAATTTTAATCAGATGGAGCAACACTGGAAAGGGAAGGACATCATACAGTTAAGAGAAAGAAAAAGATAGATCTATTAAAAAAAAAATAAAAGGAAAAACATATGGTAAAGTAGAATAATAACAGAACTGAGTCACAAAAGACTGAAAATGAAAAGAGCTTCTTGAAAAAGATGCCTTACTTGGTCTTTCCAAGAGGATGACCACACAGAGGATAGAAATTAACTGTACTTTAAAGAACTTCTGTAGTCATACTGAAAATTTTCCAGAATAATTTAGAGATCTTTGATGTGTTTTATCATAGAATTTGAGCACTATACAGTGTGCAGTTTCATGGTAGGATAATATTACATAGTCATCTCATGGATTACCTCTTGTTCTCTCCTGAAAGGGATAACACAATGACTACAGTCTGAAAGCCTGAATAGATGTGAAGTTCTTCCTCACAACTTCAGTGCAATGCATTCACTTGTTTACCAATTACCCCACATGCACTTCTCAATTCCAAGAGTAGATAAGTCTTGCTCCATGTTGGAGGTATCTGAGCTGCTTCAGAAGAAGCTGGTGTGCCTACACTGTCCATCTGCCACAATGCCAGTGAGACCCTGGCTGGAAGCAGCAAGTTTGTGCTTACAGATAGTGTGATGCTGTCCTGCTTAAATAATTAATTCAGCCTCCCAGCAGTGCTGTGGGCTTGAATTTTGAAGCCCATTTGTTTAAGGGACAGGAAGGTGCTATACCTATGCAGAACAGTGGGCACAGATGTCTCTCACTTCTCTGAACACCTATGTCTTCACTTCTGGTTGGAGCATTAGGGAAGAGTCTGAGATTATCTAACCCAAACATAATTTATCACACCAGATTTGAGACTTCTCAACTCTAGAGGTCTAATTCAGAATAAGTAGCTCTTTCTTGCAAGCTGAAAGTGAAAGACATCTGGAGAGAGTACTCCATCTTCCTGCTTCTGACACTAAGGATGAGATGAACTGCAATTTGGAGGAGGCCTGCTTCTCTACAGTGACCATAAGAGCAGCACAGGGCAGAGAGGTCATATATAGATCAGCCTTCAGATGCTTGAATTAGATAATGACTCATCCCAAAATCCTATTTCTATAGTCAACGAGGAAAAGCACAGGCACCTGCAGAAGGTAAGTCATCCCACAACTTAGAAAGGTGGGTTTTTTTCTTTTTCCCTAAATGCTAAAACTATGACCCCAAAACCATTTTTAATATGGAAGCATACATGTTGGATTTCTACAAAGAACTGAGATGAATCCAAGAGAAGTGATATATTATTTTCCCCCTACATATTTGTAGAAGGAATCTAAGACATTTCTTCGTGTTTTTCTCAAGATTTCTATGTTTAAAAACTTGCATGTTCAAATTAACAGCTTTCTGCTCTGTGGACAATATGGAAGCTTTACTAAATATGAGGTGATTGTTACTTACTACATACACCTATGTGGTTATAAACACAATGGCATAAGATCACTTTCCCTCCTTCATGTCTTCTTGTTCTCTCACAATTTAAAACATAATTCTGAAATACAGTGAGTAGTATAACCATAACTTTCATCAAATATATTCTGTGAGTGAGAAAAGAGACTGGAGTGTTCTGATGATGATAGATGGAAGGCAATAGTGAAAAAAGATATACACCGCTGTCTCTAATGCAAGATGATGGGATAAAAATCCAGAGTAATTTTGTCAATCATCCCAGAGAACTCATGAAACAGGAAAGAAGCCTTTCACCTGCTACACCTTGACTACTTTCTAGCCAAATACAAAATTGCCAGCAAAGTGTTGACAGACTGAAGGGGTTTCAGAAAAAAAGAACTAAAGAGGGTGCTAAGGAGTTAAGTGCAGTGTGGTAAAACAAGAGGCAACACAACAGTAGCAATCTAAGGTAAAAAAAGTGTCATAAGCTGCATGAGAAATCCAGTTGGTCCAGTGTTGTGTCCCATCATGCACATTTTATCCTGGGGAATTCCACTCCAGAAAATTAGCATGAGCAGGCAATAAAAGGAATACAACACTCCTACGTTAGGACAACCCAAATCCCTCTCTGGGCTACAAGCTACTGCTCTGTTATCTCCTGTCTAATGTGATTTCCACTTGTAAATGAGGTAGCTGTTTTTATGACTTGCTGATTTACTCCAGTGGAATGGACTTTGGGCTTTCTGCCCATTTTGTTTCTCCAGTTTATCTACTTGCATGACACATGCATCAGCAGCTGGCTAACTTATTCCTTGCCAGAAAATAAATAACACATCTCTGTCTTTAAATATCAGTATGGTTAAAATCATACTCTTGCCCATAAGACACATACACAATATGAACTACTACTGACAGGATGAAGTTTAGATGTATTTCCTGGAGGCAGACTAAGATGCCAGATTTTCCTCCAATGAAGACCAGAAACCTTGAATAACTTGAGGATAAATTGACTAACTTAGTGAGCTGAAGTCAATGCAATAGTCTGATGGTCTAATTTGAAACCCATGCTTTTATTGATGGACTAAATATTATTTTTCATTTTTCAGTCAGGCTTTTTTTTTCTTTTCCCTAGAGTTGAAGAATCTGGAATGTTCTCCAGACTGAAAACCTGAGGTTGACAATAGGGTAGGGTTGATAAGTACTAAAAGAAGAGAAGAAATAAACAACCGACCTAGAAGGGAACTAAAAGTCAAGTTTCTAAGGATAGTTTCTTGCATGTTGCTACAGAACACATGTATTTCCCAAACAGGACCCATACTGGAAGAAAGCCAGAAACAGCCTGCAAATATTTACAAAAACGGATATGCATCTTAGCAATCTGAAGACACTGACCTTTTTCTCAATACAGCAAATGGAGTGTCTATATAAGCAGTTAAGACTTAAGTGTCTTGGAAGACATGACTAGACTTAAATATGATTATTTGGTGTAAAGGACTACCAAAGTCGCTATAATACACTCATTTATATAAATGTCTCATGTCGTGTTTACAGTAAGCTGTGAAATGAAGTCTCATAAAGCATAAGACCAGATTTAAAGAGTATTGCTAACACAGAACTGATAAATTGCACTCGTAGGAACAAGAAAAAACTTGTTATGGAAAGGGATATCACAGCAACATAAGTGTATAAATGCTGATGAATGTAAAGGACCAAGAGAATAGATGCCTGGAATAGCATTCAGCCTGCTTAACTTTGTTGGCTAATTTTGAGCTCCCTCAGTTCCTATTAGTGCTGACAGAGATCTAATAAACAAGCAATGATATATAAAGGATGGTTTACGTAGTGGCTGTTTCAGGCTGCCATGAGTTGCTCTCTCCATTGACTGATGTTGAATAGTTTGTTATGCAGCAGAGTGGAGTCCCCAGGCCAATTGCTCACATGTAGGCATTCACCTTGTAGCTAACCAGTCTAGGAGATGAATTTGGTCCCTAATTTGAGGTATACTGTACCTTATTTTTGAATGAAAGGGGGAAAAAAAGGAAAGACACAGGCTGATATAGTTAAATTATAGAAGTAGGATGAGAGAATCAAAATATGAAAAAAAACTCTTGAAAATAACTATGCTGGTGGAAAATAAATATTCCTCTCCATGTGACAACTGTCTGGAATGCCAACTCCATTTTACCCATCAATTTCAATGGAAATGTGATTATATGACTAGCTTAGCAACCAATTTTTATACAATTTTACGTTTATATAATGTGCACAATTGCATTTTATATAATTATAATTTGATACTTTTATATTTCTTTTTTGTCATTGGCTATATTTTACTAAAATTAAAGTAGTACCACAGCTTCATAAATCTCAGGAATTGTTCTTCACTTTGATTTGCTTTTTTTGTATCCCAACCCATTGACTTTATGCATTTTTTGTAGCTTTTCAAAAAGGAAATAGACTCTTGAATGACTTAATAAAATTAAATCAATCATAATTGCACCATTAGGCTGCAGAGTGGATATTATCAAGGCAACTTATCGTTTAAAGATAATGTTTTCTTTGTAGAGCTTGAGAATTCAGAAACAAAATTCAGACCTCCTCAGGCTGCTGATTGATGGCCAGTAATTTTTGTGCAAATTCTATGAATCGTAGAGTCTCAGAGTGGTTTGGGTTGGAAGGGCCCTTAAAGGTAATCTAGTGCCACCCCCTCTGCCATGGACACGGACATCTTCCACTAGACCAGCTTGCTGAAAGTCCCATGCAATCCAGTCTTGAACATTTCTGGGGATGGGGCATCCACAACTTCTCTGCAGACACCACAACTTAACCTGGTTAAGGTTAAAAAGGTTACATATTTTTGAAAATGTTGTTATTGAACCGTATTTCATTTTTGTACTGTCCTTGTTGCTGTCAGGGAGCACTGTGTGTGTATATTAAACTCTACATCCTGGGATGAGGACTACACGAGGTCAGATCTGCCTAGTAAAGGCCACAGTATCCATCACCATTCCAAACTGTGTCTACACAAATAGTGAGATCCAAAAGGCACCAATTTGTAGAAGGAGATAAATGGTGTGGAGGATCTGCTATCTGTACCTTTTTCCATACACTGGCTCTAGCTTCAGCCTGAACTCAGTGACCATCACCAGCTGAAAACCATTTAGTGCATTTAGGGGAATGCATCTTCCATTTAGTTCATCTGAAAGAAAAATGCCTTGAGTGTTGTGAGACTTGTCCATGAAAACAGTGAGAGGGAATGCCAGGAGATCAGCTTCCAAAGCACACCTCTGACTGAGCTAATATGTTAATATAGATATACCCACAGAAGAAGAGTGTTCACCTAGAACAAACTTAGCCAGCAAACATCTCATCCTCTACAGATACCATGGAGGTTAGGTGGGCCTTTATAGATGTGATGGTTTAAGGTAAACCAGCAGGAGAAAAAGAACCCAATTCACAAAAAGACTGCAAGTCAGAACTACAATTTAATAAA
>JAWWEU010000001.1:87163993-87174706 GCA_035583155.1 Acropternis orthonyx | reverse complement strand
GTCCCTAACCACATGACCCACAGAAGTGGGGCCTAGCTAAAACTAAAACCTTAATCTGAGTTTTTTGGGATTTATCACACCCATCACAATTGGAGAAATAAAAGCACTATTAGGGTGCACTTTTTATCTTGCAATTTTGTACTTCTGTCATTATCATAATTTTGGGAAATGACTGCTTTTAAGAACATGTTGTTTTGTCCTTTTAAACTTGTCTTCTTAAGTACTAGGCAGGTTTTATTTTAAAATGCTGGGGAACAGAAAAACAGCATTAATAAAGGCTGTCTTATGATGATTTGTGTTTTCTTTTGCCACCCGTCCCTCATTAATCTTTGTACTATTGTCTTCATAGTTACAAATAATCCATGGAAGATTTGAGAAATCTCATTGTATATTTTAGCCTGGGACCCAATAGACAGAACATGCATGAGCAAGGCACTGAACACGGGTTTTCTGATTCATAATTAATTGCACACTGCTAGGCTATGGTAAAAAAGGGGATATGTAGCCCCTGCAGCTGAAAGTGTTTTGTCTTGCCCAGTTCCTTAGAAAACTTCCAGTTTCTTCCTGCTCTTAAAAAGAAATTAAGGCTCTGAACTATATATAAACAGAGCTTAATAATCCTTATCTAGCATCTAAAATGTGAAGTTTAGGCAAGTATATCTGCTCAAAGGGTCTCCAAATGTTTGCAGTCTCAAGTACTGAGCTTCTTCACGAGCTTAGGCAGGATCATTTGCTGACTGCACAGTCTGATAACAGGAGCCCAAGCAGTGAAGGTAATATGCAGTTGTACCTCCCTTTCATATATTTATTATCTTTACTGGACTTATTCCAAATCCTCAGCAAGGGTCAGTCTTGTACCCATTAAAATGAATGAAAGTTTTCCCACTGAAATCAATATAATGAGAATCAAAGTAATTCTCATTAAGTACGATTCCCATAGATTTAAGAGCCCATCATTTTATACTGACTGCTTATCAGTCACTATAAAAAATGGACCTCATTATGGAAAAAAGCTGCATTGAGCTTTGCATTTTCAAAGCATAGTTTAAATATGAACCAATTAACTTCAAAGTTTTCACCTGATGCAGTGACAAATCATGATGACAAACATGCTAGCGCTAGTTATGAATCTCACTAAGCCAGTCTCCATGCCTTGGAGTTAAGTCTATAAAAAAGTTTTGAAAGAATGAAAGTCCTACAGTCATAGTTTATAAGGGAACATAAATCATTTATACAAAGAGAAATAATGAAAGGATTTTACTCCGAAAAGTATGTGCCATTATGTACCTTGATGTTAAAGCACCAGTAAGTTTATATGCTGTGAAAAGAAGGGAATGGGATGGTCTCTAAGGACATAAAAGAAGCTTTTTTTTTTACTCTTCCATGGCTGTCAGAAATTTTATGACTAATATTTTGTAAGATAAAAAAAAGGAAGCAGCAAACTGCAGGTATCTCCAGCTTTTTTTTTTTCCCATTTGAGTTTTAAAATTATATTTCAGCTTTTAATGTTGAATCTTCAGACTTTTGTTTGCCCACATCCCCAAAATATCACCTTCTTTAATGTGGAATGAGCATACCTGATAATTCTGTTCTCAAAGTTTTGAAAGATAGATTAGCAAGAAGTTAACTTAAGTGAATTGAGAAAACCAAACAGTGATAACCAACAACAGACAGACACTTCTGAAAACAAAATCAAACTATACTCTAAAAAAAAAAATTAGTCAAACTCCTTGCTCCTTGCAGGACCACCTAAAACTAAAACCATATGACTAAGAACCAAATGGTCCTTAAACTCTGACAGGCTTGGTGCTGTGACCAGTTCCCTGGGGAGCCTGTTCCAGCAACCAACTACCATCTCGGTGAATAACCTTTTCCAATGTACTTCCCCTGATGCAACTTTATACCATTTCCATGTGTCCTGTCACTGGTCACCAGAGATAAGAGATCAGCACCTCCCACTCCGCTGACCACCTTGGGGAAGTTGTCAGCTGTGATGAAGTCACCCCTCAGTCATCTCTTCTAAGTTTAACAAACCAAGTGACTTCAGCCAGCAATGCTGTGCTGCCCAGCTAAGCTCAGCTGGATGAAGGCTGACCACATAGGCTGTGTGTTAGCAGCACAGTCAGTCACCAGGTTGAGGCAAGTAATCGTTCCCTTCCCTTCCCTTTGATACCTGTGAGACCACATCTGGAGAACTTTGTGCAGTTCGGGGCTCCACTGTGCAAGCAAAACTCTTGCATACTGGGAGAAATGCAGTGGAGGCCATAGGGATCGTCAGAGGCTGGAGCACTCAGCAAATGAGAAGAGGCTGAAGAAGAGGGATCTGTTCACCGTGGAGAAGAGACGTTTCATTGGAACTTATTTCTGTTTTTGTTGACTTACTAGGAAGGTGGAGAGAAGTTGCCCAGAGATGTTGAATTTCCATCCCTGGAGACATTCAAACTACGCCTGAACATAACCCTGAGCAATATGTCTTGAGTGGGTGCCCTTTGAGTGGGATATTGGACAAGATGAACACTAAGGGTTCCCTCCAACCTAAAATATTCCACGATGCTATGAAAAGGGCAGAAAAATGGAAAGGTCTGGATCACATCTTTCCACTGAGAATATTGCTCTTATATCAGGGAATAGAACACAAATCACAGTTGAGTTACTGAGTTACAGTCCTACTAACTAATTTCCCTGACTTTTAGTGTGCATGTCCTTCTGTGACAATTTGAATTCTCTGGTGAACAAACATTTTGCAATGACAACTGATTGCAGTGCTTCTGTGCTTCTAGCGTTAATTTCTTTTTATTTTCACTTTGTTTCATGTAGTTTTCTCTGTGTGCATTCATTTTTGCACATCCATAAAAACAAACAGGTTTGCCAAGGTATGATTTTCAGTTTTTGGTCTCCCTCACCCAGCATCTTAAAGACCTAAATAATCTGCAAAGTAGCAAACGGAGCCTAACCCTAAACCTAACAACGAAAGGTTTACATATAATGAGATAAGGCAAACAAGGAGAAACACAGGTATTATTACAGTGATAAGTTCTGAATGGCACCCACAAAAACAGACTGACAAAAAGAGTGTGTTCTTATTCCCCAGGAAAAGAACAATTATTTTATATTGAAGAGCAGAACAATGTAAAAATAATGAGGGCTCCTTTAATTTTATATTTCAATATGGCTTAAAAAAAGACACAACACAAAAAAACTAGAGTCTTTTTTGTTCCTTAAATTATAGCTTCTAAAGTCATTACCGTGAATATCTTAATCTTCTAAATGATCACTGTCTTCTGAATATTCCTTTGCATAATACGCCACCAAAATTGAAATTCAAGAGTAAAATTTTTAGCCATGAACCATTTTCCTGCTGAATTCTATCATCTGCAGTCTGTATACACACAATTTTCCTGTTTCCTTTCTCTCTTGCAGATGTGCAAGTGAACTGTAGTAATTCTTACTTTGCAAACAGTAATGTTTTTCTACTTAAAAAAAAATCTTATTTTTTCCCCTCAGCTTCCCCAAGAGAAGCTGAAACCTGTTTGTAAATTAATATAATTCGACTTTATTCTCTGAGTAGCTTCAGACATTTGAGAGACAGGTGTCACTAGACTTGGAGACAAGGCTGTTCTATCCCATCCCTTAGTCCCCAAATTAAATACTACAGTCTGCATTTAACTAAATTATTTCTTCCAAAGAGAAAGAGCTTGATCTGCAAGTCTTTTGGTAATTTCATCTCACTATGAAAAGTTTACAAGACTTCTTACTTAAATGTGTCTGATACCACCTTTCAGCTCCTAGTACTTGCTACTCCCTATTAGATTAAGAAATCTTTCAATCCATAGCATTTGTCTTCCTGAGTGGGTCTTAAATATTGCAATCAAGTCAACTTTTTATCTCCTTGATGGCAATTTTTTTTGTTCTATATCATATTACTTTGCACTTTTTTCTTTTCAAAATCTCACCCTAATAGCCCTTCTATTTCAGTCTCTTGAATACTTTTGTGTCCAGCCTTCTCCATTCCCTCATTGTATTTGACACCAGAAGAGGAGAGGTTTTTTGGTCTCACTTGCATTTAATGTCAAGAAAACTGACTCCATATTGTTGTTCATTTCTTTTCATGTATGTGGTATGAAAATCACATCAATCCTTCACTCGCAATGCTGCACGGTGATATTGCCTTTACTTTTCCTGAAGTCTTCTGAGCATACTTACTGTCTACAGTGTATAGTGTATATTGTAAATATATATAAAATGTTACTCATTCCCTCAATAGTCTATGACATCTACAGAATGCTTTGACAGTGATGTTATACTTGCTTCCAGATGAAGCATGAAAATTTGAGTATGTGATGTTTAGCAGCAGTGCCTGAAGAATCACTGAGTAGCTGAAACTGCCCTACATTCCTACCAAATGTCATCAGGTTTTGACCACTGGTATTGAGTAGCCTAGGGCAGTAGTGAATTTACCTTCAGCCTTCAGAAGAAGGTCTGGAAGAATTACTTTATGTTGTGTGCAATATCTTTTGGACACAAAGTGTAATCCTTGTCCTTTAGAAATTGATATGAACTACTGGCTATATACAATTGTCAATGTTCATCTCCAAACTGAAGCTTCTGATGAAGTCCGTATGATTTCTTCCCATGCATTACAAAAGGCATTCAGTCTCATCTCTGATTTATATATTTGCTGTGATCCAGTACGGTCCTACTATGAAACAAGATCCTAGCAATTTACAAGCTCCACATCACTGCGCAGGCAACAAAAATTACCAGCTCTGTTTTAAAAGGCGATGACTCTTTCAATGTTTAACCTAGTGATTGGTGTAAGACGCACATCTTCTAAAGGACAGAGATAAAGAAATCCACAGTAGTAAATTTAGTGCTAGGAGAACAGACTACATCTTTCTCAGCAAAGTCACTGAGACTTCTTGACTTATTTATGTGCTATCCAGGGACAGTAGCAGGTGGATTAGTCTGAGCATTGCTTACATTCATCTGGTGTTGAAGTCGACCTTGCTCACCTCTAGAGCACCCCTGAGACTTTCTTTTTATCTGTTAAATCTTCTGTTCATTCCATCCACCATGGTGCTAATTTATGTGAGCTGCAGTGGGTTGACATTGTGGGTTGGAGTCATCTCACCTCACTGTTTAAAGCCTGTGGTGTTGATAGTCACACGTGACCACGCCTTCCCAGACTCAGTTTAGAGTCACTGGAAGTTGGTTCCTCTGACTTATTTTAAACATCCATGTTAAGATGAATTGAATCACACACAGAAAAGCCTGTGTCTGTCTGTGGATGGTAAGTCTAGGACATGAAAGTCTACAGTGTAAAATCTGGGCATCTGGTCAGGTGAGCCCCACACAGCACGTCTGAGTCTAATTGGTGCTGCCTGCAAGGTTTCTGTCAGTCCCCTGCCCTCTGTGATAATGGGGATGACAGGAAGAAAAACACAGAAGGGGCTGCTTTGCTTTGAAATACTAACTAAATACAGCAGTGGGTCAAAACAAACCAGTGCAAATGCATTCTCAGTGGAAAATGAAGACTATTGTAAGTCATAGCAAAAGTCCTCTCAGATACTGAAACCAAAGGCTATTCATTTTTCAATTTCAATTTAGAAGCAATATTTTCAGCTGCAAGTTTTGATTCAGGTAAAAGTGTGGTCTCATTTTCTGTTAAGAAAAAAATAAAAGAGGCTTTCTCCTGATTTATTTAAATGTTAACATTTAAAATCCAAATTCTCTATCTATGAAAAATTACTTTTATATATTTCCAAAATGTCTCTGAAATAATTCAGAAGGCAGCAACACAGCCAAAACAGACTACTCAAGCGTGAATTATTCAATTTAGTTCTAGGCAAAAAGCATTTGTAAAACAATAGGTAGCAGTGAAAAAAAAGCACAGTGAAAAAAGCACATTGCCAGCATTTATTATTGCACAATCATTGAGTCTTCAAACATTTGTATTGTTCAGAAGGAAAAGGTAAGTTATGCCATCAGGCATGATCCTGCTCATATGTGCCCTGTTTTCCATGTCAAATGGGCTGGAGAACATCAGCAGGTAAGGCAGAAATGTGACAGTAAAATATTCATGTGTGCATGCATGTGTGTGTGGGTCTAACACCCCCCTCCCTCACTGTACAGAGGGCATAGTGCTAAAGAGGAAAATGTTGGATTCAATGACAGCAAGGGAGTTGCATGGACAACAAGCAGTCAACTTGAGAATTAGTGTAAAAGAACTATAAAGTACTTGTATCATAGAAGAGACTGCATGGGGTGGGGAGAGAACACTTGTGAAAGCCCTAGTGACCCTGTGACCCCACAGCCCCTGCCCAGGCAGCCCTCTTGGGGGACAGGGATACAGACAGCACTCAGAGGGAGTGACTGTGTGGGTGCAGTGCAGAGGGACCCACACCTCAGGGTGTGCCAGTGGACCTGTGGGGGCTTCCTTACCATCATGAAGGTCTGTGGAGTGCTGGGTCAATGGGGGTGACATGTAGTGAGAGCAACCGCATCTCTCATGTCCATACACGTGAGATAAAAATTCTTGAGATCAGCTATGGAAGGACAATTTTAGAAACTTGCAGGTGTTTATTATTTTGTTTGTTCTGTTACATTACAAATATTGATTCTGCATATATGGTTCATGGAAGCAATGATCTGTCAATAATAATAACTAAATAAATTTTATTAATACCAATAATTAATATTAACAAATATTAATAAACAATCAATATACTGTTTTAATTCTGAACTAGTTCAAACCATGGGAAATGATGTTCACAGCTTTTCCTGGTGGTATCAGGAAGGTATGCAAGTAAACATTTCAATCTATAGTGTCATCCCTACAATGTCATTGTGAGCTGTTCCAAAATAACACTCTTAGCTTCACAGTAAATTAGGTACTTCTAAAAAAAAAAATATATATATATAAGAGAATTGCAAAAACATCAGGTCTGCATTAGACATTGTCCACAGAGAAAGACAGTGGGCTGGAGCTCCTGGAAGTGCAAGCATGCAAGGGCATATTTAAGAAGGACTGACAGAAGATAACTCTAACCTATCTTTCTGTGCTGTGCCTCTCTGTTGGTTTTCCAGGGAGTATTTAGTACAAACAGGCATTGCACAGATTCCCAAGGACTCTAGGAAGTATTTTTTCCCAGACCCACTTGGTGTCATCTTGAATGACTCCTTCCACCAAGCCTGGTCTGCTATCACAGGGTCCTTACGGTTGTAGAAACTGTGACCTTGCAATGAAAATGATCTACAAAAGCATCAGAAAGTGGTTGACAAAGGTTTTTTGCTGTATTAGAAGACCAAGGTTTGGAGGACTGATGCATATCTGGGATAGGGACAACCCACCCACAGAGCATTTCTGGAGCTTCTGTACAACTGGAGCCTTATCCCGGACTGGATCAACTGCAAGCAGAATTTCTCTCACTTTCAGTAAAGCACCGTAAACAGCCACTGTTTTAACATTCTACATACATTTTTTTCATATTCTTTCTTTCTTTCATTTCTTTTGTTACAGTAATTGATTTTGAAAAAAAGACTTAATGATAGCAAGGACTCAGCTTGTCCTCTGCATATCTATAATGGATGTAAGTGCACAGCCAGCAGCTCATCCACCACCTCACAG
Source organism: Acropternis orthonyx (assembly GCA_035583155.1). Classification (NCBI taxonomy): domain Eukaryota; kingdom Metazoa; phylum Chordata; class Aves; order Passeriformes; family Rhinocryptidae; genus Acropternis; species Acropternis orthonyx. The sequence goes on along the minus strand of JAWWEU010000001.1, from coordinate 87,167,079 downwards.
ATACATTAACTGTCAACAGCCTGTTCTGGTAAATAGTTATGCTCTCATTAATAGAATACATACACACATATGTGTGTGTGTGTGTGTATGTATATATATGCATGTGTGTGTGTGTGTGTGTGGAAGTACAAGAAAATTATTGCAGAGAAGAAGTTCAGTACTGTATAATTGTAATTTTCAGAGGGAAAACCTTGTGTCTTGTCTGGCCCTATTCTGACAGATATAACCTCCAAGACTATGCAAGAGCTGTTTAAAGAGACTTTTTTAGAGACAGCCAGTACAATGGTTGCTCATGATTCCCTCTGCTTCAATTAGAGTCCTGAAAGAAAACTTTAGCGATTCATAGCAGAGTGGCTGATGGACAGTCCCTGTAAACAAAATACCTACCTAACAAGCATGGTAATTAGTCACTGCTCCCTGCATTTAATCAGCCAAATATAAGTAGTTGCTCACTTCTCTATTCTGAGAATGTTTCTGCATTCTTCTCCCATAAGCTTTTCCATTAAAGTAGTTGCAAGACCAAGGTTGCCCATCTTTTGTAGATAAAGCTATGCTGTTCCCAGCTATGTTAGTCCTGGAGATTCCCAAGTTCACTTCAGCCAGTCTAGAGTTCATTACAACACAACATCATCTATGTTGTCTAGATTTGATTGGTGTCACTCAGAGTGAAAATTTACAGGTTTGACTTTAGGTATTCCCAGTGGGAAGAGGGGGCTTCCAGCTCCAGGCAGCAGTCTGTACAAGCACAGCATACCAGCTTTGGTTCTGATGCAAATCAGAAAGCTCCATTGCTATCAGTGCAAAATGATTTGACAGAAATACACCGATACCACTGCACAATTTGTAGCAACATTTGCTTTTGTGACTGCCTAGATTTTCTGTTACAGGTAAATTTTTGGAGATGATGAAATCCTGACTTTCAAATCAGAGAGAAGAGAATGACTTTGGGGAAGGTTGTTGAGCTACCTATCTGCATCATGGAGAGCAGGAGACAGACTAAGACATGCACTCTGGAGCACTGATGCAAACTGAGGCCCAGCTGCAGGATGGTTGTGCACCAAGAGGTACTTAGTGTTCAGATGATAAACTACAAAGATGCCAGGCTCATCAGGGGAGATTAGGATGTCAAAACCTGACAATCCAGACAATTAAAACCTTCAATACTGGAGCCTATGAAGTAAGAGGGAAGTAAAAATGGTAAGAGAAAAAGGAGGAGTAAGATTTAATGATTCCTCAGTAAAATTAATTTCTGTTGTCATTTATTTTATTTTTGCCAATTTCTGGTTGACAAATGCACGTCCAGAAAGCAGGAATTTTAAAAAATGTGCATGATGATATTATCTCGGATGAATATAAATTTAATGTGAAAACCTCTTGTGGATCCTAGCAAAAGTTCTAAATCAGTTACCTTTCATAAAGATGTAAGGTAAAATAGCTGTGTCTGGAGTGGTAGAAAATGCCTAGTACAAAAGAAGAGTCACAGCACTACCTCAATTATCACAGTGTCTGTACAACAAATGCTTGCAAAAGGTTTCACCTTGAGACACATTTGCAAATGGGACCTGAGTGTCTACTAAAAGTCTTGTGAAATTGGTCTGTGCTAATTTTCCTTACTTCCATGAAGTCCCCTGTGATCTGATAGGTATTCCAGTGCTGAATTAAATGCAGGCAAGATATTGCTGAGATTCTTCCCTGCAGATTTACAGTGAAATCTTTTTCTTAGCATGTAGGGATTTTTGCCAAAACATATATGATTTCACTAATCTTATATCAGGGTGGTATAGTTTTTGCCAAACCATTTAATCTGGGATTCACTATTTGATTTCAGGATGCTTTTCTGATGTCCTCAGAGTTCTGCAGATCCCTGCTGGACGTTTTGGATCCTCCTCGCTGACCTCCCAGGAGAGCAGGCACAACATCATGGGGCAGTTTTCCACAGCATCTTCCTCTCACCCTCTGTCTGACTGCAGCCTTTCCACTCTGTTCAAAGCACTTGAATATACCCAGGACCACCTACTCATGCCGTGACAGCTCTCCAGGTGGCTGCTTAGGGCAGGGAACACTGGGGACAGAGGCTGCCTGGGTTTTGGTCTCAGTCCCCCTGAAGAGTGACGGATTTTGTGCATAACAGAAGGGTTTCAGCAGAAGTGAAGGCCATCCTTCATCCTATACACCAAGTTGTCTGAGACTAAGGCTCTTTCCTGAAGTGTGAGTTCATGTGAGAGGAAGATTTGTGCAAGTGAGGTTGAAGAGTTTCAGCTGAGCTGAAGTTGTTATCCTGGTTCCCTGTCCTCCTGGTGAATTATTTAACCTTGCAGCCTAATGAAAAATTAATTTCCTTGATTTAACTGACAATGAGACCTAACTCCTATCTTACACCAGCATAACCATGTTCCAAATTTCATAGCATTTTGCACTTAATTTCAGCCCTGTTTTTCTCCGTTTTTCATGTTTAAGAAAAGAGAATTAAGAGAATGAGCATAAAAGGCTCATCTACCAATAGTTACATTCCTCTGACAAATTTTGCTATGTAGTAACTATTGAAGTGATACCCATGGCAAACATTATGTAGGGGAAAAAAGCGCCAAACCAAACACATACCTGAGTGTTGGAAAAAGACTGGTTATATATTCTTTTTATTTATATACTTATTTTAACACCATTACACCCCTGTGCTGGTTTAAGGTAAACCGGGAGGAGAAAAGAACCCAACTCACAAAAAGACTGCAAGTCAGAACTAAAATTTAAAAGAAAGATCACAATAAGTACAAAGTTACAGAGGAAATAGCCCATGTGACCCACAGAAAACAGGTGTGTAACCCAGCACCCTGGGGCATGAACAAAAGGGTGTTCATCAGTCCCTGTGCTGAGCCCCACCTGGCCCCCCTGAGTACGAAGTAAAAGGAAAGAGGAAACCTATTTGTGAGGATGATGGTCACGGTCTGGTCAAGAGTGGCAGTTGCAGTCCTGCTGAGGCTCTGGTCCTCCTCTGGATCCCACGAGAGAGCCAGCCCAGTCCCAAAACCCCCAGTTTATATATGCTTAGGCTCAGGTGGGAGTGCCCAGTACCTCCCCCAGGGTGGGGA
>JAWWEU010000001.1:87087072-87161885 GCA_035583155.1 Acropternis orthonyx | reverse complement strand
GAAAGGGAAAGGGAAAGGGAAAGGGAAAGGGAAAGGGAAAGGGAAAGGGAAAGGGAAAGGGAAAGGGAAAGGGAGAAGTCAGCAAAAATTCATAGCAAGCAGCCCTCAGAGGGAATGAAGAAAATCCCAAACCTGGGCTGGTAGTCTGAACCTTTCATAGTACATTTTGCTGGCCAGCCACACTGACTGAACTTTTTTGTCTCCTCATGAAGAAAGCCTTCTTTGCAGCTTCTCTTCAAATGCACAACCACTGCACCCTCTCTCCAGATTGCAAGTGTGCATACCACCACAGTTCCTAGAAAATGAGGTGCTTTTTTTCATGATCAGGATCCAGGAGGCAGCAACTGGGATGGCTCCAAAAACCTTTATAAGAAGCTGAATTTTCTAACCCTCAAAGTTTCAAGCCTGGCATGCAGTAAAGGCTGTGTGGCCAGAACTGGCTCTGCTGTCAAGTTAAAGCTTTCATATTTTGCTCAGTGTTTTGCATTAATGAAAAGGGATTAATTTTACTGAAGAAAGTATCAGTGGTACTTAGAGATCTTGTGAGAGCAGTCATGCACTGTTCTTGGCAAAATTCCCTCATCATCTTGTTAATAACTTTAGTTTCCTACACTGTTGACCCAGAGTTATCCCAGAGGAGAAATATATAATAAAATTAATTTTTCTTCTAATCTTTGATTGAACATGGCAATGACATAGTTGTACTGATAAACGTATTGTAGAGGCCATGGGAAAGAATGGACTATCTTTCAGTAACAAAGCTTTTCCTTATGTGTTCATGGTGAAACAAATTTCTCATTGTGGTAAGTGGTTACTGCAGGCTCTTATTCTAAATTGGCCAATAAGGCCTTTTTAGCCATCAGCGTGCTTGCAGCAAGTGTGGGTAGAGCCCTTCCCAAATCTTCATTCGTGAAGCCTAGCCATGATTCTAAATTGAATGTGAGCTTCAAGACCAAGTTTAATCAATAGAATACTTTGTCAAATAAGTAAATCTCAATTAATCATCATAAGTAGTTTTTATTAGTTTTCTGGAGTTAATACAACATTCTGCAAGAAACTTCATGAAATTACATGACAACAGGACCATTGTCTTCTATGTTGTCTCTCTTTTGAAATTGATAGGTGCTAAGTTTGAAAGTTATGTGAATTCTGCTCTGTATGAAGCAGAAACAAAAGCAATTGTCTCTGGTGACAAATTTTTTAATGAGTTCTCAATCTGGAAAATGTCCTTCAGATGATAAAAAAGGACTAGTAATTTGGAACATCTTTTCTATATATGCAAAAAATCCCTGCACATCTGAAATACTAAGCAGGACATTGCACAAAAACTCATTAGTAGCAGTCCCAGCTATTCACCATAGCTTACCCTGAAAAATTATATTAACTGAAGAGCAGAAAGACCCAGGTCACTCTGATTTTCCCTTTAGTGTGTTAGAAGCTACTGAATACAGAAATGTCTGCTTTGGAGAGACAGACCATGCTGGCCTGTCAAACACACTCATCCAATAAATTTGTCATAGGGAAGAGCTATCAAGGCTCTTCTCGGGGAATTCTTGGCCAATTATTATTTTTTTTAGCTTGAAATACTGAGTGTATTGTATTTGTGCCTTTTTTCTTTGCAACGTGGAGGACAACTGAAAGGATGCTACAAAATGTCCATTATGTTATAAATTAACAGTTTTATGGTTAGCTTTTGAAGTATCAGCCCTGCAAATGCATATTTTTGATCATATAACTTGTAATGCAGATAAAAAATTGAGAGATTGCAAGTAACATAAATCTTCCCTAAATCATCCCATTCCTGGCAGTATTCAAGGCCAGGTTGGATGGGGCTTTGAGCCTCCAGGTCTAGTGGAAGGTGTTCCTGCCCATGGTGGGGGCTTGGAATTAGATTATCTCTAAGGCCTCCTTTGACTCAAACCATTCAATCATTCTATGATTTTACAAATGACTGACAGGATTTTAATAACCCCCTAAATTCCTATCTGCTTATCATTAAGGTTTGATTACTCTCCATTCAACCTTGATTCACCTTCCATAACATTTAAGTGAGCCACCTAAGTGTTCAGAATCCTTCCCAAACACTCAAATTTTCCCAAGACTAAAATTAAACCAATCTCAAAAATTTCTATGATTTATGGGAAAAAAAGGATGATTAAAAGTCTTTTTTTAAGATTAGATCAATAAATTTATTGCTTTTTGTAAAAGCAAAGAAATGCCTAAAATAATGAAGTACCATTCCAAAATAATTGCTGTAAATTGGATCCAATTGGATCAGCATGTTTCTTTTTTTTTTTGTTTTTTTTTTTTGTTTTTTTTGTTATTTCAGAAATAAACTCTGTCTTGTGCTCCTCAACATAATATTTACTGTCTGAAAAGATGAACAGGAAATGTTTTGTGTTATACTATTATGCCTTTTGGTTTCACTTTCTTACACATAGGATTAGATTGGAATAAATAATTTATGTCAATGAAAACTAGCGATAAGGACCTACAAAAAAGAAAAAAAAAATGAGTTGCTGATAACTTCTTAAAGCAGTCTCATTTTTGTTTACAAATCATTGGCCAACACATGCTGAGACAGACACACACTATGCTTAAAGCTGTCAGAAAATTCTATGTGAGATAACATCGGTACAGGTGTATACATGATTTATATCATGCTTCACTTACATCCGGTTCTATTCTCTGCTTCTACTTTGTGTAACTGTTGTAGATTTTTGGAAATCAAAACTATAAGTAGTAATTAACAATGCAATTTGTTGGATGAACTCTGTATTAACTGTAACAATTTACAACACAGAAAGACTGGGGGAATGAAACTAGGGCTGCTTGAATATTCAGCAGATAAAAGGCCGGCTGAATGAGATAGCTACATCTGTGAAAAATTTAAAACTACTGGTTCTAGTATATATGATCAGCTCTTACAACTAAACTGGAGCCTAGGAGGAAGCTTGTGTAAAGCAGAAGTGTTTCAGGTATAGGGAAAACATGTATGAATGTGAATGCTTTACGTGGTCTCATTCACATGGCTGAGAAACTCATTTGTTTCTGTTTTCTCATTTGCTTCCTTTCAGTCACACAGAGTTCTGTGATGTCACCCAAATAACATTACCACCATCAAAGCAAATAAAAGCAATTCTCTTATCTGATAATTGTGGCCTTTCTCATTCCCTGCTGTGTGTGCTTCTTAAATAACCAGTGTCATTGACATCAGCAGCTCCCAGTACATGTTGTCTCATTTGTACACCACAAGAAACAGAGCTGGTAAGAAATGTTCCCAATAAATAGAAGGCTATTCATCGTCAATTAACAACACACTTTAATGGGTTTTTTAGTAACATCATTTGCTTTAAGCATAGGCCCCTAAGGGATGTGTTCTTTGTTGTTAGACAAGCAGCAGATGAGGGCAGCTATTGATTCTTAAGCTGTTGGGTGCTGAATTACAACATACAAGAATAACTATGTCAAAACTCCATTTGGAGTCAAGATGCCTGTAATACAAGATGTTTCCTTTAAGAATGAAATGTCCCTTCCATTCCCCCAGTGGGATTTTCATCTAAAAATATGATTTATTGAAGGGATTTCAATCAAAAATTGCCAGAAAGGAGGTCAAATCTCCGGTCTTGAAGTTAAAGAAACATGGTAAAACTCCAATACCAATGGAAACCCAAGCTAGGTGAAAGCATTTAGTCAGAATATTTTTAGGGGAAATATAGAACCAAGACATAAAAAGCTGTCAAGAGGCCATGCAGTTCTAGAAAAGATTTCCAATCTGAAGTATGCATAGTTCCAGGGCATAACTTTACGAGATAACAAAATTTCTCCTAGTGCTTCACATCATTTTGCATTTAGTATATGTTTTTTTATCCTTCTCTTATTCAACCACCTGGGCATGCAGGATTGCTCATTTTTTTTCTTTTTTGGCAAGCATTGCTTTATGTGTTTGAGAATAGTACTTTTCTGAACTAAAAAATGCCATTCCTGGATTCTTTCCTCATACAGCAGATTGCCTACACATCTTATTACTTTTGCTTCTCGACTGAGCACTTTTTCTCCCATTATATTTCTTGGAGATGTTAGTAGACTCATAGAACCATAGAATGGCTTGGTTTGCAAGGGACCTTAATGATCAGCTAGTTCTATCCCCTCTGATGTGGGTAGGGACACCCTTCACTAGACCAGGTTGCTCAGAGTCCCATCCACCCTGGTCCTGAACACTTCCAGGGTTGGGGTTGTTGCCCAAAGTAAATCTAATACTCTTATTGAGCTCTAACTAGAGTGAAAGCTTTGACTTAGTACTGTATCTTAAAAACTTCTGTTAACGTAAACAGCTGGGGCTGTAGACCAACAGGCTCTCTGACCTCTTCCCCTTCCTTGGGGTCTGGCTACATATGCTTAGGCCAGCTTTGCTATGGCTTGGTTGAGTAATCTGTGATCACACCGTTGTGAAAAGGCTAGGGCAGAAAGAGCTGGAAGAATTTTGTCAGAGGCTCCCCTTTCCCTGGAGCTGCATTTGAACTCATGCCTTCCCTGCTTTTCGTTGTCTGTACTATTGCTCTAGGCATGGCTACACCTGGACATATACCATATTGACCCTGACCTGCAGACTTGATTTCCTGGCTAGACCTCAGCCCTGTCCTGGCACTGCAGCCATGCTGAGCAGCCATGCTGAGCAGACACATGGCTCTGGATTTACCCTGGTCACCGACCCTGGGCTTGCTGGGTCCTGTGGGACTGATCCTGGTTGGTGAGGAGAGAAACCCATGGTCATCCTGGGCTCCCTGCGCTTGTTGAGGTAGCTGGTCCTTGCTGTGCTCTGGTAGCAACTCAGGATAACCCACAGACCCCTTTCATACACAATCAGTGTCTAGAGATACATATTCCCTGCATTGTATGATACAGTTGCCTGTTTCAGGTGCAATGCTTTTTCCACAGTTTCATTGACTGAATTCAAGATACGGTAACTGATGTTTCCTCATGCTCTTTAGGACCACTATAAAAGAGGGTAATTACACAGATTTTTAGGGAGTTATTTTAAAGAACTGTTGTTATCTACAATCCATGCATGCAATAGTCTTAGGTTAAATAAGAATTTCATTTTAGCTAGTTGATATTATTTGCTAGATGCTTAATCAGAGGGTGTTACTCATCTCTGACCAGTGATGCTTGCTGGATCTGCCTTGTTTTCCAGGCTCATTCTCAGCTGTCAACAATGTTAAGCCTCATTTCAAATATTTCCTAAAATAGCAGTAGTTGTTTGGGCACTATTTTTGTTATGTTTAAATTGCCCTTTTGCATGAATTTGTAAAGGTAACCATCAAATTGTAGCAAAAACTAAGTTGTTAACTTCATGTAAGTTCTAAAACCAGGAACCATGGATAGACAATTTGTCTTTCCCCAGGTGGATCCTTTCTTCAAGAACTATTTCTTTACATAAAACCCCAAAACTGCCAAAAAAGTACCATATAGTTTGTACAAAAACTGTACCATCCAATGCATTATCACTAAAAATATGTGCAAGACATTTCATTTAAATGCTCTATTCATGTTTCCATTTTTGTCAAGTAGACATTTTGATCAGGGTGGAAAACTGAGTTTAAAAAAGAAGTATGAAGGAGAAGCTGGCATCTACCTTGGTTTCTTTTATCATTGCACTGTCTGGGCCGCTGCAAGACCCCTGAGTGCCATGCGTGCAAACCTCCCTGTCCCTTCTGGCCTCCAAGGACTTCCCCTGCCCTGCCCTGCCCACAGCTCAGGACACCATGTCAGCCCACTGAGCCTGTCAGCCGCTGCCTCAGCACTGTCCAGCTCCCTGCAGCCCTTCTTTGCTCGGTCATGGGCCCTGCAAAGTCAGGCCCACCCACAGGACCATGATCCATCTCTGATGCCAGGGAGGTGTCCAATGCCCAGGGCTGAAGCTGCACCAGTGGCTCACAGTGCCCTGCTCTGTCTGGGAGCCAGATCGACTTTGACTACCAAGCATTTGGGGAATTAAATATTGCTTCCTCTTAACAACGGGTATTGTGTGGACATTTCTGCTGCCCTCGTTAGCTCTGTCCCAGCCCCTGAGGTCAGGGAGAAACCATTGTTCAGCCTTTCGAAGTCCTGTTTCTAAAAAGACCTCCTTGCAGTTTTAGACAGCTCTCATCTTCTTGTTTCCTTGCTGTGCAAAGTATAAATGTACCTGATTCTGAAGGTAAACGCAATCCCATGCAGGATTCACAGTTGACATGAAGAAGGTTTGCAACTCATACCCCTCTTTCATCACAGGTGTTGGGGCTTTCCTTTTCTTCAGGTTGTCCAAGGCTACAATCAAGTGGTGGATTTAGCTGTCCTTACAGTAGGTCTTCAGACCTTCTGCTTCTCAGCATTGTCTTGGTATCAAAGGAGTCGTTGTGCCTGATTATGTCCAGGGAGGCACTTAGGACTTTCTTATCTAAGCCTGCTTACAGAAGTGTTCCCTTGTTTACAACAGGATTTGAAGCAGGCAATTAGCTTGCATAACTGTTTTTTGTCATTGAATAATCAGCAGTTTTCTACTTTATTCTTCTATCTAAGACCCTAGAACAAGGTTTCTGTCTTATCTCTTACTTCCCTTTACAACATCCAGAAAAGCAACAATGTAGGTGTAAAAGGCACTGCATAAAGTTCAAGAGACAGAACCGTTCAGGAACTGGATTTCACTGCCCACCCCATATCTAGCCTTCTAAGAGGTTTATGGATAGACCAGACTGCAAACGCAAAATTAGATCAGTCTGAATAAATGATATGTCACTTTCCTCATCGATATTCTTCTATACCTCTGTGTGTCTCAATTCCACCTCTCTTTTAAAGAATTTAGGGCCAAGGAAACAACAATTTGAAGATGGATTTTTTATTTAGAACAGATATAGAATAATGGTTTGAAGGGGCAGAAAGAACATAAGTTTTACTGTATCAGCCTTACCTCCCTATTGACTTAACAGACTAGTAAATTCTGAATATATGCAAATTCTTCATGCCACTTATGTTAAGAGAATAAACAGTCATTGATTACACTCAAGCAAATAATTTCACTCCTTTGACAGTTGCTGCATTTTAGTTATCCTTGGAGAGCTGTTACACCATTCCCTGACTGGTACTCAGTAGTGGACTGGGCTGCAAATTCAGTGACAGTGTGAGAACCAGAGGACATTTTGTGTGGTAATTGATATTTTTCTCAAGTCTATCAATGCAAATCTGACCAGTTTAGCCCTCATTGCAGTCACTTAACTTCAGATTGTTAAGAACAGATGCAACAAAAACTCTTAAGTTTGTTCCATAACAACACCTGTCAGGAGAGCTTTGAGGAAACATTATAATTTTATGTGCTTACTCTTAATTTCCTTAAGGATACACTTTTTTCTTTTCACAGCAATCTTTTGCAAGTTAGTAACTGCCATGTCCTAGAGAACAACTCTATGGTCACACGAAATACCAAGTATTTCTGATTTTTGTAAACGTAAGGATTCTTACTGAGATTTGATCTGGGAGAAAGAAAAAGGATTTGAGTGTTACTATGGACTGCAGAAATGCCTGCTTGTTTTTCAGTTAAGGTAAAACAATCCACTGAAACAAGAGTATAAAAGAATCTTTTAAAAGTTAAGCATCTTAACACCACACAGAAAAGTTATCAGATTGTTCCTAAACATGTCTTGTAGGGTTCTTGTGGCCTAAAATAAAAATTGATTTTTGTAATTTGGCAAAGACTGCCTGCTGGAATTGCCACTTTTCCTGTGCATGGATGTCAACATTATTTCAAGTGGTTGGATGATGTTAGCAAGCATCAGTACACATAGTATTTCTCTCCTCAGATTATTTGATAGTCATTACTCAAGCCACTTCCCAATAGCCTTCTCTTTTTGAATTCAGTCCCTCTGTTACAGCTGTTTGCTCATTGAGAACAATACTGGAACCTGCCACAGAGGTATTTTCTTTCCACTTAATGTGTAGAGTCTTGACTTACCCAATTTTCTCACTGTGCTATGACATGGGAAAAAAAGGGTTAAAAAATGAAGACTTCTTTGTTTTAGTTTTTGGGGTTTTGTTTTGTTTTGGGTTGTTTTTGTTTGGTTTGGGTTTTTTTTTTTAAAACTCTTTACTCTCTTGTTACAGGTCAGCAAATTGCATTTTGAGCAAAAAATCCTCTGTAAAAAGGAAGCTTCTTCTGAAAAATGTATCCTAAACCTTGTCTTTCAAGAACCTTCTTCAAGTTTATGAACAATATTTTCTTTTTCTGAAGAGATGGAATAATCCACCCCCCCCAAGTTTGGTTTACAAAATGGCTCTTTCCTAGGGAAAAAAAAAAAGAAAAAAACCTTTCAATAGAGTCTGAAGAAAATGGATAATGTTCTTGGGGTTTGAATCTTTTCAGAAAGCCAGAAGCTTCTAAAATTCTGGTTTTTGCCTCTTGTTTTGGATTTGCATTCCTTTCAAAGTGAATCTATATTTCCCATTAACATAATAATCTAGAAGTCCCTCTAGTCTATGCAGTTTTAGAGGCTGTAGTGCATATCCTCAAGAGACAGAAGTCAGCAAAACTCCAGAAATGTAATTCAAGATCTATTGATTTATACCTGCTGAGGATATGCTGGTGAATGAGATACAAAAAGCAAATATACTGTTTGAAAGGCAGGAAAATCCTGTAAGGAAAACCGTTGAAGTTGCTACTTGCCAACAAAGTCCTTTTCTATCACTGTGACAGATAACAAATATTTAAAAGACATTTTTAGTCTTTTAGGAATTAATGAAAATACCAGCTGGGAGTATTAGAGCCCTTGTCTTATCCTTAACTCACTCTATGTATTTTCAAATATTTTTTAAAATGATCCTTTGTGCCCTGTGCCTGAATAGAAACATCTCAAAGGGTTCATTTTGAGAAAGCTAATTTTATGGCTTGAGCCCCCATCATCAAAATAAAAAAGAAAAAAAGATGTTCCAAGGGTATCTCTACATTAAAAATCTTGGCCATGGACATAACAATCAAGAAATAGAAGTTTATTGGTTTATCTTGTTGTCAGCTTCAACTGGTTTTTGCCCCTGAGCTTAAGAATTACAAGGTCATGGAAAAAGAATTTGGCAATCTTCCTCTTTGCCACCAAATTTGAAGGGATTTTCTAACTCCTTTAGACCTTCAGCCTCAGTGGAAAATACATCCCCATGAGCTAACTGAGGGTGCTGGTGTTCGGCATTGCCCTGCTGCCCACACAGAAGTTGCTGTGTTCGATGAATACATGTGAGAAAGGGAATTAGAAGGAAAAATAAGGCTGAATACAGTACCGAGCTCCCTCTCAGGTACACATCTGTTTCATAAGCTATCCTTGAGACAGTGAATATAAAGGTGAAGAGAACATGACAGAGCCTCGTGGTCATGGGATCAAAAAAGCTCATCTCAATTGGTGTAAATTGAATTGGGGTTGAAGCATTTTAATTTATGGTATGTATTTAACTAATAATCAGTGAGCTATATATTCATGATCGATACCAGCACCAGAACAGTTATAAGCTGAGCCTATGACCATCAACGCAGTCTGTTGTGTACTAGGACATGTAGAAGAGCAGCACCTGTTTACCAACAGGGAAAACCTTAGGAGTCCCTGGAGTAAGGTCTTACTCCACAGTATTGTGCTTTGGCTTCTTTCCACATGCTATTCTCTGCTCAATTCCTCCTGGCTGCCTCACATGTTTTTCTCAGAAACCAGGAAACAGCATCTGAAAGCTGCTCAACATGTGGAAACAGAAGAGACAGGAAGATGGCATATGGAGGTGGAGTATTGTGTCCCAAAAATAGGTATCATGGGGCTATTTAAATATCCAAAGTTACCTGGACTGCCATTTCAGAGGGCCATAATCTATTCTAGGACAGATAACCAAGGAAGTGGTTGTTTTTATATCTGATAGCCCACAAGGATTTCTTTCCCAAATGTCACTGAATTCCTTATGGTTACATGACAGCACCAAGCCCAGTTCAACACAGGTAGTGGAGTCCGAAGACTCATTCAGCTTTCCCTGAACTCAATGCTTACACTTAGAAGCATAGAATCTAGAATTGTTTTGGTTGGAAAACACCTTTAATATCAATGAATCCAACTGTTAACACTGCCAAGTTCACAACTAAACCATGTCCTTAAGTGCCACATCTGCATGTCTTTTAAATACCTCCAGGGTTGATGACTTGACTTCTTTCTGAGGAAGCCTGTTTCAGTGCTTTAGAAACCTTTCAGGGAAGAAATCTTTCTGGTGAGTTTGGGAAGAAACCTCTAAGTAATTCTAAAATGAAGAGAATGCGTTTGCTTTGAAATAGCATAGGGCAAAAAGTCAAAATAATGTAAGGTCTAAGATACAGTAAGTGTCTTGTGTTGTCGGAAACATAGCAATACAATTCCATTTAGGAATCAAACTACTCTGGGGAAGGAGGGGTAAAGTCTATTCTGTATTACAGGAAGGACTGTAGCTGCAAGAACCCTTTTATTCCCTTCCACACTGTAAGGTAACAGTTCCCATTTGCTGGTCTTCCCAATATCTTCGCTTAAGATGGAATTGCTCCTGCTTGCCATGAACCTGTTTTATCCTGATTTAATAACCTTATTTCATATTAGCATATTTGATTTGAGTGGGCTGAATCTTCAATGATGTAAACTGGCTGAGTTACTTAAAAAGTTCATCTACCCCAACTTTGGCAGCTAACCATCTAAGCTGGGTACCTGTAGTATTTTTAAACTTGGGTCAAAGAAAAATGTACCTCCAGCAATGACTCATCTTATCTTAAAATTGCTGTCCAAGACATATCAAGTGTACCATCTGTGGAGGTGGCCATTTTTTTCTAACAACTGTAAAAGAAGCCCACTCTGACTGGCCCATCTAACTCTGACACCTCTAGGATAGAGTAGATGCCACCTGCCCTCACCGGCCTTGTGGTCTCTAAGGGTGTCAATGAATGTCAAAGAGTCAATGCTGAAGAAAGCAGGTTGCCAAGGAAAAAGGAGTGCCAGGTCCTTCATCCCCGTTGTCAGAATTGTGAACAATTCCACAGCCTTTTTATTATTGGAGATATTTCTATTTTGAAAACAGAGTTTCTGTGAAATGTCCATTTTCACATTTCCTTTTTCTTCATCAAATCTTAAGGTGCCTTATATGAAAGTTGCTTTCTGACACTCCAGATTTACAGCATTGTGAAAGGAGAGGTAATCACTGCCCGGGCTTGTGTCTTACTCCCAGGTAGGATACACGCCCCATCCACAGGAGAGTATTTATGCTTAGCCTCTTGCTTTGCTAGTCATGAAGAAAAGTAGCTTTTACTCTATTACTCTAGCTCCTGGGATTATAGCTCTGGTGTTGCAGATGTCCAGCATTTAAACAGTCCAAGGAGCAGATACTCGTACCTTGGGTCATTCTCAATTAGCTTCCTATTCCCACAAGGTATAGGTGGACTTCACACCGTAGTTTTTCAGCAGAAAGATTGAAAAAGCAGTGGGGAACTGACTCCACCCCATAAGCTATACACTAAAGAAGTACAACAACACAGAGACAACTATTTAGAGCTCCGTATATATATATATATTTAGTTTTCTCAGTTACAATCCAGGTTCAGTTTGGGTGTGTGAGGTACTCATATTCCCAGAGTCTTCTCTGTTTACAAATAAAATTATGTAAATAAAAAAGGATGCTGTAACTGTCTCAGTGATATGTCTAAATCAATGAATAATATTAGAAGAAAAACATCATAACATTATGGCACAAAAATTTTCTACGGGTTATTCCTTTGGAATGACATAAACACAGAGACCATCACTGAATTGACAAAGTCGCATTCAGTAAGAATCCCATGCCAAATTACAGAGACCCAGCAGACAGACTGCTGCCATGAAACATTGATTTAACAGTAAATCCACATCATAGTAACTAGACAAGAAGTAGTTTTCAGAGCAAGCATTTGCAAATTTTCATCTCAGGTTTCATTCAGCCTTTAGCCCAGCTGTTTACCCAGTGGAAGGATATGCCTGTGAGACTGAAGAGGCAGGATAGACTTGAAGAGGACATTCCCATATTTCAGTATATCCAAATCCAGCTTCCCTTTGTGGAGAGTTCTGCTGCTCTTGGAACTCTACACAGCTGCACAGAAGGGGCCAGATCCTCTCTGCAGCATCTGCTCCCTGCAGAGACCCTGCAGAGGGAGCAAACACTGCAAAGGTGTAAAAAAGTTGAGCGTCTGTATGCTCTAGTGAAAGACAGATATACTCTACTCGAGAAGACAGAGTGTAGGGGAAACTAGGAAGAAGTGGTTATTGTATAATGACTTTCTGCAGTTTGGAGATGACAAAGTATTAAACAGATCGTTGACTTGTTTACAATTACACCTGCAAGAACACCTTGAAACTTCTATTATGGGATCAAAAGATGTCTTAGATTTGATGTAGTTTATATACACATCAGGAAGGAATGCTTAGAAGGTTGTCTCAATAAGGGTATGTGTCTTTTATAATCAATACTGAAATATGATTTAAGATATCCAGAAAAAACTTTGTATCAAAGGTAGCACTGTGAGTGACAACTTCGAAGCTAATTTTCACATTTACATCTCTTGACTGTTAGAAATCTAATGTTAAATGGCAATGGTTATAGTTTGCACCACTGTAATTGTGTTAATGATGAGTTTACGTATGAAAGTTCAGGCTTAGTATGATTGATGTGTTAAATACATTTGTTCCACATTCACTAAATTACAGGTTTTACTTGCCAACTCTATCAAGAAAATAAAATGGAGATAAGTTATTTCCCTAAACTATGGTCTACAATGTGATTAAATTAAAATTTGAGTGCTTTGATTCCCATCAATGTTCAGGAAATACTTTTAGCCTTTTCCTTTTGCTTTTTGCTTGTTTATTTTATGGAAATACTTTAAGGAGTAAGGGAAAATCCTAGCCATTGAATTCAGCATCATGCCTCAGCAAAGATTTTGTAGGCTCAGTGCAATTTATTGAAAACACTGTTCTATCAAAAGAAAGGTAAAATGGAATGAAAATAGATATTTCCACTTCTTTGGAGTGATAGCAGAACAGATAAACTCATCAATTTGGACTCATCTGAGCGAGCATAACAGTTCTTGTTCCCATCTACAGATATAATCTGTAAATGTGAATTTTGTCTATCCACCTGCTGTTTACCTGCTTAAGTGAGTTAGGAAAGTTTTAAATCTGGAGATCTACATGTCCTAAGGCCATTTTGGTGGCAGAGACTGTCCTGGTGGCCCCATGATCTCTTTAGAGATATCACTGCCATTTAGCAAGAGGTGCTGTAGTCTCCAAGATCAAGCAAGGGCACTGTAGTCATATCTCTTGTGGTCTCTGTTAGCCACATCGCAGTCTGGATTTGAGTCAACAGTGCCTGTAGGAATGTGATTTGACTTAAAGTCCAACCCCATGCACAAGCTTGTGTCACATGTGGGTTGATCATGTCTCGATAAATGGAGTCATTGTCTAGGTACTAAGGGAGATCAGGACATTGGGCTCAAGCCTAAGAAAAAAGATTGCATACATATGCAGACCTGCCTTCCACTGACATATCTAGTAAGCATGAACATGCTTTGAGACTTACAACTATGTTAGGAGGAAGAGGAGGTGAAAACACAGTAAATAACCCTTCTACCCCTTGCTCATCAGTTGTAACTATTGAGGTGGAGATTTGGTCAAAAGGCCTTCAATTCTTAGCAACCCCAACTCTTTCATAAGAGGGATTTTTTTAACTGATCAATTTGCCAACACTGGTAATTGTGCCGGTAACCATTGATAACAGTGTCATAGAAAGAGGCTTTGTCACAGCTCTTTGCTGCTGAGCTGGTAGTTTTCCTGTCTGTGTGCTGGTAGTTTTCCCAGCTATATGTTCCAGGCTAATGCTTAGATCATACTCTCAGTGTTACAACTGCCTGCTATTCAGAGATTTGTATGCCCAAGCTTCCCTTGTTCTCTTCCCTTTGATGTCTGTTACATTCACTTTGCTCTCTCCATTCCTAATTCCTAACACATTCCTCAGGCCAGCAGCAGCTGGACAGTTTGCTCCCCACAGCAGTTTCCATGGGTGAGCAGTGTGAGTTCCTCAGATGAGGCCAATACTCTGCAGTGACTACCATATGCTGAATTACTTCTTGCTCTACTAACTACCTTTCTTCTCCCTCACTCTGTCAATACTACTGCAATAGGTTAATATGAACCCCATCTGAGGCACTTATACTGCTTGCAATTTCCCTTTAATTTCTGTAGCTGGCCTATTCACTGTATTCCTGCACAGGGATGTACAAATCTACCCTTCACCAAACCTTAGGAAAATTAGATGTCTTAGCCTGCTTCTTTGTGAATAAGCTTTAATAGACTGTGTCCACATTCTGATAATATCCCAGGCACAAATACAGTGACAGGAATACATATATATTTTACCAAAATCTGATCTTTCTTGTGATTTGTCTGTTACACAACACCTGGAATAAATGCCTTTACAGCTTGTCCACAAGTTCACAATTGGTCTCTGCCTCCATGGAAGGAGATGTATGACCACAGGCAGTTAGCACATTATTTGCAGACTGAAGCTTGTGTCTGCAATATCCAGCCACTAGGCTGTTTATTAGAGTGAAAAAGCTGTGGATCCACACATCTTTCCTCCATGACAATGTTTCTCTGACTTATGGCCACCACTAACTCACTAGCTCATTGTTCAGTTGTTGAGTTTTCCTTTTCTAACTTTTCACGTTCTGGCCATGGCTCAATATTGTTGATTCCTTCTGTTAAAGTTCCTTTACACAGTATGACTCATCCAGGCTTTCACTGTCTTACATCTTTAATAGTACAAAATTGTTCTTTTCTGCTTTAGCAAATCCCTTTCTTTGCATATCCATTCAGACTGCTGCTGCTAAGTGCTGTTCTATGAGTCATTAATTTTGATCATAATATTCTTGTTCTGAAAACTTTTCACTGTCTTTTTTTTTCTGTTCTGTTCCATCAGACACAAGCTATTTGTGGTCTCATTCAAGGATCTTAACATCTTTGACTTTTCATTTTAGTTCTGTTCGCTATCAAACTGATTTCTTGCAACTCTTTTCAGTCTATGGCATCACCTGCATTTTCCACAGAGTCCTCTGTAAACCTCTGCAAAGTCACATCAAGATTATCCTCCAGGCCCTCCTCTTTCTCTGTGAAGATAGCAAAGACCTTGGCTACATCTAGCCTGCTGATGTGCTGGAGCAAATACCTCCAGTGCTTTTGCAGTACAGCTCTTTCATTTACCTGGTTTGCTGTTTTTCTGCATGTAATGTGAAAATAGTCTGGGGAAACAACTAAGTTTTTTTGGTTTGAGCTTGCATTTCCCAGTCTTGGTAGGCATAGTCCTCTTCCATGGCTGGACTTCCTAACCACTGTGGATTACTGCCTGATGGCTGTGGGATTCTTTTAAATCAATATATAGATATGCTGACATAAGCCCAAATGAGGATACAGCCATATTGGTATATTTTCCTGAATGGTATGAGCAAAACTGGGATAAGTACTTGGGACAGCTGAAATTGAATCTTTTATTACTAGTCAAAAAAACTGCAAAACATCCTTATTTAGACAATTATTATTTAACCATTGCACACTGTAAGGATGGAGATGGGAATATACTGCTGTGAGGGGCATCAATATTATGACGATGGCTAGAAAATACATAAGCAGTTATTCAGTAAACAAGATTATACAAGCAACACAGACATTAAATCATCTGGCAGGACTAAGAATGTTTTTTTGTGGGGGGACAAGATCCTCAACAACCACATCACCACTGATATTTGTCAGTTGTCATGCCTATCAAATTCTTCTCCTCAGCTCCCCAGCAGATCCATGGATTGGTGCCTTAAGATAATTATATTTATTACAAAAGAAATTAGAGATATAACCTTGTATTGTTTATGTTTTAATGATTATTCAGGCTTCTAATTGTTCTTCACCAAGTCCCTGTCCTATGGGATATTTTTCCAAGGAAGTATTCCCAACATCAATTCCTTGAAACGATATTACAGGTGCTCACAGCTTCTTTGCCATGATGATGAAACGGTAAGGCATTTTTTTTCTCACAGTTGCAGTAGGTTTAGCCTGCCAGAAGCTAATTAAATTTGTTTGATCATATGCTCATCCCTTAAGTTTAATAAAATGGAATAATCCAGACAGTCAGATCTGTTTAAAGAGTTGGAATAAGAGTTGTAACTAGCACATTAGCAGTAGGAGGTATAGCATTTTGATCTCTTCTAAATGCCCTAGTTGAGAAGACTTGATGTATCTGAAAACAAATCCCCTTCAGTAGATGTCAGCCTGGGGAACTGAACTGACGCAGCAATAAGATTTAGAAAGAGCTCAGGTTTAGATGAACTTGTGAGTCTTTGTTTTCATAGGAAGAGGTCCCACCACACATCCCTGCCTAGAAATATATTTGGGACAATACTCCCTCTTGATTAGATAAAATAACCAAGGAGCTAGGGCCCTAATTGAGCAAATACTCTGGTCTGCTAAACACACATTGAAGTTATAGGTTCTGTCTCACTCATGTCATGTCTTAATTAGTTACACAACAAGAAATGATATACAGCAGTGGTTAAGGAAGTTGAGAATTAGAGACTGTCATAGAAAATGATTGATCAAACCTTCTACTGGGGTTAGTGTAATGGGGAAAAATGATTGGAATAAAATTCTATTTACAGCAGCAGCTCCAAGCCCTCTAATTATTTCAGGTCCAATAGTGATATGTTTTCTATAAAACTTGGCTAAATCCCTGGAGAAAGAATTAAGCCTACAGAGATGGATCCAGAGGTTAGCTGGATAGTAGAATATGATTTTTTCCTATTATATATATATATAGCCTGAGCCAGACTAGTCCTGAATCCCAAACCTTTACTTGAAGACGTTTGGAGCATGGCATCTTATCTTTGCCCCTGCCCTCCTCCCCAGCTCATCCCGCCCACACCCCCCACCCCCCCCCACCCCCCACCCCCTCCAAGACTGAGTGAGCATTTGGATTTCGTTTCCATGGACAACTGACAAGAAGTTGGGCACAAGATTGGATGTATGGGCCAAGTCACATCTGTAGTGAATCGATGACACTGATGAAAATCACACCTTCATGCAAGAATTCATGTTTTCCCCTAGCTCAGTAATGTAGCCATACATCTGAATGGAAAAGTACTGGCAGCTTATATTTACTGTGGTTTGTGGTCTGAGCCACAGGTACCATCTCAGCTTGTTCTTGGCTATGGTCTATGAGAGCAAGAGAGCAACCTCTGAGTTGGGAACAGTCCTGAACCCATCTCAGACCAACATGCTTCATTCCCTCTTCCTACCAGAGAACAGAAAATTGTGTCCCTGAATCTCAAAGGGGGAGAAGATGTAATGAAAACTCTTGACTCTCAACATCAACTTCTGAAAAGTGCTTAATCAGACAGGGCTAAGTAGATCACAAAATCAAGCAACATAAAAGCAGCACATGTTTTGACTCTAAATAGAAGTATTTTGATAGTCACACAATGAACGGCAACTGTCCATCCTTCTTTAATGCAGGAATAAAGAGTTGTGTGACAGCACTACATCATTTGTTGCCTTTTCAAAATGCTGTCGTGTAAATGCCACTTGCATTATGGTCATTCACAAGAAATGTCACTGTAGCTGAGCAAGCTTATGGCTGAGGTCTTTTTCCATCCAGTTTGCAAAATGAATCAGGCACTGTGATAACGGGGAGCATAAGGCAGACAAGTGAGGTAAGTGGGGAGACGGCATGCTGAGAAAGCTTGGCAGGAAAATTTTCTCTCAGCTTTAACCAAACTGATAAATGTTAAGAGAATGTCATTTACATGAAAACCATGATCAGATTGCAAATAAAGTTTGGTGATTCACAAGCTGCCTCTGTCCTTCTGAAACAATATTTGTAGCGCTGTGAAATACTGCATTTTCATTAAAGTGACATTAAGGGAACAATAACACGAGAAGTTGCCTGTGTTGAAAAAAACCCTTCAATTTGCATTAGTTCAAGGACAGCCAAAAATTAGTTTGTCACCACAGTTGCATCCCTGTATAATGCCATCACCCCCTTGCATCTCCTTCAACACTGTCCAAAGCCCTTCCAACGGAACTGAAGTTCCCAAAAACTGTTGCAGCATCTTATGTGAGCCTGAAGTTTTGCTCAATGGAACAGGGATGTGTATGTATCAGCATGATTACTTCAGCCCTGCCTTTGCAGTTAAAGCTAGATTGAGCATGGTTCTGGAGCTAATGGTGAGTCCTACTTAAAAAAAAAAAAAAAAAAAAAAAAAAATTAGAATTAGAGGCTGTTTGCAGCCATCCAAAAAGAGTGAGAGCTGAAGGAAATAAAATGCTGGCTCAAGTCTTTTCCACCTCCCAATGGCTTAACTGATGTCTCTGTAACAAATCAGAAGAGAGCATGTGAACAAGCTCATCTTTCAAGACTCACCAAGGCAGCAGGTTGGCTGATCGCTTTAGGCTGCCTTCAGTGTCAGGAATCTACTGCCCATGTGAGTTAAGCAGGCTTTCTGAGGTCATGTCACTCACATGCTATTCAGTCAAGCTTACAGAGTGCCCCTAGTTATGTAGGATGTTACTACATTCATCCCTGCAATACTGTATTTCTATGAATAAACTCTGACTTGTGAGTAGACTCTGGGAGTAAATAAAGATCCTGCCATCAGTTTTAGCAAGACATTAAATTCAAATGTGTGTGACACTAAATCCCTTCTCCCACTCCACCCCTGCCTAGTTAAAACCATCCACCCAAAAATATTGATGCAGCCACATGCATGTGGCTGGATCATCCTGTAGGACTGTGTCAAGGGGCACAGTGAAGCTGGAGTTACGGTGGAAAAAGCTGGGATAACAGTGGTCCTGTTTCTGTTTGAATCCTCTCTAACATGAATAATTTGGGGGGCAGCTTCTAATCCCCCAAAAGCTGAAAAATAAAAGTTAAAACCTAGCTAGAAAAAACCCTACAAGCTGCAGTAAGAAGTTGAGATTGATCAATGAGATGCTGGCTTTGCCATGAGCATTCTCTGGGGAGTCAGTACATAGCAGCCAAATAGGTTTTATTCATGACCTGAGGAAAATTCATACCAAGTGTGAGCGTGATGGTATTTCATTGAATGTCTTCAGCTTTGCTGATCAGAAGATGAGAGCCCACACTACTTAAGAAATAGTTTATGAGAATGAAAGTTATGTAGATGTTAATGATGTAGAGGTAATAAGGACCATTTGGATTTTGTAGGGACTACATATTCTATTTATCACAGTGACTTTTTGCTTGCTCTGTTAGATGCAAAAAAAAAAAAAAAAAGGGTTTCATAAGTGCTTTAATTACAAGAAGTTTAGTTTGTATTTCTGTAGTAACCTTTCCTAATATAAATTAGGAATCCAGCAGTATCTACAAGCTTAGTTCAGCGAACTCTCCAGATCATGATATGGCCAGGGTGGATTCAGCATATTTGGAACATATGTAATACAGTTTGATCTTCAGGATATGTACATTATTACACAACATCTGAATAAACCAACAACTCATCCAAAAATATTTTTGCTAATAAAGTCATGCCATTTTAACAGACTTCATTTTCTTAAGCCAACCAGCACTAAGTATGGGGTTTATTATCATGTGGTATAGCTGAGTTCTATATGTAATATTTTAAGAGTGGGTAGAACATCTGTTATTTTTCCAGAGGCAGAGGGTGACTACATCTGCTTTTGCATTTTCTTCAAAATACTCTTTGTTTACTTTAAATTATTTGTTTCTTCAAAGGTGGCTATGAAACACATTTAGAAAATTTTCCCAGGTTTGGATTACAAAACTACATCCATGGGCAAAACAAGTTATTTCAACAGTATCAGCTACTGTATTTAGTTGTACTTCATTGCAAACTGCAAAATTAATCAACCTTGATTAAAGAAATTTACAGCTTACCGTCATGTATCTGCTGCATCTTCATTGGAACTACAGGTTTCAGGCAACCTTGAGCTGTTTTCAAAACCACAAAAACTTCTTCAAGTCTTTTCTTTTTGAAAAGAAACTGTGAGAGTTACAAGCGCATCTTTGCATAAAGACCTCTAACCATGACTTGAAATAGTTTTCCAAAATGTAAACATCAGGTGTCTCCAGGCCTTCCAGAATGAGATTTGAATTCTGTTATAGGAGGAATCTGGGGTTCTCCACTCTATACCCTAGAAAGCCTATTCATAGTCCTCTTACTGGTCCCAGTCTAAGTGCTTCATGTCTTGAATATCTGAATATTGTATGTTTTCTGGAAGTAAATCCACATTAAAAGTAACACAACTAAACTCAAACACGCAAAATCCAGAAGACTGACATATGAAATAAATTACTGTTTCAGTTGGGCACTGAATTCCAGAAATATGGAGAAATACAAGACCAAATCAATGTAGAGTATGGGACAGCCTGAACTCTGTTAGAACACCAGTTACCAAACCTGTGTTCCTTTCCCATACTGGCAGTTTCTTTCACTTACATAGTTCAAGCATATAATTTAGACAATCATAATAGCATATCACAGCATTTATTTCATTCTTAAATATATGGAAATTAAAAATAAAACAGTAACAACCAGACAGAAGGATCTCCTTCTTTCCTACTACCCATCAAACCAGAAGGGACATGTAAAAACCCTCCCCCCACACAACAGAAGTTCCATTGCTATTTGATGTTTGGATTTCCCTTAACAAAGAGAAACTATCTCATCACTGCAAAAAGAGAGAGGAGTTTAGCTGATTAGCCACACAGATGTGCATTTGCCCACAGGTCCTGCATGTACTCCATTTACCACTGCATATCTCAATTTTACTACAATGTGCATTGATTGATAAATTTTATTGAGAAACAGAGGAAGATTCAGGGCTGTTGTATCAACACAGGAGTCTATTTATCCAGGATAAATAGGACACAGAGTTGATGAATATCTGTAATGAAGTTACTAAGTAAATTCCTGCCTGCTTATGGCAAGACTGAAATGTTGAGGCACGATGAAACCTGTAGGCCAAAACTAACTAAAAGCAAATTTCATAATCCAGTAATCTCCTTCCTTAGGCAGGGATGCATGGATGAGAGTCTTCATATCATGTGTAGGAAGGGCCTTTCTGTGGTCTTGGGTGGGAGCACATTAATGTAAGTTATCAGCAAAGCTGCTTGGGAGTATTTCCACAGTGCCTGCTTCCACAACACCTTTGTGCCTGGCTGTCAAGTTTAAGCTACTGTTTTCTGTCTGAGGAAATGTTGGATCATATTGTTGAGAAGTTATGAAAACCACATTTCTGGTTCCTGGTAAGAAACTGAAAAAGGGCATGGAAGAGGAAAATGACTGGAATCAACTAGATCAAACATATATCAACAATATATAATTGTTGGACTACTAGATGATCTTGAAGCTCTCTTCCAACCCTGATGATTCTGTGATTCTGTAACAGCAGAAGTAGCTCCCTGAGGTGCACATGCAGAGTTGGTTGGAGCAGTAACAATGTAGAAGACCAGACATCAGCAAACCACCAGGCTTAGCTGTTGACCACAAATATTATGTATTATCTTGTGGTCAAAAGACTTGAGAAAAGGACTTGCAGTTACTCTAAGTAAATAGTGTGCTGGCCCAGGAAGATAGCTTTCATCAGTCTAGTAAAGGCACATTTGATTCACAAATTAGCCTGCTGGTCCTCAGACCAACTGAGGGAGTACAAGCTCCTGTTTCAACTGAAAACCAAAATGTCTCTTTCTGTGCTCTGTAAACATATAAATACAATTCCTCATATATTCCTGTTTCTCTGTTTCCCAAACTGCTAAAACACATTTATCTTTGTTGAAGTTTCAAATTTATACTCATCAGAGAGTAAGAAAATCACAAGAAATCTAGACTTGTGGAGCTTCAGAAAAGTTGTGTGGTACTTTCCATGGAAATGTAGGGTTTTGAGGTAGAATTAAATTGATATAGAATAAACTCACAGTTCTTCAGCTATAGGTCTTCCATAAGACCTCAGGAAATAACAGTTAATCATGTATGAAGAGATACACAAGATTTTCTTTGGGAAACAGATATAGAAAACACCTCTGCCTACCTCAGCTATTTCCAGCACTCACACATTTATCATAGTACCAATTTGTGGAAGTTATAAATAAATCCAAATGTGCAGTGCTTTGGATGTACTGATCCTCAAAGTTCAACCTCTACAAATGTGGTAAGAGTTCTAATACAGCCTGAAACTGTCACAAAGACTCCACAGCACACCGTGCTATTTCAGTTAGCTCTATCTCTTGTGCTGCATGCAGGTTAAGCACAACTGTCCTGGGAAAATAAATCCTGAGCAGACTGAACACATCCCTAAATCCAAATGTGAAGTCCTGCATCTGGGCAAACCCCAGGCTCAATACAGTTTGGGGGATGAATGGATTGAGAGCAGCCCTGCAGCAAAGGATCTAGGGATGCTGGTGAATAAAAAGCTGTTCATGACCCAGCAATGTGCACTTGCAGCCCAGAAAGTCAATTGTGTCCTGGGCTGTATCAAAAAGCAGCTTGGCCAGCAGGTCTAGGCAGATGATTCTGCCCCTTTACTCCACTCTCATGAAGTCCCACGTGGAGCACTGCATTCAGCTCTGGGGCCCCCAACATAAGAAGAATATAGACCTTCTGGAGCAAGTCCCGAGGAGGGCCATGAAGATGATAAGAAGCCTGGAACAGTGGTCTGATGAAGACAGACTGAGACAGTTGCGGTTGTTTAGCCTGGAGAAGAGAAGGCTCCAGGGAGACCTTATTTCAGTCTTTCCATAGTTTTGAGTGGCTTATAAAAAAGATGGGAACAAACATTTTAGTAGGGCCTGTAGCAATAGAACAATGGGTGATAGTTTTAAACTAAAGGAGGGCAGATTCAGACTAGATATAGGGAGCAATTTTTGTTATGATGAGGGTGGTGAAACACTGGCACAGGTTGCCCAGATAGGTGGGAGATGCCCCATCCCTGGAAACATTCAAGGTCAGGTTGGACAGGGCTTTGAGTAACCTGATCTGTTTGAAGATGTCCCTTCTAATTAAGGTGGACTGGACTAGATGACTCTCAAAGGTCTCTTGTAACCCAAACTATTTTATGATTCTATGATGAGTCCTTGACTAATACATTGATCTAAAAGCAGCTGGGAAAAATTAGTGCTATAAAAGTCTTTTAAGTCTCTTCTAAATACAGGCATCACCTTGCTCAGGATGGTTACAACATGTCTCAGGTTCTGGGAAGATATCCACTGGCATGCCTTGTTCTTCTACTCTTGAATACCCGCGAATAAAATTCCTGCGCTTATTGGACTTCAGTCTGAACCATGATAGCTCCTATTCCTTCTATATTTAGGCTGTGTCTTTGTGGATATTCATGAACAAGCCATTTTCAGTCCCCATGATGTCTCCTCTGCAGGACAGCATGTGCTGCTGTACATGGGCATCCATTCTGCACTTCAGTGGTTTTCTAGGCCAAAACTTTCTCATCCCCTTCTGTGTCTGCCTAAGTTCCCCTGCCACAAAAACAACACCATAACTGCCAGTCATATTTGCTTTGTTTGGGAAATGTAGAGAGCCGCAAGATATTACATTTGGCAGATGGCTGCCCAAGCAATTACCATTACAACCTAAGCAGGCAGATGCCAGGCTCCCAGGTCTCCCAGCCCTATGTTCTTCACATAAAACATATACTCTGCCCCACTGCTTTATACAGTGCTCTACTTAGTAAGCACTAAGCAGCTTCAAAGCTCAGTTATATACTTGGCACACATAGGTACTCATTGGTTTGGCTTCTGACCATGTAATTCACTTGGACATCCTTGCCATATTAGGAGCTTCTCTGGCTTGTAGTGACACTGATTAAAACTGGGGGATATCTGGGCACCCTCAGTGATGACAGGCATTCCTGAACTACCATATGCTTTGTCCTCTTTCTGCATTTTTGGTCATTTTCTCCATTTGTCTGTTCCTTTAAGTCTGCGGTCAGAAAAGCCACCTTCATACTTATCACATTGTAAGCATACCAAAAAACAAGAAAAGAGAGACAGGTAATTTAACATGCAATATAGAGGCATTAGATCATTTTGTCTTTTTGTTTTTCCTCTGTTTGGCAATAATTAATTTGATATTATTCTTCATACAAAATTTTAGCACAACTCTCTTACTGCAAGATGCTTAACAAGTGTTTGATGCTAATTCTTCACACCAACATTATATTTCTTGAGAGAGGAATTGTTTGTCACTGACAATTTTCATAGGGGGAAAGTTTGCTGGGCTTGGAGCCAACAAGTGTTTAACTTTAGACCAATGCCATGATCTCTTTGGATCTGGAAAAAGCAATGGTGGAAACCCCTCTAAATACCTCTCATCTTATTTCTCAGTTAATATTTTCCCCCTTCACTTACATTTGTTTTATAGTTACAGAGCTTCAGGCACAGACAGAAGTGCTAACCCCTCCCTGATACCACACTCAGTGACTAAAACTGCTTGAGGTTAATTAGTTCTGCAACAGACCTGGCCAGGGGTAATTTTTCAGGTTACTTGCCACTGAATCTGAATCTCTTGCTGTCTCTTGTTTTTTGACCTTGTGTCTTCTGGCTCTGTGGCTTTCCTACAGACAGCTTGTTAAAACCAATGGCATAAAGTCACACTTGGGACATGTTCCAGTGTAACTTGCTCTAGGTGACCCTATCCTGGCAAGGGATTGGACTGGATGATCTGCAGAAGTCCTTTCCAGCCTTAACTACTGTGCGGTTCTCTGAAAGTACACAGACTGCTACTGAAGCACATGTCACCTCTCATCTCCTCACCTCCTGTGGCTCCCCACTTGTGAGCTCCCAATCAGCCACAGCAGATGTGAATTCAACAGTAAATGTTCTGTGTTTCAAAACCAAGTAAATTCTTTATTCTCCACCTTACTTTATAAGCTGCAGCCAAACCTCTACCACAAGCTCAGTTGAAACTTGAAGTTAGATCATAGCATATAAGCATTTCTGAAAGTAAGGGGACACCTGTGAAGATTTCAAATGTTCAAGCTGTTCTTGCTTTATGATTGCTGATTAAACAATATGTATCCTTGGTGGCCTCACAGTTGGAGGCAGCACAGTTTTTGGCAGTTGTCCTAGTATTGTCTAATTGCTGCCTGTCACACCAGCATTTCAGGTACTGTGCTCCATGAGAAAAGTTGATTCAATGAGTTAGAACAAACATGCCAAGGGACGTGTTTCCAGCAGGTTCACAAGAGGCTTTGTTACTGTGACTTTAGGCATTCTGGAAGAGAGAGGAGCAGAGTCTTGCATTACCCAAGAGAACTAGGTGTTTTGCCAAAGCTGGAGAACATGATTCTTTTGGTCACAAGTATCTGAAAAAGCAGACTTGGATACAGGGAGGAGGGGTCAATTTAAATTAATATTTTCTGAAGCTTTTTGTTTAACTATGAGCTCATTCCCTAGCTCTGTTCTGATGTTCTCAGACTGTCTGCATTCAACACAAGTTTCCTTTAAGGGCACTATAGACCTCGTGTTTGGCTATGGCACCAGGAGTCAGTCTTTGTCCAGCTTTTATCTAGCTCTGCAGACATAGCCAGAGTTGGACTTTGAGACAAATTGCTCCACAATTCCACCAGTAACAGGCTTGGATGGCTCAGACTTGTGGAGATGTTGGAGAAGGAATTATGACCCTGAGATTGGCTCAGTTGGTTGGAACCTGGAGCTAATAACACCAAGGCTGTGGGTTTGATCCCTGTATGGACCATTCACTGAAGAGTTGGACTCCATGATCCTCGTGGGTTCCTTCCTACTCAGAATATTCTGTGATTCTGTGAATGGAGGAGGTTATAGAGATATAATCACTGACAAACAGCACTTCACATTACACCTATGAGATTAGCTGGCTTTTTATGCACTATAACATTACTAGTGAATTGCAACAGGTCATGGACTGATCTTGTCAGTCTAATGGTGGGAAATGTCAGAAGACTGTGTTTCAGTCCCGCATGGGGAATGGAGGGAAGAGGTGACTTTTTGCCTTTCACTTAAATCAGTCAGGACGAGACTAAAGTTCAATTACTCATCAAGTTTCCCCAGATTTTGAAAAAAAATCAGTTTCCAGATTTCCAACTGTTTCTAAACCTCACAGGAAACTGCAGTTGAATCTGAAGCATAACCAGAGGAAGAGAGGTTAGGCTCATAGTTCCTTGAAGAAAAAAGTACAGAGAGCAAAAACTTGCTTGAAACAAATTCTGCAGGACGAACCGCTGTGCTTAGCATGTTGGTAGTCCTGTGAGAGCCCAGAGAAGCACATCCAGAGGGTCCCTCCTGCACCTCCAGCTGCTTGTGAAGCTTTGTGTCAACACTGGCTATGGAAAGAGGCTGTCCCCTGTGGTCAGCTTCTGCCAGACCTGTCACAGAAACTTCTGCAGTTCTCCCCATGTGCTCCAGAAACCACATGGATTTATGGAAGATTTTGTTCAGTCCTGACATGCTGTGAGGAAACCATGAGTTAGTATAGATCTATAAACATGCTCAGAGGGAGCAATTACTTCTGGCATGTGAATGATAGGATCAATATGTACACATTCTGTATAGTCTTTGCCCGTCTGCTCAGTGCATAGGAGAGATTATTTTTAGCAGTGTGAGTTGTTTGCCAAGGTAGAGTTTTGTACCTTTTCTAAAGTTACTTCAGCCTGGGAAAGGCCAGGGGAAAGACATCTGGTGGAAGAGCATGGATGGAGAGCAAGTCTGCTTCTAAAAGAGAGAAAAAGTTTGGACCAAGCTTGCAAAGCCAAAAGCTAGGTTAATTAAAATAATTCATCCTGTCATTCTGATGTTCATGGAAGCAAACCAAAATACTTAATAGTGGCCTTCAGGGTCAAACCATGCTTTGCTTCACTTCACTTCTAGCTTCCTCTCCCAGTCATTGTTAAGTGCAAGCCTCCAGCTCATAGGGACATCAAGCTTACTAATCACATTTCAGATAAGGCCACATTATATTGTCTGAGCCCCAGGACTGTCAGGTGTTTTATACTGAGGACTGAATCTGATACCTTAGATTGATCATCCATTTCTGGGCTTTCAGTGGAAACTCATCTACAGTTATGCTGATAAGGTTTCACCAAATGAGGTAAATCACAAGGTGAAAAAAATGACCCATATTCCATATTAAGAGAAAACATTTGGACTAAAGTAGAAGCATACTGAAAGATGTAGCATGGAAGAGAAAAGTCTTGAAACGTACTCTTCCAATGTCCACAAGTTAGGAGCAGGAAGACTGTAATGTGGAGTTGCATTAAACTTCTGCTGAATCTATAGTATTTGAGCATTAATTGCTTCAAAGTCCTTAGAAAATCTTAAATTGAATCTTCCTGAAAAGTCATACATCAAAATGACAGAAGTTGAAGACTACACTTGTTGTGACTCAGAGCTGAAATGAGTGTCATGGTCTCAATGACATGAGAAAAGAAGAAAAAATAGTAGAGTGACTAAAAAAAAAAAAAAAAAAAAAAAAGCTCTGTCATGTTTGAGAAAAAGACAAAACTAACTTCCCTACTAGGTTCTCCAAACATTTCTGCCTTAACTCCACTACTCCTTCGCAAGCCAGAGAGTGATTGCAGGAGACAGCAGCTCCCAGAACCCTTTTTTTTCAGATTTAGTGTGACCTCCAAGCCATTCTTGCTCTGGTTTTGTTGGTAGTAAGAAGAGCAGTGTATCTGGATACTCTAAAAAAGCGATGGCCCTGGACAGTGGGGCACAGCCACACAGGTGAGCTGAGGTAAGCATGAAATACAGTGTTGCACCATTGACAAGAAACAGTCCGAAGGCAAAATCTCTGGAAATGGATATATATGCCAGTGAAGGTTCATTTCTTGAAGTTAAGGAGGAGATTGTATTTTTCCTGGAACAATCTGAGGGAATATTCAAGATAAACAGCTGACCTCCAGCTGTCACAGATTAAAGAGGTTAAAAACCCGAGGATAGCTTCCATTTGAAAAACATAGACACTATCTCCTTTGCTGCCTCTCTCTATTCAGCCTCGGGAGTCTTGTCTCATTCATGGAGTCTGACTGTAACTAGATTAGTACTGAACACATACTCTGTCTGCTCTGAAATTCAAAATCTGTCTCTCCTTATGTCTGAAAGACATGATTTCTGTCATGCTTCCAAGATTTTGAGCCAAACAAAAGAAGCAAGACCTATTCCTGGGCTGCTATTTCTTCCTAGTTTATCAGTTAGCACCAAGAGTCATGATCCTGTGGCTCAGCTCTTCTCTGAGCCCCTGCTGGAGTCAGCCTCATTTACCCACTCTTTGTCTTCTCCTATTTCAAATTCCTGTTCTCCTGTCAGTCCTTCTCAAGTACCACCAATGACAGAGCAGTTGTACACCAGCAGGGCAACAAAACAGATTTTTAAAAAAAAAGAAACAGTAAAATTTCATAAACTTTATTCCATTTATTTCACAGCTTCTTCTGAAGTGAAGGGGCATTATTCCCTAATATTATCTTCCTATTTTTTTCATTCTTTCACCCCTATCATAAATTAAACTGGAAACTCTTTTCTTCCTCATAAAGTAATGAAGAAACAAGCAACAAACTAAGGAGTTTCTTCAAAGGAACAAGAGCCCAGCTCTTCATCACCAGGATGAGTAACTGCTGGTGGCACAACAGACACTGCTAAGGCTTTGCGAACATCACTAGAAACAAGAAATCAAATGTGAGCCGTTCCTCACATCATACTGAGTCCTCTAGAGTTATTGTAGCTCTTTCCTTCTTAAAGCAATTCCTTTCTTCTTTATCTCAGCTGGATGGTTACATGGTCTCCAAAACTCTGTCCGAGGGGCAAGTGAGGGGAAAGATCCTGATGTCCTGTCTGCAAGGCAAGTTATTTCCTTTGATGGAGAGGGAGTGTCCTTGCTAGCTCACAAAATTTTTCAGTGTGGTCTGTTTTACTGAGTATTAGTGACTTTTAGAGACCTGCAGCAATATAGTGTTCCATGATCTCATGAAACTCTCATGACTTTATCACATTGTTTGCAAGTTTGTTTTCTGAGGAAAAATGATACACCCTGATTTTCTTAAGCTTTCTCCATAACCCACAAGCCTTAGAGTCCTCAAGGCATGTCTATAAACTTGGTTAAAGTTGGTCAGGGATATGAAGACTGATGAGGAAGTTGAGGTCTGAAGCCTAGGAGTTCCCAAAGCTGGGAAGGGGTCTGGGGCAGAGAAGGCCAACTGCCCAGAGCAGGAGACAAGATGTCTCAGAGTAAGGAGATGGGCAGAGGGACGGGGAACTCACAGAAATGGAGACCAATTCAGTGATGTCATTGTTGAATTGACTGTGGTTGCTGTAGGGATGTGGAATAGGAGCCAGGGATGAGAGAGGAGGTAGAGATGAAGAGGTCAGCAAGTAGACAGCATGCTTTTTAAAATGAAAACATAGTTGATAGTTTCAGGTTTTGGTCTGACATATGGAAAGAGATGAAGAATTATATCTCCATACTCTGAGTGTTGGTCTTCTCCAGCTGTCAATATTCAGCTGTGAAGTGCAACAGCAGAGTGTGTGCCTTACCGGCTCTGGTGGTGGCCCCTGCAGGTGGCCACATGGCATCTTTGTTGCTATGGGGATCTCTGCCAGACTCAGGCAAAACAATTAAAAGTGCCAACCCTGTGGATTGCCCAAACCTGCTTCCAAGAGGATGGTGTCTAAAGAAGCCTTGTGTTTCTCTTCTAGTTGTGGTTTGGTTTTGTTTGTTTAATTTTTTAAGCTAAGAAGGCTTTATGCAAACCTACTGTAAAAAAAAAAAATCAAAAAAATGCTGTTTGCAGACGTAATTATTTCAAAGATAAACAGTGTCAAGATCAGATGCAAATCCATCTTTGATGACGCATATACTAAATGTTGCCAGTGTCATATGGAAAAGTAGTGTCAGAACATGTAAAGATGCTCTCATAAGGCATACACAGTAGAGGAGAGGTGTTACATTTGATTATTCAAGCAAAATTTGAGTTTTCCCAGCTCATGAATGCTTTTTCTGGCAATGATAGTAGTGTTATTTTAGCTTCACGAATTCCATGTAAGCCAGTGCTGAAGTTAATGAGAGGCAGTATATACTGAGCTGCATAATGGCATCTATTTTTACTGTGAGACTTTGGAGCACTAATGCCCTTTAAACAGTTTATAGATTTTGCTTTAACTGGGTGTTCATAGCTCAGTTTTTCACACTTGAATTCAATCTCTGCAAAGTCTATATACAGACTTTGTGTGTGTATGTAGGTAATCTTACGTAGATAGGTATAATGAAATATTTTTTCATCGGCTTCCGCAAGTAACCTGTAAATGGAGCACTACTTACTGATTTCTATAGAATATATGTGAATGGCGTCTGTGTATCTATGCTAAAAACAGACATATGAAGCGAGAGAGCATAGAAAACTTTCTCAAAAAATACTGCTTTTGTATTCTTCTGTCTGTGTTGTTCTATCTGGGAATGCATGAATGCGGTAACTTTTTTTATATCTAAGCAACTCATTTATCTATTTCGACAGCATTTTGACTTCTAGGAACCCTAATTGGTGTTCCATTAGGCACAGTGCTAGCTTCACTTCAAATAAATATAGCAAACTCTTACAGTATGCATCATTAATGACTGCATAGCACACAAAATCCTTCTTCATGAAGAAAAGACAGATGGCTTCTTTATGTTTTTAATATTGCACACAGTCAAATCTTGCAATTGCTTTTATTCAATAAAAGCTTTTGTCTTCTCTGCAGTAAGATGTATTCTAGCCTTTACGGCCTTACAACTTATTAGATAAATAATTACTGGATTTCCATCTATGACTGCAGGCACAGATATTCTCTAGATACAGATGGGACTGGAGTGTGTTTATGAAACTTATAGATCATCTTTAATCATTGGGTTCCTGAGGTGACCTTCAGAGACATAAATAGCTACCATCAGGTGTCCAAGTCTGAAGCATAGATTCCCAGGAAGAAAACAGAGTAGAGAGGCAATGCCTGGAGGGCAAAAGAAAAACAAAACAAACAAACAAACAGGAGTCACTAATGTGCTTTAAATTGTTCTTTGAGAGGAAGTCTACCTCTTCAGGTTAGGTACAGTGCCTAGAAAAGCAGCATTAGCACCTAAATAGAGTACCAGAAAATACTCATTGAAGCCTACCCTTGTCCTTCCTTGTCTTCAAGGAGAGTGACAAGTATCAAAGGAGAGAGTATCTTAACAAGTACTTTGGTTATAAAACATCTTGAGCTCCAGGGGGAACCTGTGTACCCCCTCCATCTGAGTCAGCTGAGGAGGACCCTAGCACATTGCTCAGCCTTTGTCTTGATCTGAGAGGTAGTGTATTACTGGCTGATTCTACGGTTTAAATAGAAATCCATTTCTTAATAGACTGTTGGAAATGTGCCCAAAGATGAGGCAGACCCAGGCTGTTTATAAGTGATTTTGCCATTTTGTACCATGCACTGGAACATGAGGAAGGTGAGATGGTAACCTCTCCAGCTATGAGTTAATGGTCTTCTCTAAGATGTTCACCTAAGATCCTCTGTGAGTCAGAGAAGGCAGAGAAGTGATTCCCCACTGAGACAATTTGGTGAGACAGAATATGTGACTTGAAACTGAGAAGGGGCGCATTATGTTTCACAAATCTTGGGTAACCTGTTGCAGTCAAGTGTCCATTCTCTAGGCTCTTGGAGAGCATAACAAGAAAAAAATGAATCACCTTCCTCCCTGACGGCAATAGCAAGAAAATGAAGGGTGAAAATGATTGGCATCCTAGTTGAGCAATGAGAAATTGAAGTAAGTCACTGTGATGTAAGTCCACAGAAAGAAGAAAATCCTTGTGAGGGAAGTCTTGTGCAGTCTCTCTTTGGGCACAGGTTTTGCTGTGAAACAAAAATATTTATTATAGAGGGACAAATGACTGAAGGCACAAGTGTTCTGCATTGATAACTGCATCATAAACAGCCCAACTTCAGCCCTAATTAGTGTCTAGAATTTCCTTGGATGTCATTGAGAATAAGGGCATCAAATGCTTAGTCTGACTACTGTGATCCCAAAAGAGAATAATTGTTTTCTTTTGCAGAGTATAAAAAAATACTAACAAAATTGGGCAATTTTTAAAATATTGGAAAAAGGCACAAGGAATTCACACTACTATTTTTGCACAGGATTAATTTTTTAAATTCAAACCCAGGCCATCTGTGCTTCAGGGATAACCTGGACAACAGCTGTTTTTCTTACATCATGAACATTTTGTGCTCCTCTGTGATTTGTCATTTGTTCTTTGCTGTTTTCATTTTTTACTACTGTATTCTTGCCCTACTAGGTCTAATTTTTCTCTGAGTTACCAAGGTGTAAATCAACAGTGAATGCAATGAAGTCAGTGGTGCTGTGCTGACATGGATACAGAATTTTCTCAGTGGAAAAGTCTTTGAACGTTGCTTTCTGATGCTGTCACACACTCCTCTGCAACCATGTAAGAACAGTGGAAACTAGTGATTTTCTGGACCAGCAATTTTAGTATCTAGTTACAAAATGTAGCCATATGGTCATTTGTGTCCTGGTCCTAAGGGTCTGTATGTATTTGCATGTTTCCTCTCCAGTGCCACCACAGATGAAGAGCACTTTGGGGACAGAACCCAACAATAGCAATATCACTTCAGCTGGGTGGACACAGATTTGTACCATTCCCATGGTACTGTTGGGATCTTCCATTTGTTGGGACGTTTATAATTGTGAGGTTATGTAAGAAGCGCATGTGTGCAAACAGGAAAGAGACATACACAGAGGGAAAAATCTGTTCCATGCCTTTGTAGAAAATGCATTAACTGGAAATCACAAAAAAATCACTATTTTGCCTCAATGATATCAAATGTTTTCTTTTCCCTTGATCTGCAAGGAGGTATTTAGGAGTCCCAAATTTATCCAAAAGTGGAGTGGTGGCCACAATTCTAAGCAACACCCATAACTTTCTGTAAAAAAAACTGGTTTGCATTATCCATTCAGTCACCTTACTACTGGCTCTATTTCATTAGTATGACCTGTACCTGTGTTGGAAACCCCCTCAAAAATTTTTCTTGAGGTCAGTATAGCCAGTGCCTGTCTCCTGACACAATGTGGATGGGCATGCTGACCACCTGGGACCAAGAGGACTACCTGTATCCAACTTTTCTCTTTATAGCACATCCCGTCTTACTCCTTTCCCTCTTTTAGATTTGATTTCTCTCTAATTACAAGTTGGAATATCTCTGGATGCCAACAGGTAAAGGCAGGAGATTTGTGACCTTACCATTTAAATTCAAACAGTTTGAGCTGCCCATAAAATTGAAAATGAGTGTGCCTGAAGTTCTTAAAACTCAAGAGAGGGAGATTGATGGTAGGTGGTCATCTCTATCATGCTTCTTAAGTAGTGTTGTGTGCACCTATGATCTTTATTTGCCTTTCAATCACAAACAAGCACTCATTACTGTGTTGTTCCTATTCCTCACATCTGCTAACAAAACTCTCTTTGGGTGATGCCTGATGGCTCTTCTCAGATATATAATTGAAGAAAGGGAACCTCTGAGGAAAAAAACACTTAACCACGTTTAACTTTTTGAATTAGATGCAGGAGTCTTTGACCCTGAGAATGATCTCAGATACATCCCAAACAAGATAAATATTCCGGAAGGCTCTTGAAAGTGTTGTTTTTCTATTCTCCCTTCTTGAATTTCTTAGCTAGCTCAGAGTAGTCTGTGTCACATTTCATGCACGTTGTAATCTCCAAGGGGAAGAAATCACTTAAGCATGCTGTCAGGCTGTTACTTCAGGCTCTCAACAGTCTTCTGCTTCCTCTGAACACTAGTGTATATGTATGAGACTTATAGATACTGTCTGACCAAACAAATCAAACCACCAGCTATCTCATGGGAATTCCTGAGGTAGCTTTACTTCTCTACTCTTCAAGATGTCAGGATGTCTTTTAAATATTATTGAAAGTCTGCTAGAAATGCCATCCAAGGTATAGTAGCTTGAAAACAGTCATATGAATGTAGGTAAACAAGTTTGATAACTTTGTCCTAATTATACAGATTTTAGTGATAAGAAGTTTGGGAGGTGTATATATCTAAATTTCTGACATAATAGATATCCTAAATCACACTTGGAAAAATAACAGCAAGCTACTATGATTTAAAATATTGTTAATCTGCACCTGAACTAAACTATAATCTAGTGGATAGTCCACAGAGAAGCAAATTATCAGGGAAAATGATCCACAGAAAAATAAACTGTCTAAAAATTATACGTTGATGGATGTACACAGAATGGATGGCTTACCAAATTAATGAAAACAGGAACCTTCTGTGGGAAAGCCTGTTAACTTTGTATGTGGATCATGTAAATTAATCACATGAGGAATAATCAAAGTTGACCATAACTAGTCTCTTAGGTTGTGTATCAGACTTCATCACACAGAGATGACTTGTGCAGACACTGCTTTTGTCCACTCTGGGTTTGCAGAATTGTGAAATCTGATACTTTCTATTGTAAACTTAGGTGTAACTTAGCCATTTTAAAGGGAAATACATTTCTATTGCTGGTGTTTGATTTGGTATCCCTCCCTTAGGTCATGTCTGTAATTTGCATGTCACAGAGGGATTTCTTCTGCATTATTTTCACAGTTCTTGCACATCCTATGGAACCACATGCAGCACTAGAGAAATAAAAAGAAATAGTCTGGACCTATTTTTCTTTCTTTCTTTTTTCAGTTTCTTCCATTTTTCCCAGCCACTGCTGAGACAGAGCACGTGGTTCATGAAGAAATCTCAAACAAATGGCATGAGAACAAGCTCTTGATGCAGTATTCTTGTAGTCAACATCTCTGCACTGGCAAGTGCTCACAATTCCCCTTGGGTGCCTCTAATTATAATGTATCATTCATTAAAAATGACAACAACAGTTCATTGAGCCTGCATTCTTGTGATTAATTGCAGTGTTCTCCTAATCACTTGTTGTTATTTATACTTCTGCCTTTATGCAACTGATGATAAAGTACATTTGCACCATTCAGAGAGTAACAGAAGTGACATGAGGGGTGAGTTTACATGTTGCAATGAAGCGTTTTGTAGGAACATCTGAATTAGTGGTGACCCAAGCTGTGTGCTGGCACAGCGCAGAGATGTACAGCACTAAAGATTCTCATCTCAGAACTACAACAAAGCTATGTGAAGCTCAGAAGCTCTGCCTCTCAGAAGGATTTGCTAGACTTTACAAAGAGCTGTGGAGTCATGTTTCTCCTGCTTTCAGTTAAGCTCATGTTGACTCCAGCTGGTGAAAAATTATAGGCAGCTCCATGCAGGTGTTTCTCAGGAACTCCCTTTGAGTGTTCCTGCTGGTATGTGATACCTGTACACATATCAGATATCAGATTTCAGCAACCAGAAGCTAAATCTTTGTTTAAACCTTCTAAAAATATCTTTAAAATACCCTAGATCCACTGACTAAGCACTGCTGTGTATTAAAGAACTCACTGAGCAAAACCTAAAAAAATCTCTGCAGCTCCCATAAACTCTCTCAAAAATAAATTTTGAGGGTGCAAGACTCCATGATAACTTGCCAATAATAAGACTGTAGCTGAATCCACCTTGAGTTTATATTTGTCAGCAAATGATTTCTGATTTTTTCCCTTTTATGATCTCTGCTAAGGTAACAAGCAATTTTGGGTGCCTGTTACTGGATGTCTAAACCCAAGACAGCCATCAACAATTTGATTTGTGGAGAAATTCCAGAGCAGCTGTCTCTGAAAATAAGTTACTCCCTCAGGTACACTAGATGTGGTTGTCTTGGGTGGGTGCACTCTTCATTGGGTAAAAGAATTGGTTGGATGGCCAGGCCCAGAGTGTGGCAGTGAATGGAGTTACGCGCAGCTGGTGGCCAGTCACTAGTGGGGCTCCCCAGGGCTCACTATTGGGCCAGTTCTGTTCAATATCTTTATCAAAGATCTGGATGAGGGGATCAAGTGCACCCTCAGTCAGTTTGCAGATGACACCACATTGGGCAGGAGGGTAAGATGGCTTTACAGAGGGATCTGGACAGGCTGGATCTATGGACCAAGGCCAATTGTATGATGTCCAACATGGCAAAGCACCATGTCCTGCATTTGGGTCACAACAACCTCGGGCACTGCTACAAACCTGAGGAAGGGTGGCTGAAAAGCGACCTGTTGAAAAGGACCTGGAGGTACTGGTCAACAGCCAGCTGAACATGAGCCAGCAGAGTGCCCACGTAGCCAATGACATCCTGGCCAGTATCAGAAACAGTGTGACCAGCAGGACCAGGGAAGTGATTGCCCCTTTGTACCCACCATTGGTGAGGCTGCATGGAGAGTGCTGTGTCCAGGACTGGCCCCCTCAATGCAAGAAAGATATTGAGGTGCTGGAGCATGTCCAGAGAAGGACAATGAAGCTGCTGAAGGGTTTGGAGCACAAGTCTTTTGAGAAGTAGCTGAGGGACCTGGAGTTGTTTAGGCTGGAGAAAAGGAGGCTCATTGGTGACCTTATTCCTCAAGACAATAACCTGAAAGGAGCTTGTAGCAAGTTGGGGATCGGCCTTTTCTTGAAAGTAACAAGTAATAGGACAAAAGGAAATGGTCTAAAGTTGAGTCAGAATCAAAGAATATTCTGAGTTGGAAGGGAAGTTGTGTCAGGGAAGTTTTAGATTGGATATTAGGAAAAGTTTCTTCCTTGAAAGTGTGGTCAAGCATTGGAACAGGCTGCCCAGAAAAGTGGTCACCATCCCTGTGAGTATTAAAGAAAAGGCCAATGTGTAGATGTGTTTCTTAGAGATATGGTCTAGTGGTGGACCTGGCCAAGTTAGAGCAATGGCTGGGCTCGATGACCTTAGTGTGTTTTCCAGCCTTCATTATTCTATGATTTTATGATTCTATGGATGTGCATCCAAAAACTGTGGCACTGACATGCCAGCTCTGTTTTCAAGGTATTTTTTCAGGGAAGCTGACAACTTCCTATGCTGTTATAGATCTTTCTTATGTCTTCTTTTTCTATTAGTTTTCTGCTTGCTACACATCTGCTCTGGAATTCTCCTGTTCCTCAGTTTCAGGCTTTTAGTTGCAATCTAATGCTATTTGCACAGCATTATCGCCTGGAGGCCTAAGTCAACTCTGGCAAGGCTCCCACTGGCATGTTATGTTAATAACTGATTGGTTTTGTTCTCAGTGAGAGCCATTTGTTCCAACAACTGGGATTCATCTTGCTTTTTTTTAGTGAGTACGCAGCTACACTCTAGCACAAATATTAAAGGCCAAGATCTTTAAAAATAGAAAGGAAGGAATCACCAGCATCACTGAATCCAAGTCAACAGCTGCAGGAACCCATAGAGTAGCTGCCCGGTCCAAACT
Source organism: Acropternis orthonyx (assembly GCA_035583155.1). Lineage (NCBI taxonomy): Eukaryota > Metazoa > Chordata > Aves > Passeriformes > Rhinocryptidae > Acropternis > Acropternis orthonyx. Next base: position 87,124,407 of record JAWWEU010000001.1, on the reverse strand, counting down.
GCATACCCACACCTGACCCCACCATCACAGACCCTTGCTCCTGAGGGCAAATTCATATTTTCAGACTTCTGACTGTAGTTTTTGAGCATCCAAGCATCAAATATGCAGACTTTCTGGCAGACAGTTGTTGAAATTTTGGCCTGCTCTGGCATAGAAATACTGCAGGAAAAGTCAGGCAGATAAAGACCTGCAATTTGATGCATTAATTCATACACAGTAATGGGAAATAAGGTTGCAGAGAGTGTGCTTATCTGTAATGTATTTGTTCTTCAATATGTGCAAAGCATGTCCCTAATATTACATGCATTTTTATTTGTCACTGAAAGGGTGCATCTCCATAGTATAGGCATTTTCACTGCCTGGGAAGTTTAAAAAAAATTACCCCCAGACAAGAACAACAAAAAGAATACTACTCACAAGCAACAAAAAGTAGTACATTAAAATTTGTATTTTTAAAATGTGCCTGCGAATTTTACAGTCATTTGCATTTCAAGTCTGCAATTAGATTACAAAAAGCCCACAACTGCAGCTGTGACAAGTACCCTGTTATTTGAAAAAAAACCTGTAAATAATACTCTTGTCCTCCTCTGATGAGAATGAATTTTAGCACAGTGCTCAACAATTTCCTCTTCAAGGTTATTTTCATGCTTGACACATTATAACTGGAAAACCTAAAAGAGTTGGCATCCAAACAAATATGTATTGAATTATAGAAATTACTTTTGGTATTGCACATGACCCTTTACAGAGCATATTCTCAGGCTTTTAGGATGAGCTGCAGAGTATCCCTAGAGCCTCAGAGAGGCTTTTCCTGGCACACAGGGTGATATGGCATCACATCAGCCCCGTCATTATTCAGATGAAGGGGAGATGAAGGTTTCTGGAGATGGACATCCATCAGCTCTCCTGGAGTTAGGAGGACATACCTTGCCATGAAGAGGAGCCAAGGCCAGACACTTTCTTCCCCACCCTCTTCTGTTTTGTTTGGCAAAGACAAAGACTTGGAGGCTCTGTTTGGCAAAAAGAGCCACTTCTTCCCCGGATTGTCCAGCCCTCAGTACCAAAACTGGTACCTTCCTTATGGAGGTGCGTCCAGCTCCTCCTCAGCACTGGTGTACTCAAAACCAGGTGTAGCAGTCAATCCATGACACCTTTGGAGAGTAACAGGTACTAGATGTAGAGAGGACTGACACTGAAAATTTAATTGTTCAACAACTGCTCATGAATCAGGTCTCTGTATTTAAATGAGCATTGTCTTCAGGTTCTTTTTGCCCTGTCAAAGAAAGCATCTTTTCATTTCACCCTAGAACCAGAAGGTTAGGACCGGCTGTGGGACAATAACTTGTCTCGGGGCTTGAGTGGGATATGATTTTTGGTAGGGATACCTTGGAAATCAGGTCTCCATTGCAGCCCTGCAAGTGAAGTACCATAAAAAAAGAAAAGGGCAGGCATTTTTAATAATTTTTGAAAATGTCAGCTTGTGTGGTGGGTTTTAAAACACACCCCTGCATCAGCAGGAAAGCTTGTTTGGCTTTCTGCAATGGCCCTGCTCCAATGGGCTGCCAGGTGTGCCTGCAGGGCATGACACACACTGGGCAGCCAAAGACACCAGCAATTCGTTAGATGTGCACTGCTCTGCACTGTGTTTGGCTGTGGCCATTGCTAATGGTTTTCCCTGCGTGGTTCTTAAGGGTGACATTTGTGAACAGTTTTTATGCGTATCTGAGATGGCAAAAGTAGGTGCTGAGGTTTGACGCAGCCCTGTCCTGAGCACCTTGATTCACATGTGGACAGTGGCTTTGGTTTTAATTCCCAAGATAATTCAGTGTTTAAATTTTTCCTGTCAGTATTAATGCTGATGATGTAATAGAGGTGTGTTAGGTCTGAGCCCCAAGACGTTGTGGAGGAAACATGGCATCTGGGAAAATATCCATCACCTGCCAAACTCTGTTTTTCACTGTGCTTCAGAACTTGTTCTTGTCAATGGAACTGGATGAAAGAGACAGAAGACTTGGTCTCTGTTATTGATCAGTGAGAAGAAATGCAAACTTTCCCTTCAGCTCTAATTTAGGGTTTCTCCTTCCTTGTAATATGTGTTGCTTAGCCTGGAGAAAAAGCAGTTCATAGGGGACCTTATTGCTCTCTACCACTACCTGAGAGGAGATCGTAGTGAGGTGGGAGTCAGTCTCTTCTCTCAGGTAACAAGTGACAAGGACGAGAGGAAATGGTCTCAGGTTGCATCAGGAGAGGATTAGATTGGATATTAGGAAACATTTGTTCACAGAAAAGGTGGTCAGAGATTGGAATAGGTTGCCCAGGGAAAACATGGAATCACAGTCCCTGGAAGTGTTCAAAAGGCATATGGAGGTGGCCCTTAAGGACATGGCTTACTGGTGAACAGGGCAGTGCTGAGTTAACGGCTGCACTAGATGATCTTAGAAGTTTTTTCCAACTTTAATGATTCTATGTGTTAACATGAATTCCTCTCCTTATATCAGAAGGCAAGTGGACAGCACAGGGAAAAGTGAATTAGAGACACAATAGGAGAATTAACATAAATGATGAGCTAAGGACTGGGCAGGAGGAGACTGACAATGGCTATTGGGAGAGTGTGTCCAAATGAAACAAAAGAGTTCATGATCAGGAGGAATAAAGACTGTAGGAATAATATATAATAATATTGTTATTTATGATCCAGAAAGAAAGTTATTATTTTTTTTTATTCTGCAACAGATGAGAGAAAAACTAAGATGGGGGTCAGGGGGAAAAGAGCATGATGTGACTTAAAATAGCTGAACTTGTTTCAGCTTAACAAAGAGGTCAAGAAGAAAGCAATTTCTCTCTAGAAATATATCAGAAGATGGAGAAGGGCTATTTGAGCTAAACGGCAATTTTGTCAAAAGAACAAAAGAAGGGGGGAAATCAGTCATAAATACTTTCAGCCTGGAGAGCTTTCCACCTATCTGAGTGGTAAGAGTCTGCAGGGTCCTCTCAGCTGGAGCCACTGAGACAATCTCTGGGATTTAAAAGTAGAGCCTGAACGCTGCATGGAAAGGAGTCAGTGACAGGGCTGTCTGGCTTTGACAATGCAGGATGCTCCTGTCTTCAGTTCTTTCTCTCAAAAAAGCCAATGAAAATGGAAATGACTGGAGGATTTGCTGACAGCACTTTTGTTAGCTAGCAGTTATCAATAGGACTTAGTGCTCTGAAAATTTCCACGGTTGGCTGTCAGACCTTCATGCAGCCAGTCCCCTGAAGCTCTTATTTTCATGTTTTACAAACACTTTATAATGGAGACAGATGTATATCCATGAAAATGGTGCTTCAGAGTTTATCAACAGGTTTTCCTATTACAGCTGAAGCTACAAAATATGCTTTTCAAGATCATTTGACATGCCAGCCAGCTTTGAACTCCAAATGAGACACCTAAATATTAGACAGATTTTCTGCCAAAATTGCTAAATTATTGGCAGCATGCAGGTAACGCCCCTGCCTTCCCACTTTTGAAGTTCTCCTCCTTTTTGGTTGCTGTGATTTCTCTGTCCTCCTTTAAGCCTGTAGTAACTCACCTTCAGACTGCTGGACTGGTGTCAATGGGCAGGAAGCAGCATGAGAGGCAAAGTTTTTACTGTTTTACATAGGAAAGCAGTTTCTGGCCAAAAATTCTCCAGTTCCTGATCAGAATTGTCCTCTAACTTCAGCATGTTTCAAATGGTCAGGTCTAGATAAGGTTGCCTTTTCAATAAAGCTTGCAATATGTCCATATTATGATTAAACATCAACAATACTATTAATATTATATCAATATTGTTATTAATAAAGAACAATTAAAATACTTACCTGTTGGAGTAGGATGTCAGCCTGCCTCTGGAGATGGGGAGAGCTATCTAATCTGCCAGAGGTGCTCCACTTCCATCTTTAGGTGGTGGTTTGGAGCTTTTTTTCCATTTGATACGGCTTTTTGCTGCTAAGGGTCAAGCCTGGGTTTTGTGGACACCCATGGACAAACAAAAAATCTGTCTGTTTTTCACCTCACCAGCACAAATGTACTTGATTAAACTAAAATTGCAAAAATTTCTATCCCTTGTGTCTATTGCAATTTCAGGTTTCAGTCCACTACTGTATTTTAATCTTTCCTACAGATGTATTATATTCTGGTATTTCTCATGCCTTAATCTTTATGTAGTCAATAAAGATGTACATTTTCCAGCATTGTGGTTAATATTAATTTCAAGTGATATGCAAAGCCTGTTAAAACCTTTAAGAGCTTTTTTTTTCTACTATAATGGGCTTTGGATCAGGACTCATAATAGCAGTCATTTGCTTGAATCCATTCTAGTTTAATGAGTGATTAGCAAAGGTTTTTTCCACCCTTTACCTGACACTTGATAAACCAGAATCTGTAAGGAGCTGTGTACTAAATAATGGTATGATTTTACAATGCTCAAATAGCTTTAGAAAATAGATTTATAAATCGTGCACATAAGGGCAATGGATATTGACAAATTCCCTGCTATAAAAGACGTGGCTTGCTGTGCTTTATGTGAATCCCTCAACAATAAACTGTTACCTACCACGGGGCATTGGGAAAAACTATTAGATCTTTATATATTTTTGGTATAGGGTACCTCTCCTTTCTGTTCTCTTTTATTTGAGGCAATTTACATGTGTTTGGCCCTCCAGCTCAAATTTTTTGCAAGACCAAATCCTTGTTTAAACAATGTTTAAACCGTTTTTTTGTGCAGGAAGAGAGTTATGCAAAGAAATTACTTGTTATTCTCTAAGTCACCTTTCAGTCCAAGCTACATGTTTAACACTGGAAGATACCAACTCTCAGGATTTGTTCTACTCGACCTTTCATGATATTTAGGCATCTGGCTTTTCAGCTCAAGTAATCAAAATGATAATTAAACCTACATCTTTGTGAATGTCAAAACTGTCATCTGCATTCAGAACGTTACAGGTCTGCAAGAAATCACTAGCAAGAGAAATTTAACATCAGTGAGGTCATTAGGAAGTTGTTCCAGCATTGGCTTCACCAAAAACTGCCTTGTCAAAGCAAATGAGATACATGGAAGCATGGTATATTAACTGCCCATATAGAATACTTAATCAGTGCTATAAACTAAGTATACTCTTCAAATGTAATGTCAACAGTATTTTAAACATTTTAAGTAATGCCCAAGCAGTAGTTGCAGGTAATGGGTATTATTTGGACTGTTCCACTTTTAATACCTTGCACTATGTGCAGTTGTATATGCATTTATTACACCCATCAATTACTTTCTTGACGCAAATGAGCATTGTACTTGTAGAGAAACCAACAAAAAACCTCAATGCTTCACACTAAATAATAAAAAATTAGATGGTAATTCGAAAATTAATTAATGATGCATTAACTTCCAGGTTAGAGCAAGGCAGAGTCAGGACTGTTAAATTCATGGGGAAATGTGTCTTCAAATGAAGTCATGTCACAGTTTTTCAATCCCAAGGCAATCAGAAGTTATTTTCCAAAGGTCAATGCAGTTATAAGTTTTCAGTCAAAGTTGTAAACCCACACTCACCTCTCACTGATACTGAAAGGAAGTGAGGGGGACTGTATGGGTCATAATACAGGATCACTCACATCTCAGGATGTCTTCTGTTATCTGCAACTGAAAGAATTTACTCCAACACTTTATAAATCTAGGCAAGTGTAGAAATTATTTCCATTTCTCTGGCATTATTTCTCTTTTGTGCTCCCTACAACATGCAAACTTCAAGCACAGCAACTCCAGCTGCAGAGCACTGTGCAACAGTACTGCTGTGCACACAGTCCTCCCTATTCAAATCTTTCTCTGGAGATGGTTGTACAGATAGTCAAAGAAATAAAACTAAAAATGTTGGCGTGAAACTCCAAATGTGTGCTTTAAATAGCCCTTGAGATGATAGTATGTATTTCTGTCCTTTATAAGTAGCGTCTACAATGATGGAGGGACTAACTGGGTGCCTCAAATGAACGTGCCATGTGAGATGGAACGAATTCAGCCAGTAAGTTCCCTGCAGTGAAAGGAGAATTACAGAGTTCTGCAGGGCAAAGCAGAATGGCCAATGTGTAACTGTCTAGGAGCAGTGGCAAGAAATACAGAGTGTGGGGAGAATCCATGCCTTGAAGGCACTCACAGATATATGCATGGCACCCAAAGCCTTGTCATGACAGAAGGCTCCCCTCCATCTAAGGTGCAGTTGGGTGTAGTGCTTTTGTCAGCTCTTTACAGAGGCAGATGCCTAAAGCACTTGCCCAAAGAGTGCTCTGGGTCATGTCCTGGGACTGTTCTCAGCTGAGTTGGAATTCCAATCAAAACTCTCCAGCTGCTCAGCCAAGAAGAAAGACCTTGGAAAGCAGGTGGAGGATGAGTGCCTGACTCCAGCCTAGCTCTCAGCCTGCTTGCATGAGGAGATTTACTGCATGCTGGTTCCTGTTCCTGCAGTTGTTTATGCCTTTCACATTAAATATCTCCAAAGGAAAAGAGATGTAAAGACTGTTGATAGAGATTTTAAATACTTTTGCATCTATCTACATTACTTGGGTTTTGGACTGCAAGCTCTTTAAGAGTAGCTCTAGGCAGAAAATTTTGTACCAAATTACTTCTGTCCCTGTAGATTAAATGTATAACCTGAAGCAAAATTTGAGCTTGGGTGAATGGAGAAAGGTTTTAATTGCCTGACAGCCTGCAAATCCCCCTTTTTCTAGTAGTTTTCAAAGGCTAGAAAAACAGATCCCTAGTGGCAGTTGCTGGCATTTTAGGAGGAGGTGTGAAGCAGCAGATAGTTGTTAGAGCAATATAGCGTCTGATTTGTGAAAGACTTTCTAACAAGCAGAAGATAAAATGGTGCAGCTGAGCAAGCCAGCACTTGGCAGCACACATCTGCAGGCTTGAGCTCTCCATAACCTGTAGATGGGTGGTCAACCCAGTCCAGGGGTCATGTAAACTCTGATCTGTGATATGGATGAAGGATGGAGGAAATGTCCAGGAGATTACTGCTGAACAGATTCAAAGTATTTAGAAAAACTCCACATGCTCTGTTGCAGACTCCCAAGTACATTCATATAAAAAGCATCAGCACCTGGAGACAAGTGTGCTAACTCTTGAAGGCTAGAACATAAACTGAAATATATATAAATACAATATTAGAATAACCTAAAGTTTACCACGATGTATCATAACCCCAAATACACATGCTCTTTGCCCATGTGCCTTCTGACAGCTGCAATAACAGCTACTTTATCTCCAGGTTTTTGCAGCAGGAGCAGTAACAGCTGAAAGAACCCAACTGCTGGTGGTAAGCTAGGGGATAATTCAGAGTTTAGCCTAAGGGTCCCTCTGGACTTAAATGAGAGAGATTGGTGCTTCCAAGGAGCGATTCAGAGCCAGGTTTGGAGTGGTTGTGGGGGGCTGTGCCTAGGGAAAACCCAGAGAGTTGCTCTCCTTTTACCTTGCTGGAGGTATGCCAGTGCAAGGGCCACTTCCTGGGTTTTCCCTTATTTCCAGGGGAGAACAAAACTCGCTAATCTGAATTAGGCTGCAGTGCTGGGACAAAGGCATACCACATAGAATGTTGCAAAGGTAAGGGAAATTGTCCAAACAAATATTGTGCTTGCTTAAGCATTACCTAAAGTTCAGTTAATCAGGCAATGATTTAAACTCTGGCTGATTTTAGGGGCAGTTGTTTCTTCTTTTTGTACTATTACATATCCTACCCCTGTGGAGTCAGTTTTCAAGTATAACAAGTAATGTTGTTTGTTGGGTAAGCTGCCAAGAGGTTTGATTTTCAGAAGGTGTATCTCCAAGTCCACAAGTCAGGCTCTCACAGCTATACAAACCACATAAATTAAATACCCAAAATCTGAAATAATTTTTGAAAAGCTCAGATCCTGTATTTGGAGGACTTTGAGGCATTGTTCAAAACCAGTTCAGAGAAGTCTTGGGATTCCCCTTGCTTCTAGTTTAGTTTTCAGCTATCTACCATACCTCTATTAGCAGGTGGCACTTGCTGTTGTGACAGTTGTGACCATAAAACCACATCTGTGGAAATAGCCTTGATACTAGCAGGACTGTAACTATTTGGGGAAAAGAACCAATCATGCTATAGAAGCTGAACTCCTTTAATATAATGAGTAGTACTTATACAATTAATCAATAACATTTATCCATACATCATCTCCAAAAGACACAAAGAGATGCATCTCTTACTGTATATTCTCAATCACAAAATTAAGCTTGCTACATCATTAATTTTTGCTACCTACAGTGCAAGCTGGGTTGGAAAAAATTGATCATAGATGTCACTCATGATCCGGGAAGCATTGCTAAAAGTGAGCAGAAATGTGCTGAAATCAGAGGAGCCTTTCTGTTGATTTCAAAGGCTGTTACATCTACAGTGCTGAATATTTTATCTACTCCTAAAAGTTGTGACATATATAATTTGTTACTATGAGATTTAAGCAAGCATGTGACAGCCTGTTCCTGCTTTCCAAATTTTTAAGGTATGTTTTCGATTTTGGGGGAAGGTTGTAGAACTAATGTCAAGATGTCTTAAAAAACCGCTCTTGGAATCTTGTCTGTATCCTGACTCCTATAAAATAACTTACTAGTACTTAGTAATAAAAAACGTAATGAACACAATCAACATTCCTGATACAATTAGCATAGCAGGAGAAAGTATTATGATTGGTTCTGTGAATTTATTATTTGATTACTGAAATAAATAAATAAATACTGCCTTGTTTTGATATCAAGAACTCTTTTGCCTCCTGGGCAGAAGGAGACAAAAGAAGGCTTTTTTCATATAAAGCACAGAACAAAGGTCCTGCTCTTAAATGGCAATGTCCCAGCTTGAAGACAGATTGGTTTGCTATTAAGAATCTTGCTAAGTCAGGGGATGCAGTTCTTCCTTGTTCCACTATATAACACACTAGGAAATATAGTAGTTTAACACTTAAGAATGTCCTCTGCTGTGTGTCAATAAGAAAATCCTTTTTTTTTTTCCCTATAAAATGTGCAAGACTAACATAATATTTAACATATAATTCAACTTTAAATTTAGCTAAACAGTCATTACAATCCCTCTATCCCCCCCAAAAAAAGCACCAGAATTTTTTTTTAAATCTTTTAATAAATTAATCTTCATTCATCAATATTTTCATAAAGCATCTCTTCATCATTCCATTTTACGATTCTTTTTTTCCCCACTGCTGAAGAATACCAAAAATACATAGATGTGCCTTAAGCAAAAAGGACTGGGTTTTAGCTTATCTTTACAATGGGATGAAATCAACTTAAACCACCGTAATATTTATTATTGACCCTTTGGGCTATAACAGATGATAGTTCCAGTTTTTCTATTTTTTTTTAATGTCTTTTACAAACAAATGATGTGTAAAATGTTATTTATAGTAGCATTGAGTTACAAAGGAGTTAATTAGCTATGAAATACATCACTCTGGTGTGATTTGATTGAAATTTTTAGTCTTAAAGCCATCTATGGTTAAAATAATATACTGCAGCTAGCATCCAGGGACAAGAGTCAGCAAATGGGAGGTCAAGGCAAACACTGTTCTTAACACATGGTTGTGTGTCTGTCTGTGTGTGTGTCTGTGTATGTGTGCAAGAAGTTGTGCTGGGACTGAAGGAACGGAATTGGCAAAAAAAGGCACAAAAATGTGTGTGTAAGATGAAGTGCTATCCTTAAGTAAGATTTTCCTGGCTTTTTTCAAGTCAAACCAAGACTTGGATCTGTTCAAGATTAAAGCTGTCTGTGTCACGTGGAACTCAACTAGACCAGCGGATGTGAAATCTTGTGAAAAAGCTGGAATGTGCAACTGCCCCGTTTTTGCAATGACAGACAAGGTGGGGAGTGAAGTTCCCTGAAAGGGGCTGCAGTAACATCCTGCCCTCCAGTTGTGCAAAGGGTAAGAGAGACACAGAGTCCTCAGACACTCAGTTCTCTTGCCCATGCAGGGTCCTGAAAAATCCACATTGTCTCTGCTCTGGCCAGACGGTAATTATCTAGCTGCTTAGGAATTCTGTTTGAAACCACTGAAGAACTGATTTCAGTGGGATTTGGAGTATACATCTCTATCACAACCAAAAAAAGTAATTATTCTTATTGAAGATGTCTGCCTGACCACATGATTTCTAGGAACTGGGTCTTGAATAAAAGAGCTGTCATTAAATCACGAGGGCAGGACCAGTCTCTTCTTGAATCCCACTTTTCAGGGTAGTTATTTAGGGCACTTACTGGACGACTTGCTTGGAGATCATTTCAGTAGGGCAATTTTTGTAAAGCAAAGTCTACAATTTATAAGGTTTATTAAAATGAGATGTGTGTGTTTAAATATATTTTGCTACTAAGATAAAAACTTGGGAGGGGTTTTCAACAATTCTATCTAATACGTACTTTGGGAGGGCATTAATTGTTAGTTACTTTGATTATAATGATGACAATGTGCTCTATAATCCCTTCACAGTTTGAAGACCTATTAGAGAGCTTACAATACATTACGGTTTACCAATGGGACTTAACACTGAGGAGCTGTTAAACACCAAGTTTTTCTGCTCCAGCTATACAGGTTCCTTTGAGGCTCTTCATACTGTATAGTTGTCTGCAGATACAGTGCTTAAAAACTGCAGTTCCAGTCACTTTGCACCACTGCCAATGATGCAGCAGGACTGCGGCGCTGATCCTGCCCGTGCCAGCAGCCAGGGTTCTGGGGAACACTCCCAGCTGGGGATTGCACTGCAGCATCGCTGCAAGGCAACTGTGCAGAGCCCAGTCATGCTCCGAGGATGGAACTGAAACACAGATCTTGCAACCCAGGTTCATCTATGCTGAATTTCAGTGCAGAGCAAAGTTTCACAGTTCAGCTGCAAACAGGGGAGGGAACAATAATGGACTGTTATGGCAGCAACACAAGTATCATTGCTCTACTCACAGATAAATCAAGTACTAGTGAGTACATGGGTCATCACAGAGCCAAGGCAGCCTTTTCAGTTTCATCCCTTCTTGGTGTTTTTGCTAGATGCATATCCACACATATTTTCTCCCATAGAAGTCTCTAACTAGTATCCAAAGCTCTGTCAAAATATCCCATTGATGTCCAGAGGAATTTCACATGCAGAGAGCTGGCAGGGCAAAACCTGAATTCTGTCCTTTTAGATCTACTTATGCTACTGTATTTCTTGTTATTTGAGAATGTACATGATAGAAACACTGTTTACAAAAAATATATCTTCTTTTCTTTAGAAAGGTTTAGCTTTGATAAATAACAAATAAAGTTTACAGATCGGAAATTGGCATACCTTGACAACTACAATCTACTAGACTGAAAAAAGTTGGAACCCTGGTGAGAGAACAAATTGGGATGAAAACCAAAGAGGTTACATTTTGCATGAAGGATATGTTAGAACATAGTTAATGCTGAAACAAAACATACTCCTGTGATCTGTGATGGCAGCACACTACCTTGGTAAGTGTGGGCGTATATACTTCCAGTATATAAATAAAATATGAAAATGCTCCATTACTGAATCAAAGTATTGGAAGTGCTCTATTTGCTCAACTCTAGAGAATAAAAAGTTATAACATCACAGAAACAAAAAGATGACATAACATGCAGTCACAATAGCAAGCACAGGAAAGAAAAATATTGACAAAATATACTTATATGCATATTATGCAAATATATTTTACATTAACATACAATGTTATAAGAATGTTAAATAATATGAATGCATATTTAAAAAAGGCTACAGCTAGGTGATTTCATGTTGAAGTAACAAATAACCTGAGACATCTTCTATGCTTTCACTGGAGTAACAATCTTTAAATCTACAGCAGATGTAGAACACATTGACAGTAGTTGAATTCTCAGCTAAATTATACTAAAAATGTGCTGTTCTCTTTCAAAACGACATGGCAGCTGGAACCAGTCCAAGGGAGGGAAAATGTGCGGTACATTTACAGTACTTACAAAAGATTCATTTCACTGTTGATGGACACTTAAAATGCTTGTTTGAAATATCATAAACCTGTATATGTCTCCAAAGACCAACAACACTCCCATGATCAGGTTTCTTAGTGCAGAAGAAAGCCAGAGATCATTAAAAACAATGCCCATTCAGAACTGGGAAAAAAATGTATTATGATATATATAAACCCAAGAAATTTTAGCAAAGAAAAATAAATCTGGCTTGATGAAATCACAGCTGATGGATCTGCAATATAAATGACTTATTTTAAACTTACCAGTGTAACTCTACTGCTTTATGATTACTGTGTATAGTAGCATTTACAAACAATGTTATTAAATACTTTTATACATGATTACAGCTGTTTGAAAATTTCTATGACAATCAAAGTTTTGTAGTGATAATTTACAATATTTTCTCAAGGCTTGCTGCTTTGACATCTGCCTTTCAATTTAAAAAAATTCCTCTGAAATGCATTCTATGTTAAAGTGTCCATAACCTCAGAATGAATGTGTTCATGTGTGTGTGCATACATATAAGTTTGCTCTGCAGTATGTGCTTTAAAGTACACACAATTATTTGCTACATGTATTCACACATACATGAATATGGTCTACATAGGAGAAGTTCATATATATATTTTTTTATATATAAATATATATATAAAAATATATATATAAACTCTGCAGGCAAGTAGTACTTCACTTGTTATAATTGAAGTCCTTTAAAAAAACTCAGTCACTCAGTTAACATAGTATAGCCAGTAAATTAAGTTGAAAAGAGAAAATGTGAATGGAAACACCATTCTTGACCATCTGTCGATGGCATTCACATCTGTTAGATCAGGGATTTTTATTTTCAGTTGTGAAGACCTTCTTCGTAAATGGCCTCTCTTGCTATGGGGGCCTGTTCTTTCTGAAGAACGCCTTCCAAAGCTTTCACGATGTGAGCTTTGTTTTCTGTACTGGATTCCTGAGTTGTCAAAGGATATAGTTGAATTTCGGGCTTCTGTAACGCTGGTGGTGACCTCGTTGCTTGCCACTTCGTTGTGAATTTCAAGTGATGTTAGCAGAATGTTTCCATGGGTGTCCACCTAGGAGGCAAAAATAGAAATATAAATTCTTTCAAAAGGCTTGACATCAATCAGCAGAATGTGGGTGTATGTAAATCTCAAAACCTATCCATGTTTTAACAATAATGTATTAATTCTAAGCATGTGATAATCTTAAAAAAACATGGCACTACTAAATTAGGCAAGTACTTCAATACTTTTAGAAGCAGCATTATCATCATACTACCAAACATCCAGTAAAAAACTGCAGTTGGCAAGCCCAGACATTTTCTTCTCCCTCTAAACCACCCACATTTTAAAGAACGGTGTAGTTCAGTGAAGCCTCTGCATTACTGGTGATAGGGGGAGAGAGTAAGGGATGGATTCTCTCCCTGCTACAGTAGGAAATCACGTTAAACTGGACTAGCCTTTTTTTTTTTTTTTTTTTTTTTTTTTTTTTTTTTTTTTTTTTTTTTTGTATCTGGGATCCAAACCCAGGCAAAAAAAGGGCCAGTGAAGTTTCCTAAAATTGAAAGAACAGTTCTGATGTGCTGAACTCTTTGCATTTTACAGTCAGAGAGCTTATTTACAACCTATCGCTTAAACTTTTCCTTCCAAAGTAATTTGCACAGATTTCCAATCATGGCCATGCTTAACTGCAGGACTATTCTGCCGGGGTGATTGATCTTAAAAAGCAGTGAACTTAGACACAGAAGAAAGTTGCTGAAGTGAGGAAATAGGTGGCACTCTTCCCTTCCACCTTCTTATCCCAGAGGCAGTGAGCACACTGTTTAGCAGAGGTGAGCAATGCAATGCCCTTTTCGGTGATTAAGAAGAAGGTTCTGATCATTTAGTCTTTAACAAACTCTGGACCAAACTCTCCAGTGCTCCCGAGCAGCCAAAGAGGAGCAGTACAGAGTTGGGTATGGCTCCTTCAATCCAGAAAAATGTCCCAGTTCCCATGAGTGGCACTGCTGAGAAGTTCCAAGAAATGCTGTCTGAGTCAGTGTTCGGTAGCTTCAGTGGTGGCGCAGCACATCCCGTGCCCCATGCTCTGCGTGCTGGAGGATGTGCAGACAACACAGCTGATGCAGGTATCGGCTCTTTTCTGCAAGTTTTGGGGCAAGGAAAATGACTGCTGAAGGTAAAATGAAGGCTCTGTGCTGGGTACTTTCAGAGAATTAACGCACGTGTGACTCTGTTCAAGACAATTTAGTTCTCCATGTCAGAAATAGATCGTGAATCATGGAATAATTTCCAGTATTCCATATGCAATTTATTCATCCACAATTCATGCTGCAATTAATAAATTTTTCTAATCTGTCACATGATCTAGTTGTGTTAACTGTGTAGCAGTTGAACATCTCATCCTGGAAGCATCTGTTTAAAAGTGGTTGTAAAAACATATTGTTGTCAGGGCCTTTTGAAGTTTGCAGTCATCTGATATCACATCCTTTGCAAGCTTTGTGTGATGCACTTGAAGTGTGTGTAGCTATGTGTCTGTCCATATGCATTTAACTTTTTTTCCAGTCTTGTTAAAATTCTGTGAAATGGATATTTCTTTCATCAATTATTGATGCTTCAGCTTATCTCTTCTCAGGGAAGACATTTATGATATTATATCAGTAATGCTTTGCCAAGCTGCTTGCAAATGGAAAAAGAATATAAAATGCTATAAATGATATGCAAGCAAGTAGAAAAAAAATTCTAAGGTATGCAAAAAACCCTGCTGCTGTAGGCCATGGCACATTATGCTGATGAGTGTCTATAAATAAAAACAAATAACATGAACCAAAATAATTGGGTGGAGAAGCCTCAGTGGTGATTAAGAAGAAATTATTTTCCCCATGGCAGAAACCCTTTGGGTCCAAAAGTAAGAGCCTGAGGTTTGTAGAAAGGAGTTCATGCTGTTGAGCAGGATCTGTAACCAGGGAATAAACACAAGTGTAAAATACAGCCATGGATGTCATCACTACTTACGGCAGTCTGAAGAAAAAGGATTCAGTTTTCATTCTTTTTTGTTTTCCCCACAGAGTAAAAATTATGATCAGGATTTTTTTTTACGAAATGTGCATTTTCCTTATGAAGCCTAAAACTCAATCTCTCATATGGCTCCCCATGGTATCATGTCATCTCTCTTCCCATCTTCTCCCAGGTTTTTAGAAATGTCCTTCAGCTTTCTAAAAATGCCAAAGAGACTATTTTTCTGGACTTCACCCTGATTGTCCTGCCTGACCCTTTGATCCATCACCACAGATATCAGCTCCTCTTTCCCTCAGGATTTCCTGATCTCTCCTGAATCTGTCTGCCACCATATATACATAGACATCAGCCCATCCATGGATACACTGTCCATCTACACTGAGCTAGGGTTGCTGTGAGCTGTGGGCTGAAAGCTTGTATTATGGAGTATACACTTATGTATTCAGGCTTCTCCAGCTCAAGGAATTAGTTTTATTCCACTTATTTCTTTGCATTGCATAGCCTTCTTCACCTTATCTGCCAATTTACAGGCCACCCTAACATGGTTTCTGCCTTTGATGTGCCAATAATGCTGCTGCTTTTCACTGTTTGTCACTGCATCTAGAAATGAAACCAGAAAGGTAGTCAAGAAGGTTGCAGTGTTTATGTAGATTCTTTGTCTGAAGATACCATTATGTACTATGAAGTTGCATGACAGCACATATTTTTCTCAAAACTTCAAATGAAACATACTTGGAAACATACTTTTGAAATGCATCTCTGTTAATGGAGCAAGACTTGCATGTCAAATACAAGGAAGGAGCTGATGGAGAGAAGGGGTCTGCAGAAAGTAAATCAGGCTCTGATCCACAGGTACTTCTGAGATATATTCCCTCAAATTGATTCCTTCAGAGGAACCACCTAAGCCCTCAACAACATTAGAGCACTATATGCTAATACTTTGTGACAATCTTAAGGTGTTGTCTTGAAGTATGAATACTTAATGCATGCAGCATGTTAAAAAGTATTTGCACATAAACATGACTTCTGAATGATTTAAGCAATGATTTAAATTACTTTGACAAAGGTACACAAGCTCTGTCAACGAATAAAGAAGCAAACCAATAATGGCAGGGTATCCTGTGCAAGTCAACTCATGTTTGCCTGAATATTCAGGGAAGGCAAAATCCTCTATGAGTGAACATGAGTGTTGCTCAGTGGCTCCAGGGAAAATGTTACCCCGGGTATGTATTAAGATAAGTAGCTGAGTGGATTACAGTCATGGCTACACATGAAAAACAAGGCCAAAGTCTTTGATAAAACCTTAGTTTTACTCCTTAGAATATAGTTTTATCACCAGGCTCAAAAGTGTCACTGTCTGTGCACTGCACATTCTCCCCAAAATGTTAGTACCAGACATACCCTCAAACGCTGCTATAAATTGAAGAAATGACATTGTGGATTTGGCCAATTTCCCCTCACTCTTTACCATCCTTCTTTCACCAAAATATTTATCTTTTTTTTTTTTTTTTACTTCTTTGCCAACCCATTCTCTGCTTCCATTCTTCTTGTAGCCTCCTTTCTGCCTACTGTAGCTTGACCTGAAGCCATTCCTTCCCGTTTCCCTGCTGTGGTCTCTTGCTGGTGCTCATATCTCCTCCCTAACACAAGCAAGGGTTGGTTGTTTCCATGGAGCGTTTCCCAGTGAGCTCATCAAAACAGATGAAAACAGCTGAGTACCAAATCATTAATTAGTTCCCTGTTGAATCAGCATGGACATAAATATGCAAAACTAATGCTCTTATTTCAAAATCAATTTTAATCAAACCCCATCCCTCTCATCTCTGAACAACTGCAGCTCCTGCACCAGGGTGGTGACTGAACCTCACAGTACCCTATCTGGAGGCTGAGAAGCAGATTCACTCTTGAAGGTTCACTATTTCTGAACTATACATATTACAGCACAAATGAAAAATTCAAAGACTCCAACAGTCTGATGTCATTACACAAAATTGACCATAACTCACCTAACTGAAGCCAGAAAGAGGAGAATTTAGTAATGTTCACAAAGAACCTGGTTCTCACTCTTGGAGCAACACCACATCACCAATGGGCTCAGTTTGGACTGGATGTTCTAGGTCCAAAACTTCATGCCCTTTTACACCTGGAAAGTCCTAAACTCCTAATTCTACCTGAGATCCAGGCTCATTTAGATGTTAGGCATTCTATTTTTAAGAAACAAAATAGAACAGCTGCTACTGAACACCTTTCTCCACTCAAGATGTTTGGAAAACTTCAGCTTTAATGTCAGTTTGAAAACACTTTACAAGGGTTTGGAAACAAAAATTATATTGTTGAGTGTTCTTGAGTCTAAAGTTTGGTGCTTTTCTCACTACCATTTAAATATGTTTGTATTAATTAACAGCCACCAAAAAAATGAGATAATTATGTTATATCAGTCTAGTAGATGAGCCCAGGATACCCAGCAGAACTGGCAAGATGAAAAGATCTTGAAAAACAAAGAAAGTATGAAGAAAAAACAACTAACTAGAGACTTCAATATTATCACTGTCTTCCAGCTGATAATGAAGCTTGACAAATACCCTGATGAACAGAGGAAGAAAAGGAAATAAATGCATGGTCTTCCCTTGCCCTGGATCTCAAATTGTCTGACCTCTTATGTTTCTAGGCTGTACTGTGAATTGCACATACAATCCTTCTTATTGTCTCTGGATTTGAATGATTCGTACTTGTGCAAAGTGGCTGCAAAACAAAATTAGTACATGTATGAGTCTCCCAGTGCACACTGAATGTCCCCATCATAAGTTACAGGATTAAAGTTCTTCCCACAAGAACTGTGCTCATCACCCTTGACAGATATATTTCAAAATTTGGCACCTACTCATCACACTCAGATTTCAAAAATATCCCACTGCTCAAAACAGCACCAAAAAAAGTATCCAGGAAAGATGAAGATGCACCAGAGAATACTGCCAGCTTTGCTATTCTCATCCTTCCCAATTTAAGAGGAGTGATAATTCTGCCACAGCAGCCAAGATAATAATTTTCAGAATAAAATCCCACTTAGGAGAAGGGTTGCTACAATTAACAATTCTTTAAAAGTAGTGCTAAGTAGATTTAAGTGGCTTGAGCCTCTGTTCTCAGCAATGCCTGGTGGGAAGCTGCTGCCTTGGCCAACAGTGGGGGTTTGAGCCAGGAGTCTCCAGAGCTAAAAAAACATGCACACATGCCTGATCAGAAGGGCTTTTTTTATAAAGGGTTATGCATTATTTTTGTTCAAAGGAAGCTCTTCCCACATGTCTGACAGCCACGGGGTTTGAAGCCTGAATGAACTTGTGTGATAGTTACCCTCCTGATTGATACTTTGGGGCCGAAATTTTGGTCCCACCAAACCAAAAACGTAAATTGTCACAGCTTGAACTAAGAAGCAATGTTTTTAGCAGGGGACTTTAACACATCAGAACCTCTGTGGAATGACACAGAAGGAGCAATGTCCAAAACACATGCTCACCATCTGATTATACCAGTAGCCTCTATCACAAGAGCGAAAAACAAGTGAGAATAGGATTGCCTTAGAGCTCTCTCGTGCTGATTTAGTTGTAAATCTGAGCCTTATTTAAAAGAAAAAATTCATGCAGCAAAACTGAAAGTTTTGAGAGCTGCAAATGAAGCCTGAATCTGCCAACACAAACAGGAGAAACAGAACTGATTCGTTACAATGGTGATCAGTTTTCAAGGGAAAACATTTTTACAGGATACCTATTCTTTTCTGATAGTTTCTCCACAATCAAAGGACTTTAATTTTGGCATTGATACCACAGTAAAAAGAAATATTGAATGAAAAATCAGAATTCTGTTCTTCCCTTACCCTAGAGCTTAGGCTCAATATATGACGCAGAGTATCAAGGTTTTCAAAAAGAGTTTTCAATCCAAAACTGGTAAGTGTATGAAAATAGGTTATACTTAAAAAAAGCAGAGCATTTTATGTTTGTCTCCAGTAACTGTGGTTTACTGGGATAGGCGGGAACAGTTCAGTGAGGAACACTATTTACAGTGCATTATCTGAAATAAAATGTGATGGAAAAGCAGTCAAAAGAAGATGGCTAAGTGTGAAATTTTCTTTGTAGTCAGCTGCTGATCCACAGATGAGTCATTCATAAAGGCTCACTCACTCAGGTTTTATCTCATCACCAGCTCTGAATCTTCTGAAACCTTTTTCAGAGATTCAGTTTAGACAGATGTGCTTCAGCTATCATGCCACCTTCAGCAGTAATACACAGGAGAATACAGGGCAGTTTTCCTCTCCCCACTGCTTTTCTTTGTCACCTCCACAACATGAGGACACTGGCTTTGCCATTTCCGTGCTGTGAGAGTTCTTCTTTCTCCTACACCTGGAGTTATTTGGCTCATCAGCTTCAGCACGTGGACAGAGCTGGACAGCAAGACATAACAGGAGCAGTGAAGCCAACAGGCAGCAGCTGGTGGAGCCCTCCTCAACACATCAAGCCTTAGTGATAGCGTATCAGGAACTTCTCAGAGAGAACTACCTAAAAGTCTGGCATTGGAGAGACATGTTCACAGCAGCAGTAGCAACATGGGGGTGGCTGTGTCAGTTTTGGCTTTTCAAATCTGTAACCTCTGATGCAGGATCATGCAAATGCATGCATTAGAAAGGAGAGCTACTGAGCATGAAGAGTGACTGCTTTGCAAAGCTATTATCAAATAAAACACAAACATACCCACATCTGTGGCTTTTGTGGTCTAGAACATTTTTGTTATTAAAACTTCCCTGCTCCACAGTCAAATAAGACTAGGAAAGCATGAAAAGCCCTTTTTTTGTAAGAGGAGTGTTTATAACCAAGTCTGCTAGTTTGCATTCCAGACTTCAGTCCTTTGATGTGTAAAAAATCAATTAGAATACTACTATCCATGCTGGTTCTACTGGCTTCCATGGGCTAAAACACTTCTGAGTGAAAATAACATGTCATTTTCCCACAACCTTCTAGTCATTCCCTCTACCTGTGTGGTGGGTTGACCTTGGCTGGATGTCAGGTGCCCACCAAGCTGCTCTATCACTCCCCTTTCCAGCTGGACAGGGGAGAGAAAATAAGATGGAAAACTATTTATAAGTTGAGATGAGGCAGTTTACTAAAGCAAAAAGTGAAAGTTTGTGAGCGCACAAGTGAAGCAGAAAATAAGAAGGTTTATTCTCTACTTCCCACTGGCAGTAATGTCCAGGAAGCAGGGCTGCAGCACACACAGTGGTTGCTCCAGAAGGCAAACACTGCAAATAACAAATGTTCCCCCTTCCTCTTCCTTCCCTTAGCTTTTATATCTGAGCTGACATCATATGGTATGGAATATCCCCAGGTCAATTTGTGTCAGCTGGCCAGGTTGTGTCCCCTCCCAGGATCTTGCCCACCCCCAGCCTCTTGATGGGGTGGGGAATGCTGAGAGACAGTGCTGATGCAGTGCCAGCACCGCTCAGTAGTAGCCAAAACACCGGTGTGTTATGTTTCTAGCTACTAATGCAAACCACAGCACTGTGAGCGCTGCTATGGGAAAATGAACTCCATCTCAGCCAGACCCAACACAAGAGAGAGACACTTCCTCAGCAGCACTCCCAGTCTCAGGAACCATAAGAGCAAAGCTTGAATTCAGGGCCTGAGCATCAGGAAATACGTTGAGCTTCTTCTGCTCTGCTAGTGTTGCCTTCCAAAACAAACAAGTGATTTCCACAGAACCTGACTCAGGCTGGACCTGACACATCAGAATTGTTCTGTCATTACACCCCCAAGTTACAGCATCTGATGTGGACAATAAATGGACTAGTGTACCTTTTTTTTTTTCCTTTTTTTTCTTTGTCCATTTGGTTTATGTTTTGTTTGTTTTTCCAGTGTCCTGAGCTAGCACTCTAAATCAGTGACAGGGAGCTCATGCACATGGTTCATATACAAGCAAATTCAATTACTAAAACAAAACAGCAACAAAAATCAGCCCAAAACAGTAGGCATAAATAAACTAATAATGATGCCTTCTTTCAGTTTTATGTTTGATCCCTTAACAATCTTCTTTCCAGTACAGCATACACTTTGACAGCCATGAAATAGCGGTGATAGTTGCAGAGGGCTGCCTGCTTTTAGGCATTCTCCCTTTCTTTAAAAATGTTGCTCAGCCCCAAATCACAGGAGATTTTAAATATTTCTCAGAATTAAAAACCTTCCCTTTCTGAATGGAATTACACTCCATGGAAGCCTGAAGCCTCACCAAAATCATAAACCCAGTAATTTCACTGAACTCGCACAAAGGAGTCTCCATCCATGTCTCTGAGCCTCCCTTACTGTGCAGTATGCTCTCCAGCTTGTGAGCCTCACCCAGAACATCGAGCACCTGAGTCTCACCCCTAAAGCAAAAAGCAAGCAACTGTTATTTCCATCAGATTCAATGATTTACAAGAGCCACCAAAGAAGAGATTGGAAGTGAATCCCTCTTTACTGACCCTGAAGAGGTCTGAACCAAGGTTGCAGAGTTTTCAGGTACTGTCTTCCATATGTTCAAAACTCTAGCATGACCACCTGTCCTGCTACATCCATAGGTATCTGTACAGCACAGTGTATGGTGGGCATGATCCAGAAGCACAGAAACCATTTTCATTTTCCTGCTGCAGGGCTGTGGTGCCTTGAAGCCCTGGTAAACTGTGTCCAAAGTAGATCTGCTAGATGCATTTTCCCTGAGATGCTCATCCTGAAATCAATGGGACTACTTCTCACCTGTTCTGACCAATTGCCTCTACTTTGCATTTGCCAGTGTTTCCGAAATGAGAAATTCAAATTTGACATTGTACATCCACTGAATCTGCATTTTCTGTCCATGATTTTTTTCAAACAAAGATTTCTGATTAGCTCTGCCTAATGTTTCTGCCTGTTCCTATTGCATGTTGGCACTGCTTCTCTAAAGGCACTGAATCCAGTAACTGCAACAAAGTTGGGTTGACTTCTCCAGCTGAGGCCTGAGGACAGAATGTTTTCTACATACCATGGGACCATACCTCATTATTTATCCTGTGTCATTTGAACAGTAAATATTCACAGTCAGTATGATTATATATGACTCTATAAGGCATATAGAGTTCCCTTTTACAGCTGGGACTCCAAGGGACAAAGTTACACGCTCTTCTTTCCACTCTGGTGTGCTGAATTTGTATCCTTACCTCACAGAATCATATAATCACTTAGGGTGATAAAGACCCCTAAGGTCATTGAGTCCAACCATTAACCCAGCACCACGTTCACCTCTAAACCATGTCCCCAAGTGCCACCTCCACATGCCTTTTGAACTCCCAGGGATGGTGATTCCACCAGTACCTGGGGCAGCATGTTCCAATGCTGACTCCTTTTTCTGTGAATAAATGTTTCCTAATATACAAACTAATCCTTCCCTGGTGCAACTTGAGGCCATTTGCTCTCATCCTGTCACTTGTTACACGTGAGAAGAGACCAACCCCCACTGCACCACAACCATGTCTCTAAGTGCCACATCTGCACATCTTTTAAGTACCTCCACAGACAGTGATTCAACCAGTTCCCTGGGCAACCTGTTTCAATGTCTGACAACCCTTCCTGTGAAGAAATTTTTCATTTATGCACAGTTGATATTAAAGCAGAAGAAAAATCAGATCCGGTCAAGATATTTGCTTAGGATGGTCCAGAAACAAAAGACAAGGTTGTGAGTCAAAAGTAAGGCCAAAAAAAGGTTGATAAAATAGTATGAGCAGATGCTGGATAAAAATGCTGCATGAACTGAGTATGAAGAATCTACATTTTCATTTGTTAAGGTAGTTATAATTACTTCTGTGTTATAGATGAATTTATCTCAAGATAGAAGAGCCATCAGACATGGGGGTGGTATTGGGCCCATTAACAAGTCTTGTACTGAATTATGTAAATCATTTAAATGGATGAGATTCACCAGATGGTTTCCACCAGGGGATCTGAACTTCAGTGCATACATCTGCACTACCTGTTTGCAGCTAAAATCTCCACAGCTTTCAATTCAGATACTCTTTTATTTTCCCATCTGTACTTTTTATTATTATAACTATTCATTTTTCCAGAAAAGGGAGTTCCTTCTTCCTGATATCTTAGTTCTAAGCAGTGCTGCCAACTGTGACGAGAATTTAGTATCATAATATAGTGAATAAAACTGTGTCTAGCTATGAGTGCCAATAATTAGGTGTAGTTTTGCATTAAATTTACTATAGCAGACAGAATAATTAGGCCAAAAAATAAAACTTGAAATTACTTTTATGATACTGGTTTTGATAAACAGGTAGCAGTTTTGCCACTGTGAACTCTTCCAATTTATAGCTGATAGAAAAAACAGTCTTTCTCAACAGAACTGAATGCAAAAGCCTCACTTAGGAGCATTTTAGTAAAAAAAAAGATGTTTTATTCAAACTGACATGACTTGTTAACATCATATCCACAGAATACCTTGAAGTTTTCTTCCAAAGATTAAAAAAAAGCGTATTCACTGGATGAAGTAATACTCCAGGCAAGGAAATAGGCTGGAGCATAATCAGCACAGACCTTGTCAGTATCATGCTTCAGAAATCAATCTGAAAGTTTCTCAAGGGCTTCTACTTTTCTGCTGGTCTTAAACAGCAACAGATGCCAATGCCACACACAGTGTTAAATTATGCTGGCCAATTAATTAGCATGGCAGAACTAATCCTTTATCTGTTCTCTCCCATGCTAAATGCGTCTGCTCTAATTGAAGTGAGAAAAAGTGTGCTCAGATCCCAGATTCCCTTACGTAGGGAATGGATGTAGGTCCTTAAAATCACAGTCAGACTATACTTGATTTAGATAAAGAAATGCCTTTGTAGATGTGAGCTCTTATTTTCAAGCTAGTTGCACTCCTGCTGTCTCCTTACTTATTACACAGATCATACTCACTTTCATATCTGTATACCTAAATATGTTCTTCTATGTCGGTTCTTGAAAATAAAAATGCCAAAGTTTATCCACAAAAAGAAAATGTGGTTGGTGATGTTTCTACTGAGCCTTTTTGGTTTATTTCATGCCCATAGTCTTCGTAATAAAAGAATGGAGAAAATATGTATAGATTAAGGAAACCTACCCGGTTGCCTTCAAACCTTGAGCGATCATTGTTTGACTTTGTTGTTTTTTCTGCAAGTTTCTTCTGCCTTTGAGGGCCTTTTCCAAAGAAAATGTAGTTGACAAAGGCGTATTCAAGTAAGGCCAAGAAGACAAACACAAAGCAGCCCATGAGATACATGTCAATGGCTTTAACATATGGAATTTTAGGCAAAGTCTCTCGCAGGTGAGTGTTGATTGTTGTCATAGTCAGCACAGTTGTAATTCCTACACAAAGAAAAAAAAGAGTACATTTATTACAACTCCAAGCATACCATGCTTCAATTTTATTTTACTGCTTACCAAATACACCTTGTCAGTGTGAAAGGTATCTTGCAGGTGACATCACTGCATAGGAAAGAAAAATTTAAGCTTGATGCATTATTATACTGTTACAATTATTTCCTTCGTAAGATCAGGGGGAACACCCAACAAGGGGGTCTAGCACCACTGCTGTGAGTTAACATAGCTTCATGGAAGCCAGTGTAGCTGTACTGGAAATCTCTTCCATGAAGGTCAAACTGATCTGCAACAGGAAGAGTGCTCATATAGATAGCAAAAGGCTTCTCCCACACAGTTTTAAATTTCTAAGAGTTAAACTGTTGGTTGACCTTAGTCCTGTAAGGCTCCCCTTTAGGAAATGGAGAGAGACAGGCACGTTTCTAGAGCAGTTCATCCCATCTATTTTAGACACCTATTTCTGGAAAGGACAATATACGAGCAGAATTGGATGGCTAGTTTGGAGCAGTAGTTAGTTATATAGAAAGAAGTGAAGTGAGCAGTGAGACGTAGACAGGTATGTGCATTTGGGGAAAGAAAAAGGAACGAAAGCAGCATTTTTATATGACCAACTGGACACTAATAAAATATCTAGAGAAATCTATATGGTCGGTCAAGCCCCCAGTTATTTATCTAAGGATGGACATAGCACCTGAAAATATATTACAGAGCACTGTGTTGAAAATATGGAAAGAAAAGCAAATTTATTGTCAGTTTGCCTGAATTCACAATAAACTGCAGGATCTCTCCTGGAAATTTTATGGGAATCACAAATCACAGGTTGCTGAGAACACTGATTTGTGAAATAAATCTACATTTCAAGGAAAGCCATTCTGTTAGGTCCTTTCCATTATTATTTTCACTGATTCTGTAATTATACCATCAGTTTGTAAGTAATCACTAAAATGCAGGCACAACAAAAATAAAGGACGAAAGAAAGTTGCTACCATATAATAAAGCACAGCTTCTTTTACCTGAAGAGACAGATATAAAGACAATATAACTCAAAATCAAGTTGTCAGTGTAAACAGTGCCACTCCAGGGAACTGTAGTAGTACCCAGCAAGATTCTGTAACAGATATTTTGTATATTTAGTAGGTCAGCGTCATGTGGTTTTCAGTGCTTTTCCTCTAAACTGTGAAACAAGTGTGCACTGATGTCAGATGTTTGGTGATCCAGAAGATTAAGCACACTGAATAGAAAGAAGGCTATCACTAACCAAAGGGAAATACATTCCTTGGGAGATCCTGAAATCCTGCAGACAAATGTCCTTCTGAAGATCAATAATTTATTTCAAAGCACAGCTGGAAGAGAAGCGGCTGACACTCCCCTATGAGAAAAAAATAGGATAATCTTGTGATTTGATTATAGCCCTTCCCACAAGTGAGAACTCTAGAGATTACTTTTCTCCTCCCTCAAAGCACTGTTTTAAGGAATTGAATTTTGGAACTTCTAGGGCTAACTAGCAAAAAGGTGAGAGAGCAGAACTGATAGACTTGAATATCTGGAGATGAGCCCTGTATCTGTCTCTATCTGCCATATCCATAGCACATAGTCTCTGGAATGAGCTGGCCTTTGCTCCCTACCTCGACTTCACTCTAGAGGCAACTATTTGGTTTGGTGCAGCAAGGGACCAAGGACAGGAGCAGAACATGGAAGTAAACAAACTAGAATCAAGCTCTTGCAGAGAATAGAGGCTTCCTGTAGGGGTAGAGTAAAAACTTCTCTCCGTGTCCCAAGAATTGTACAGGGAGTGCTTCCCCTAACAAATACCTAGGCCAGCCGGTATACCTTCTCTGCACTGGGCTTTTCAGAGCCAGTTACATACATCCAAAGCCTTTAAACTTTGATACCAGTTCATATCAGCTACCAAATCATAAAGAGGGGCTAAACAAACAAACATAGGATTAGACCCATGGTAATGAACTTTATTATACAAATATCAGAGACATAATCACTGAGACACTAATTGTTTTCTCAGAAGAAACCATTAGACAGATTTTTGTCCTCTCAAAAGGACTTTCTGTCAATCGGAAATAGAACATCTGGTCTCCTGAGCTTGTCTTGTACTCTCTGACTTTTGTTCTAATATTTGTCTTACAGTACTTGACAAACTTGTGCTACACAGAAATTGGCCACAGGAGACAGTCCTGTTCCTTAAACAAGGAAAAATCTCATGAAACTATTATAGAAGGGCATGGAAAGTCACCGGGTTTGGTAACTTCTGTCTAACCATCTGTTCTCTGCAGTTCTGGCCAGTATGTAAAATCTAGATGCTGACTGCTGTGTTTGAAGGGCTCCCCTAACTTGGTCACAGTGCCTCCAGTGGATCTCTGGTATCCAGTAGTTCATTTATGAATACACCAGAGATGTTTGGAGTCTATGCCCCACTTACTATTAAGCTACAAGCTGCTGAACACACAAGCTGCTGAGTGATAATGCCAGATTCTGTCATGCCCATACGTAACAGCTAATCCACAGTATCTGTAGCAACTGCAGTTAATCTACAGTATCTTCAGCTACCCAAGTTCAGATGCTAAGATGTAATATGCTGTTGCACAGAGGCATAGCTCTCTACCCTGCCTGTTTAGGTATGTGGGACCTGGGGAGGTATGGGGTACAGAAATAGGAAACTGTATGGACATGGGTTGGAGTTTGGGTTTGCTGTGGTACATTACACAAAAATAAGGGAACTAGGGAATATATTCCTGTTTAAGAACATAAGAGAGTACACCAGGAAGTTAGCATAGACTCAGTGACAAGCTTTGGGTAGGAAGGTATGTGTTGTGAAGCACAGGTTTGAAGACAGAATCTGGAACAAGATGAGAGGCAGCAGTATTCATAAGGATTTATATATCCATTTAATCTTCCTTAGCTGTAGCTTTGAGTATGCTTCTGTAAAAGCTGAAGCATTTGCTGTGACATATTGTCATAGAATCTGTCCTGGTTCCAGCCAGGACAGGGTTAATTTTTGCAGTAGCGAGGAGGGACCATGGCTAGGACTGGAGGGTTATTCTATACCACCTCACATCATTGTCAGTGGTGGAGGGAAGGGATTCTTTTACTGGAAGGGCTCTCTTTGGGTTGGGGCGGCATGGCTCAAGTTGGGTCGTGAGCTCCACAGTGGGTCTTTTGTACTGTTTTGTTATTAATATTGTTGCTGTTACTGTTCATTTCGTTGTCTCATTGCTGTTTCCAGGAAGTTGTTCTTATCTCAACCTCTCAATCTTTGCCTTTTGTGCCTCCAATACTCTTATCCAGCCACCCATAGGGGAAGGAGGAGAGTGGAGAGGCAAGTGAGGAGCATCGTGGTTTTAGTGGTAGCACTAATTTGGAGAATACCATTCCTAAACCATTACAGAATCACAGAATGGTTTGGCTTGGAAGAGGCCTCAAAGACCATCTAATTCTAACCCTGCAGCCATGGGCAGGGACACCTTCCACTAAGACACAACCAACCTGGCCTTCAACACTTCAAGGCCTGGGGCATCCACAACTTCTCTGGGCAACCTGTTCTAATGCCTCACCATCCCACAGTAAAGAATCTCCTAATTCAAATCTATCCTTTTTCAGTCTGAAGGCATTCCCTCTCATCCTATCACTACATGACCTTGTACAAAGTCCCTCCCCAGCTCTCTTGTAGACCCCCTTCAGGTATTGAAAGGTGTCATAAGATCTCCCTGGAACCTTCTCCAAGGTAAACAAACTCAACTCTCTTGGCCTACCTTGACAGGAGAGGTGCTGCAGGCCCCTCATCATCTTTGTGTTGCTCTTGACTCCCTTCAACAGGTCCACAGCCATCTTATGCTGTGGACCCCAGAGCTGGATGCAGTACTCCAGGTGAGGTCTCATGAGAGCCAAGGACAATCCTCCTCGACCTGCTGGCCACACTGCTTTTGGTGCAGCCCAGGATACAGCTGGCCTTGGGGACTGCCAGTGCACATTGCTGGGTCATGTTGAGCTTCTCATCAACCAGTACCACCAAGTCCTTCTCCTCAGAGCTGCTCTTAATCCGTTCTCCACCCAGCCTGTACTTGTGCTTGGGATTGCCTGACCCACATGCCAGACCTTGCACTTGGCTTTGTTGAACTGGATGTGGGTTCACTTCTCAAGCTTGTCAAGGTCCCTCTGGATGGCATCCCTTCCCTCCCGTGTGTCAACCACACAATTTTCTAGTAATCCTCCTTTATTTAAAGGATACTTTGATCTGAAAAGATCTTGGATAGGGATCACCCACCTGTGCCAAATACATGTTTTTCTGTCATGAGATAAATGGCACTTTAAGCTGTCATAAACATGCACTTAATATACCATGTATTCTGAGGGTTAGATGGAATGTTATAGCTGACGGGCACCCACGTGCTGAACTAGCAATGGTTCTTGAAGTCTGTTCCTGCCAGTGTCAATTAAAATACCCAGCACCTCAGGAAGAGGCTAGGAGCCACATTTGTCTTCCCACACTGAGCTGGACTAAAAGCCCACACTCAAGTATGATTGTGGAGTTGGTCTCCTAGATGAAGTTACTGACAATGACATTAACTTTTCTGAGAACAAGGATAGGACCTGTATGAGCAGCTCATGTCAAGAGAGTCAGTGGTAGCTTCATTCTTGCATGCAGGGGAAAACTTATCACTTTTGAAGCAATACTGGGTGACATGATTTTGACGTAAATTATTCTGGAATATCAAAACACTGACATCATGTTGTAGTTTTTAACAACCTCTGAAGGCTACATTCAGTATGACATTTTAATGTCCCACTCATTCTTAGCACATACCAAGGGCAACTCTTGCTGCTGATGCATCGTAATTGATCCAGAATGACACCCATGATAAAATGGTAATCAGTATGGAGGGCATGTAGGTTTGAAGAATAAAATATCCAATATTTCTCTTCAACCTGAAGCTCAGTGAGAGTCTTGGATAGGCACCTGAGGAAAGAGAGGGGGAAACAGTGTTTTTTATACTGAAGAAAAGATACTTGTGGATTGTTGCCTTCAGTTTCCATAGAAACTAAAGCATGCAAAGTTTATGGGGTAGTATGACATCTGCAAAACAGTAGGGAAAACACCTTCACTGTATTACTCACTGGTATTAAAAGAAACATTTCAGTGAATAGAGTTATGCCCAAGTAATTTGTATTTGGGAAGAAAAGAGAGTAAGTTACTTCAGATTATTATGTCAATGTTTCAAACAAAACACTACATAACTTCAAATTGGTGTATATTGAAAGTGGTGTTAATCTTACTGAATACATTATATAAAATTTGAAATCTCCAATGGCTAAAAAAAATTGTGACTTCTTTCACCGAATGCAAAGATGATTAAATCTGAGTACAGATGTATAAGAAAAAGGTAGTCATTCACACAGCATTAGCTCCATTATTTCAGTGTTTGCACTACTAGTCACAGATTTACTTCTAACAGCTCATCTAAAAGATCTAGTTGGTCAACATCCTAAAAAACATTTCAGCGCATATCAATAACCCAACTAGATAGTAGATCACTTCTCCCACCCATTCTAATGCAAATATTTGCAAGTTATCAAAGATTACATTTAGAGACAATTTAAAAAGTAAAAACTTCCCTTTAAATTACGGTCATATGTTTGCATATGCTACACCATTTCTAGGCAGCAGAAGCATCAAGGCAGTATCAAACTTGTGCAAATATCCTTCACTGTTTTATCAAACAATATCAGAACAACAATCACAGGGAAAATAAATATCTGATAGATGTATTTGTTTGCTGTGATTACTTCAATCAGTAGTAATATTTTTGCAGGATGAAGTGCCTTTTAGTTTCACTAGTAGAAGTATATTGGTGGCGTCAGAAGAATGTATTTCATCACGAAAATCAGACCGAGGTTTTCTGCTAAAGCAGTCAACACAATTTCAGCACAGAATAATTTATACTGTAGCTTGCTTAACATCTTCATTTTCCAATGAATAATGTTTCACTTCAAAAGACAAGTTCTATCATTGAAATTAGGCCTGCCTTTTTTTTTTTGCTAACAAAGCTTAACTTCTTCACTGAGCTTCTTATGCGAAAGTTTCTGTTACCTTGTGTCTGCAGACTATGTAAGTAAAACAGGAGAATACCCTGCCATTGTGAAATACATTAAAAATGTAGCAGATCTGATCACTTTTTTGCAGTAAGAGTAGAGCATCAGACAGAAATCTTTATAAAATTCCACTGACAAAAATTATTTCATATAATACACCATTTACACAAAGAATTCTCTATAAATCTATAAAACTTTCCATAAGTCTCGTCCAGATCTTGATATCTGTGGAATATAATTGATAGAGGTGACAACTGGAAAATCTCCCATAAAATATTGATTGTTTGATTAAATAGTATGAACTGAATCACTGAATCCTAGCCTTTTCTTGGGTTACTCCACAGACGAGGACTCTGGATGCATTGGGGAAATTCAGAGAAAGAAGAGAGAATTTTGATATTGATAAAGAACAGAAAATGGTGGAAGAGGTGTGTATTAACAACGGAGAGAAGTAATGTGTCACATATGTCAATGATGTTCAGTAACAAAATTCCAAACTGAGAGACAGTATAATGGAGTGAACTTTAGACAGTTATCTTGAATATTTCACCTGTGATTACCCATTGCTTCATGACCATCTCTGCCTAATTTTAGGTAAGGTAATGACTGAAACTAGTGAGATCTGG
This sequence comes from Acropternis orthonyx, assembly GCA_035583155.1. Classification (NCBI taxonomy): domain Eukaryota; kingdom Metazoa; phylum Chordata; class Aves; order Passeriformes; family Rhinocryptidae; genus Acropternis; species Acropternis orthonyx. The sequence goes on along the minus strand of JAWWEU010000001.1, from coordinate 87,093,236 downwards.
CCTTAAAGGTGGACTCCCCAGACAGCTGGTCTCAAGGCCAGAGATGTCAACACAAAGATGTTTCAAGCACCAGGTTCTCTGTCCTGAAGCTAGAATCCTAAGAAACATACCTAGTGCCAAGGCTGTCAGTGCTTTTTTTCTGTCTTCCTCCTCTAGAGTTGGACCTGTTGTGAATCTGACTGTGCACTGACCCTTTTGAGATGCCCTATGACATTTCAGACACTATCATGCAGCTGATGCATATGATATATACCTACATGTTTTTGATCAGCAGGTAGAGACTGCCCTATGCCCTCTCAAATAGCAGTTGATTAAGCAACTCACTTGAACTGCATACACATGAGCTTGGTGTCTAAGCTCCAGTTCATCCAGTCAATCTAGCAAATGAAACCTGGAGAATTATCCATCTCTTCCTAAAATGGACTCCTATGGGTATACTGAATTTGTCTCCAGATTGCGCTGACTGCATGGGCTAGATTCCAATCAACTAAGACACCTAGTTCAAATGTAGACACTGAAATTATATTCACCATAAACCACAGCAAGATGAGTCCAAACCCTGGAAGTCCCAGGGTAGACTTTGATGGTCTAAGGTTCCTAGGCAATCTAACTAAAAGTCTTGCTGGCATTACAGCTGCTTACTGGAGCTGACACATTGCTCAGTTTCACAGGGTTAAATGGAATGTCATCCTGCTTTGATTTTACAAGCTCAAATTTTATTGACAGCTATTTCTCAGGAAATTTCAAAATAATTTGGGCTTATAAAATCATATGATAGAATCATAGTTAGGATTGAAAAGGACTGTAAAGATCATCTAGCTCCAACACTCCCTGCCATGGGTAGGAAAACTTGGGTAGGAAAACTTTGTATAGTTCAAGTCGTATAGTATAGTATACTTTTATAGTATATGATCTTATATAGTATAGTCTTTATATAGTTCAGGTTGAAATTGAAACTTGGTTTCAATTGAATTGCTTGGCTTTTTTTTTCATATTATCCAGTCAGGGTTCTCCTTTAGGTAGCTCTCCCTGAGACTACCAAAGTTTGTATTCCTTTCACCTGTATTTATTTATTTATTATTATTTATAATTATCTACTGGCTCTGCCTCCAGCCTGCCATCTCTGGTGTAGTATCCCACCTCCAGCAAACAGGCTACAACAATCTGCGGGGGAAAAAAAAGAATTAGAAGTACGCCCATTCCTTATTTCCCTTACTTAATTCCCACTCTTTGTCTGGATGGCTAAAGTTCAGTGAAAACCTTCATGGAGCAAGGACTGTAATTTCAGTTATTTATTTATCTAAGAAGGACCCATCTTGTACAATGTATTAAATAAAAGTTGATTTCTGAGCGAGCTCAACAATTACACTGTTATTTGCCTGATTATGTTTGGATAATGATTTGTCAATTAAGGCTCAGTACATTTAGAGATTAATTACCAGGAAACTCTAATTGTTAACTTTGCATCAAAATGTGGGGTCTTTTTCCCTTGTTACTTTGTTTAGCCTTGTTATATTCTTCCTCCCATCTCATATAACATGTGGATGTCTATGCACTTATTTAAATACTATAGGAATAATGTAATTTGGCTGTAAGTATTTAAATCCAACAGTATTGATAATGCAGGCACGAAAAAAATATTTAAACAATAACTGAGCCCCAAATATTTCTCTTTCCCATATCTGGGCACTTGGTAAAAAGAGATTACTTCTTTTTGTTCCAATTTCATTAAAAGCTAGAAGCTGAAATATCTGGCTTCAAGGTTAAATTAGTCTCTTGCTGTTTTATCCAAGTATGAAACAAGATAAAAGTACTGAGTTGGTCAGTTACAGAATTCTTATTTTAATAAGTTCTTCTGGGAGGGTTCTTTGACTAATTGGAAATGTACTTTACAGATTGATCTTTCAGAACACAGCAAATTCTTCCTTTTCAAATCTTTTAAGATTACCTTCCTCTTACCAACATGTTGCTAATATGACTTTGACTGCTACGTGACTTGAAGATTTTAGGTGGCATTTTACGTATCTTCATTCCTGTTCAATATCTCAGCATTTCTGGATAACAAACATTTAGGAGGCAGATTCAGCTCACAGGTTTACCACTATATTTCAGGTGTCTGAATGCAGATATGTGCCCAGGAATGGAGCATGAGGTCTCACTGTAAACCATGGAGATTTAGACTAACAGTCAGCTGATTCTAATGATGTGATTTAATTAGCTATACAGAGATGCCTAATGCTATTTGAGATGTGACAGGTTAAAGAAGAGTAGAACATAATACTAGTTAAGTAATCAATACTGAAGCACTAGATTGTGGACATAGGACACAAGACTGTAAGACTTCAGAAGAGCAGCCTAACTGCTAACCGAGAAGCTTTACAGCATCTCAAGAAGCACCAGATACTTATGTTTAGGCAACTGAATAGTGCCTTAAGAATATTCACTTGACAGAGTTGTTTGAGAGCTGAATAGCTCTTTAGGCTCCATTGACAGCACTGATTTTGCATCATCTGACTACAGGCTTAATTCAGTTACTGACACATGGGCATCCAGTGTCATTTTAGATATCTTACGGTATCCTGTATGGCCTTCAGCTGGCATTAGAAGGAGAGTCAAACCAGGTATTTCTTCTTCATAGCACCTTATAAACTACTAGCTCTCCACCATGAATAAAGGGAACAGGTTATAGTGCATGGCTTTGCAGATACCTCCTAGACACTTGAAGATTTTATTTAGTTTCCAACGAAGTGTTCTCTTTTTTAGACTACCCGTTTCTCCACTAATCTCAGGTATGACATTTTCTAGACTTTCACTCACATCTGCTTATTTTCCCTAGACCCATAACTGTCTTGAAGAGTGCTACCCTTGATCACAAATGCTAATCTCAAGCATTACTAATGTAAATCAGACTCCTTTTTATGATGTGAGTTGATTTTGTTTTTCCCCAAAAAGATGCTACTGACTCATGTTCAGTCTGAGATCAAGAGAAACCCCTAGATTTCTACACACAGAACCCTGGCCTAACCTAGCATTGCATCTACTGAATTTGGATAGGAATAATTAGTTGTACAGCATATTTTGCACTTGTCCATACTGAACTTTATACTTTTCTTTCAGATGCATTTTGCTAATTTGGCAAGATAATTTTCAACTTCCATGCTATACTTCAACAGACATGCAGTTCCTCCAGTATTCTTGCAGCTCTGCACAGCTTTCTGTCACTATCTGTGGGGGCTTTCCCATGCTTAGCTCTGCTTCTCAGTAGTAACTGTGGGAACAGATTTTTCCCTTTGCGTAAGTTACACAAGATTATACAACATTGTTTCTCACTGAGGATAGAAGCTGTTTATGGCATGACTCTGAAGTCTTCTTTGAGTTTTATTCAATCAAAGTACACCAGGACTGAAATCTCTGAAATGGTCACTCAGATATTGCACTCAAAGAACTAATATCTTCCCTTGAGATTTCAATAACCTCAAAGCCAAAAGCATGCCTGACTTATTTTCTGTAAAAATGTAGAAACTGACCCTAATTACTAGAACCAAGAAAGTCTTGAGAAGAAACTTGAAAAGAGTCTGCTGACTTTATCTATCGGATTCACTACCATGCTTCAGATTTAGATTTAAATGTGGTTTTGAGAAACAAATGTGATGTTTTCCCTGCATGGAAATGCTTGTCAAAAAATTTCATCACTGACAAAGCATTTTCATAATGTCCTGTACCAAAGTAATAGCAAATTCAGTACTGTGCCTTCATCAGTGACAAAAGTTATGTTTCAGAAAATGGTACAAGAAACATGGAGTAATCTATTCTCTGTGACTGTGCTATCCTACTCCCAAATGCCAAGCTGCTTTAAACCCTGAAGCACAAGACTTTTTTACTTCAGTAGTTTTTTTTGGAAAGAACCATTAAGATTCTGAAAATTTGGTCAGTCACAGAAATATGTAGTCCTAGCTTTTACTATCTCTGGTATTTGTCATACATCTTTCTGGATTTCTCATTTTCCTCAGTTTTACAAATCTCTCTCGCCTCTAAATTACTAAATCATGCATTTACTGAAATACTTCATATTGAACTAAAAGGCGGCCTTGGACTTATGTAAACGCTTCACAAATAAGTACTTTGTATTCTCACTGTTGTTTAAAAGAGCATTCCTACAAAAGCTTTTCGAGTCCTGTGGAGGGGCAGGTAAGCCCTGGCTGCCAAAGGTGACAGTAGTTGCAGAATGGAAAGATATAGGATTAGAGTATCTCATTCTCTATAGGAAAAAAAACCCCCTCCCATTCACAATGATAAACAAGAACAGCAGCAGTTGGCAAACCCCCTCACACTAATTTCAATCCCAGCAATATTTACATTTTGTTCTGAAATACAACTCGTGTTTCTGTGTACTTTGAAACAGATGCTGTGTCCAAAGAGTGGGTGAAGTGATACTTACAAACATGATTGAGCTGTGCTTCATTTGTTTGAGTGTGCTGGGACAGACGGAACAGCACACTCCTGTGGTCTGAAGAGCACTGAAAATCTGAAGGTCCCAAATAATGAGCCAAATAATGGCCCCACCTATGCTGATGGCTTTCCATGTTGCTTTGGTCTTGTTACACATAACAACATTTTCTTATACTGGTGTCCAACATCAAATATGTAAATCAACATTGCACTTTGTCACCTGAACACATCCAATGCTATGAGTTACTAGTAACTTTTATTACACCTTCAAGGAAACAAGCAGGAAACGCAGGGATTTAATTCCAGCATCTTAACTATGACAAGAAACACTGGCTATATATACAGTACTATATACCCATCAGTACAAATCAAGATACAAAAAATATTATATTCACTATACAACAACAAAACAAACATGTGTTGATAAGTTGCAGGGAGGTGTTTATAAAACTGGTGGCCTTTTGACCTAGTATGCCAAAGCATATTATGTATGATCAGTAACCCTGTAAGCTACATTTAAACTCACGATTCAGTGGTGAATGACTTCCTGTTTATTCAGATCATAGATATTCAAGTGTCTATCTAAATATCGCATAAACACAGGAAGAAGAAAAACAAACAAGAAATCACAGGATCAAAGAATCACAGAATGGTTTGGGTTGGAAGGCACCTAAAAGACTATTTAGTTCCAACCCTGCTGCCATGGGCAGGGACATCTTTGAATGGACCAGTTTGCTCAAAGCCCTGTCTACTCTGGCTTTGAACACTTTCACGGACAGAGCATCCACAACTTTTCTGGGCAATCTGGTGTCTCACCACTGTCACAGTAAGGAATTTCTTCCTATATCTAATTTAAATCCACCCTCTTTCAGTTTGAAGCCATCTCCCCTTTTCCTTTCACTACATCCTTTTTTAAAAAGTCCCTCCCCAGATCTCTTCTTGGCCCCTATTAGGTACTGGAAGACTGCTAGAAGGTTCTCTTCTCCAAGCTGAACAACCCCATCTCTCTCATCCTGTCTTCATCAGAGAGGTGCTCCAGCCCTCTGATCATCTTTGTGGCCCTCCTCTGGATTCGTTCCAACAGGTCCATGTCCTTCTTTTTTTGGAGCCGCCAGAGCTAAACGTAGTGTTGAATGCTGGTCGTGAATCACATTTCATGGGCTGCTACCTCCAGGCTTTGTCAAGTAATTTCTTTAGGCAAACAAGCGACACAGACTACATATCATGACTGGTAACAATGATTAATTACTATTCATCATGGCTAGGCTTTGCGAACGAAGATTTGGGAAGGGCTCTACCCACGCTTGCTGCACGCACGCTGATAGCTAAAAAGGCCAATGCGAGATAGGCAAGTCCGGTGGCAAAAGGCACAGTGGAAAGTCTCCACAGGCGGTGTTGGCGAGTCACGTTTTTTTCTGCGTTGTCTTTTTCCTTCAACACTGATCCTGCGTGTGCTCTCAAAGGAAGCAGCAGCATTATGAATGGAGTGTCTCCATGCTTCCCGATTGGAGGCCAGAGTGGACCACTGATGGTGGTCAGTATGGCCAAGGATGAGGGATTGTTTGAGGGAGTCCTTGTATCTCCTCTTCGGGGCTCCTCTCTTGCGGCAGCCGGTGGCAAGCTCACCACAGAGCACAGTCTTGGGGAGGCGGTGATCCTCCATCCTGGAGACGTGCCCTGCCCAGCGCAGCTGCCTTCTCAGCAGCATGGCCTCA
>JAWWEU010000001.1:87037750-87086972 GCA_035583155.1 Acropternis orthonyx | reverse complement strand
TGGGAGACCCTACCGGAGGCACAAACCACCACCAGCATAGCTCACAACCTCATAAGGGCACGCAAGCTTCTCCCCCACAACAAGGGGGTGCCCGTGGAGAAAAATTACTATTAATACAACAGTAATTGTCATACACAAGGAAATTAAACACTAAAGGGGCAAATGGCCATACTTGCCTGTGGCAAAGACAACATTCTTTGACACCAGTCTGTATTCCACAATAGAGAATTGAGGAAGTTCAATCCTCTCCACACCAGTAACTGCGTTATCTCCACCTCTCCAGTAGAACTCTATGTCATCAGTTGTGTAGCCATCTGCAGACAAAACACGAGAGAAGTCAGAAATTAGAGCAGACTCAAATACAGCTTCAAACATGCAGCTTGTCATTTGAGACAATGAAAAGAACTGGAACAGCTGGAGAGCTGTATCGTATTTTGCCTGTGGGAAGGTCTCCCAAATAGCTGTGCCATTAGAGCCTGCCCAGGAATTTTAGGCAAAATACTCTGTTTTCATTTCATTTTTATTTTTTTTTAATCATTCACATAATATTCACTAATGGCCACAATGAGAAGAAAATGCTGTCCATTATTCAATATTAATTTAGTATTTAATTCTGAAACAATTGTATATTTACGCTGATAATCACCAGAAGAAGATAGATTATTCAATGAATACAGAGAAACATAACTGAGGCAGACCTTTTCCACTCACACCAAACAGAGTGAGTTGAACCATTTCCATTAGCTTCTGTAGTGGAGGACTACAGTTGAACAGAGAATATATACTAGTATTTTCTGTACATGACCCACAGTTTCCAGCCAGTAGCAGAAAGGGAACAGGAACTCCTGAAGCACAAATATGCATCTGAATACTGCAATCCTAGAACATAACTAGGTGAAAATATTGTTTTATTTGGAACATAATTGCAAATCATAAATGGGGTCAATCTGAAAGCCCTGGGCGGGTCCTGCAGCAAGATGATCCATGTAAAATAAAGCATGAAAATGGTATCACAGTGTTTGGTCTCTTGAAAATGGATCTGATTAAAATACAAATACTCATCTCATGTCGAAGACAAGCATCCAGTCACTACCTCTGTCAAGTCAGGCAAGAATATTAAATGCCTTCATTCTGTCCTAAGCTCATTTTCCTAGGATATATTAATCTATCCAGAAATGGATGACTCCTTACATTTTTAATAAGTCAAAAAACCAGACAAACAAAAAATCCAAACAGTGATAATTACATGATTTGCATAGTGTTTATAGACACACATGTAAATATTACAAAGTTCTATAAAAGGAAAATGGCTGTGTACTTGAACAAGATTTTACATGCATTTTCTTATGTACATACAGCTTTCTATTTCCAGAGTACAGTTTTGTTCATCTAATGGGTATCTTCTCAAGTCCATCATACAAGCTGCAGTGGTTGTGATTCTGAAATACAAACATCAAATACTTTTACTGTACAGCCAGTAATCCAGGTTTTGGTGATGGTGTTTATCTTTCAAAGTGAGGACTGAGAGTATTTGGTCTATATTTTTACATTGAGCAGCAGCTTAGTACAACAGCAGTCGGAACTGATTTTCAATGAACAGCTCACTGTGACTTACCCTTATGCAACCAGTCCCTTTGGGGTTCAGTGGACCTATACACATATGCAAATATTACATGAACATTTGCTGAGATTAAAAGATACGACTTTATAACAGAAAATGTGAAGTGAAAAAAGTCTGCTACAAATGTCAAAATGATTAGAGAATAACTGATTTCTTGGTTTTGTGGCACCTCTAGAAAAAAACTCCTCTAAAATGTTGGAAAAAAGTTTTAAGTCCAGCAAAACGCTTTGTTTCAAAGTTAAGTATACTTTTCAAAGTCTAATTTTCAAATTTAAAGAGGATTTTGTTATGAAGCTTCATATTGAATGTTAAATTTTGTCCTCAAATAACAATACATTTCTGCTTCTTTGTCTACTTAGCAATTTTGCACTTTAAGGATGACTTCACAAAACATTTCACCATTGATGAATCAGCATTTTCCATCAACCTCTACTATATCAGGAGCATCAAGAATGCACATGTGCAACCAGAACAATCATATTAACAGCTTTGCACAGCACTGGCACTTCATTTTTAAATTAATGGATTTATGCATTTATCCTAACTTTTAGACAGATATAACCATATGCTCATATTAGTCTGCAGTGTATTTCAGTGTTCTTCTGAATCACAGCCTTCATCAATAGTATGTACATTATTATGCATCATTGTCTTTATAATGGATTTACATAATTTTCACATTTAAATTATCTTCTGAGCCTGATTAGGTCCATTCCTTACTGATTCTTTTCTGATATAAACAAGAGATGGATCTTGCACACAGTTTGTTCCTAAACAAATAATCTTTTGGTGATAATTTATGTTAATAATACAAGAGGGAAAAATGCCTTGAATGTACCTCTAAAAGCTGGAACCTTCAATATTAAGATTTGTTCAGGTGTTTTCTCTGTTTGGAAGTTCTTTCTTCTAACACTTAACCTTCTCAAATTACAGTCCTCTAATCTGGTAAACTACTTTAAAATTCCATGGCAATGTTTCTAGAGAAGAAAAGTAGTTAAGTGCCTTTCCCCATCTCTTTCACACTAAACAAACCCTCCACATTTTTATTGTGAATATTCTACCCAATCTCAAAGAAAAGGAAGGAAAAATGCTTAACCTTAGTATATGGATCAATGACCCCATATTATGTAAAGAAACGGATTAAGACCATTATAAATGTCTTAAAGGACAACAGAGGTCACCTTTTTCTGACTGAGAAGGTGCGTTTCCAAAAAATTATAATTTCTTTGGACAAGGAGAGACAATTGTATAAGCACAAAGGCAATGAATGAACTAGGAGAGGAAAAACTCAAGGATCCTTTCTCAGCATATCTTCTCACTTGTGTTCCTACCAGCAGCCAGTGAGAAAGGCATGCAGCTGATCTTTGTCCTTTCCAGCCTTATCTATGGCATGATCATGCCTCTGCCATGATCCCTCTGAGTGCCCTCTGAAACCCTTAATGTTAGTCCCACAGGATATCAGGTGGCTCTGGTTCCTCTTAACAAACACATCCCTGTGGGCAAGAGCAGTTTACAAACAGCAGCTCCTCAGTTGCTCTGCAGTGTAGGGGGATGTCTTCTCTGCAACCAGCACTTGCAAATGCCCTTCTGGAACCTCAGGCAAGGTGCTAGACACAGGGTTGTTAACTATGGAGATGATCAATCATCTAGGTTGTTCAGCCTGGAGAAGAGAAGGCTCCGGAGAGACCTTATAGCAGCCTTCCAGTACCCAAAGAGGGGCTCCAAGAGAGCTGGAGAGGGACTTTGTACACAGGCACATAGTGACAGGACAAGGGGAAATGGCTTTGAACTGGAAGAGGGTAGGTTTACGTTGGGTATTAGGAAGAAATTCTTCCCTATGAAGGTGGTGAGGCAGTGGAGCAGGTTGCTCAGAGAAGTTGTGGAAGACCCATTCCTGAAAGTGTTGAAGGCCAGGCCGGACGGAGGTTTGAGCAACCTTGGTCTAGTCGAAGGTGTCCTTGTTCGTGCCCGGAAGGTTGGAATGAGATGATCTTTAAGGTCCTTTCCAACTCAAGTTTTCTATGATTCTATGAATGTCTCCTCAATATGATGACTACTAGCAGCTCTAGCTAAGTATATAACATTAGGACTAGCATAAGGTCTTAGAGGAGAAAACTTATTCTTAAATCTGTGATTATTGATAAACAAGATCTTAGCAGTGATCAGCTTTACAAAGCCACACGGATTGTACAATGACAGGATCTTGCTCCTGAGCCAACTGATAACTGTGTTTAAAGTAAAACAAGCAGAGGTACTTGGGAATTGCTGATATGAGGGCTCTCTCCCATGCTTTAGTACATTTGCCTACACTGACCTAGCTTTCATTTGGGATCGTGCAGCAGAATTCATATGAGTTAAGTTGATACAAGCTGGAATGTGGCACCAGAATCTTAACTATTATTTTGTATAACTAGCTTTAAATGCCAGCCATGCAGAACACATGCACTTATGCACTATTAACTTGACAAAATTATAAAAAAATATACAGCTGGCAAACTTACATTCAACTTATTAATTGTGTTATTTTTAAGGAATGCATTTTTATTTTGGTCTGTTCACATACTGTAGTGGTTTTGTGTAACAAGTTCCTGTACCAGAAACTGCACATTCTTGCTCAAGTGACCTTTTACACTACAGAAAAATGTGTGGTTTTAATTTAATAAATATCCACTAGAAAAGAAGATACAGCTAGAAATAGGTAGAAACAGATTTATCTCATTTACTCAAAGCAGAGTTGAGTACTCAGAGGTCCCTCCTGCATGAACATTCAACCAACCAAATTTAACTTGCACAAATGCACCCCAAAAGCAAATGTTAAGTGCTCAGGCTTGTGCGTGCTCCCAAGAAGAGCAGGTTTATTTTTTTATGGGATGGGGTGGGATGGGATGGTGCCTGACACAAAAAGACAACAAGATTTCAATAACTAATCATCACGGCAGTGACAGAGAAACAATTACAAGCCAGAAAAAGATGAAGCAGTACACAGACACACATACATTCTGATAGCAATGACACAAAGGAAATATTTTTATTTGTTTACAAGTTGCTACTCTGATTTTCTTTCCTCTGGATATAAATTCTTTTATCCTTCTCTGGTACTTTATTTCCAGGCTGATTATATTGCTATACTGTATAGGAACCCCACCTGTGGCATGCTGAGAGGTGCTGCACATACAAGTGACAGAAGGATAATTTATGTCCCCAGAAAGTGTACAGTATAAATCAGTCTAAACAATATAAAGACTTCTTATGTGAGTAGCTCACAATCCTGATGGCTAATTTGATCTTCTTTTCATCTTGAAACAGAAATACATTCATCCAAAAAAGAACAAAAGCACAACAGTTGCCTTGTCTGACCGATCACACCTAATCTTTTCACCATGAAAACATTTATCATGTTTTATATGTGAGTGATAATTATGTGAGTCCTTTCAAATAAAATACATATATTGCTCCATGCCATTTATTTGTAACGTTTAGGATCATACTGCCTGAGAACAAGAAGTTTATATAGGTCAAACACACAAGCAGTTGGACTCTTTGATCCAGACTATAATGTAATTATTTCTCTTTTGGTCTGTTATGAAAAAAGATCAGTTTAATCATTATTTGTCTTGTATATTGTTCTGAAGAAGATAGAACAAATGCAGTGAGTTGCCCAAAGAAAAAAATTCCCCAGAAATGTGATGGACTTCAAAAAGCTACTGTCCCATTCCCCCACTATTACAGACTTGTGCTGCAGTAGCAAACTGCTTTCCCTGAAGTGGAGAGGAACCTTGGATGACTGAAGGTCAAGTCTTTCAAAACTATGATAAATTCTACATTGTTCAGAGGAGAACTCAGAGCCAGTGTGGCCTTGGGATCACTTTCAATTATATATGTGTAGAGGAACTGCTTTGCTCTGTGGATGTTCTGTAATTGGTTGCAACTCTCCAAAATTTCTCCTATTATTCTGAGTGACCCTGTGCTTTATGGCACGTAAAACTCCAAGTTCTGGTCTCAGCCCACATTGCCTCTGGACTGCAGCTTGAGCCCAATGTCATGGTGATGCTTTGAAGCCACAACAGAGGAAGATAAGGTAGCAGTAGAGCAACACAAAGCAAAAGTCTTTTAATCAGTGGAGCTAAGGCTCAACTATTTTCCTCCTTTTGATCACAATGTCCTGTATTTTGCCAAGATTTGAGACAGTCATTCTTCACACCATGGATATCTGACCCAGGATATTATATGCTTTCAGAGAAAAGTAATGGAAAGAAGTGTGTCACACATGAGCCACTGGTGAAAACCCTGCTAAGCAAATATTATCTTGTGAAATGCAATCTGCCTGTGGATACTTACATTTTGCAGAAGAGGAAGCTAACTTATTCAAATACACTATTCTATGGCAGATAATCCTCACCTGAATGACTCCAAAAGTTTTTAGAGTGTGAGAGAAAGACTTCTACATATTATTAGGATCACAAGAGTTCTAATCTCCATTACTTTTTTATTACATTGCTTGTGGGGAAGTTTCTTGACATAAAGAAAACAAATATATCTTGGATAATTTTTTTTTACATTTAACCACTTGTGTAAAGAATCCTAAACCTCTAGTGTTCCATACCTGGTCAATACCATAGAAGATGAAAGCCTCATTTTGCTAAAACCAGCTAATTACAGAGACAACATTCTAACTTATTTAAAGTTTCGTAACAGGCTGAGTCTATTTCTATTTTGTCTAGAAAGATTCATCCAATTCTACCCCACACATGACACTTAATAGGAGTTGAAGAGGTGAGGGGCCAAGATCCAAATCAGGTTAAAAGTTCAACTGTTGATAAAAAAAAGAAGCAGGTAAAATAATGATACACATAACCCAGCTGCACCACTTTTCAGAGCTCATTAATTTTTATACTAGGGACTGTACCCTGCACTATTTATGTTCACCAATCCAGAGCATTATCTTTGCTTATATACACAAGAAACTTTCAATGATGGAAATGGAGCTTTCATTGGCAAAGACTTGCTCTGCTGGTTTAAACTGCTGGAGCAAATGGAGTAAGGTGTTCAAAGAAAGCAATTTTTTGATAATACTGAGTTTTTCACTAAGACTTTTGCTGATGTAGTTAAGTTTATTAATGGAAGGATATTTCAGCATTCCTAACCATAAAAGCTAACACAGAAAACAAAGAAAACACAGGTCAAGCCTAATATAGGTAGAAAGTAAGAGAATGTGAGATCACACTGTACCTCTGGTTTGATATATAATACATTGCAGTGCTGATTCCTGTGTAAAGAAACCACTAATGGTACCCATAGTTATGGCCTTAGCTGTGGCTACTCCACTCAACAAGGGCTACTTGTGGCTTTTTTCAAATTGGGTACAGACACATCAAGAGACAACATAAGCACCCACATTCAATCTTACTGCCTGTATTTTGGACAGAATTTTCAGGTTTACAATTAATACGTGCCTTTCTGTTTCCTATAGCCAGTGGGTTTTCCAGATATTGTGACTCTACAGAAACAGATAAAACCTGACTGAAGGCGCTTGTGGCAAAATTAAGAAACATCGAGTGTGTCATTTGTTTTCTACGGGCATCTTTCAGAGTTACAGGGAAGGTTACATAATACACTAACCAATGTTTGTAATAACCTTGTGCCAGGAAGCAAACATCAACAATATATAACAGCAGTGATGAAATCTCCATCAGGGAAGCACAGACCTGAGGCCGTAAAGCACTGTTCCATCTGGGTGAAGGCGAATCATTCGATTCTTCACAGTAACACCGTGCACAAATGATTTCTTGTCATTTAAGAAGTAAGTGTCAGGCACCCAAAGCTGATCTGCCACCCGGTTGTCAAGCGTGAGGTTGAGAGGTATGCCAGCATAAGCCAGCCTCTTATCTCTCCAGTACTGTTGAAAATACATCGTCAAAGTGTAATCCTGGTGAGGAAAAAAAAAAAAGAGAAGCACAACAGTCAATCACGCTTTGTGTAACTAGGAGAATAATTACTTTCCTGTCAATAGTTTATTTTGCTGTTGATTTGATTTAAATTTAGTATTTTAAAATGCTTAATAAAAATAAGTATTCATATCACTTACTAAACAGTATCACCGTAGACTAAGGGAGCATTTCAACTCCTAAGAAATTCAGCTAGTACCGGTATCTGTTGTCCTGCTTCTCCTTTTTTCACATGTAGCTCCCCTGACAGCTACCCAAAATTATCAAGTTTGTGGAATGATAGATGACATAACAGATAAATACTGCAATCTTCGCCATTTTTAAAAATGATGGATGAATGGAGAAACATCAGAAGTATTTTGAAGCAATATACAAATTTCTGTCTAAAAAATAAGCTGTGAATATGTTGATTATACATGTGCCTTTGTATGAGATTGTATCTTGCAGTTACATAAATATTTTCTCATCAACGGGCTACATTGGTACTTAGAAGAATAGTGAACTGCAGCAAAGTCACACTAATGTCAATGTTTGGCTTTCATAATTTTGTCAGGTTTAAGGTTTATGGTGTCTGCTATGAGCTGTGATCACTAATATAAAAGCCTAAACATGGATACAGAAGTCTAAAACATTGATTTTAAAATTCTTTATTTCATTTCATAATTTGCTAGCCTGACTTCTCCATGTCATAATAATGCTATATTGAAACACTTTGAAAGCTTAGATGAGAGGCCTCATTCATTAGCTTCATGATATTATAAAATACTAAAGAAATAAAGGTCTGGGAACATTTTAAGGTTATGTGCTAGCAAAACTGAAAAAATAAACACATGAAAAAAATGAGACTGTAACTACAGGCCAATAAAACTCTGATTTTCAAATTACAGAAGTGCTCTAAACAGTAAAACTGTTCATGAAATTTTTCACAAAACACTGAGAAATTTATGTGATCTCCAAACACATTTAAATATGTAGCAGCAGGTGTGCAAGCCACAGGATACCTGCATTTGCATCTGGTTCTACAAGCTGGTGATGCAAAACCCCTCAGGCCTGCTGCTTGTTTGGGAAAAGGATGTTCAAGCTTTCTAAGCATGGCTTTTGGGAACGGTCCATTCTTGTAATGGGCTTCATGTGGAGACAATCCAATTTCAGGCACTGCTCTTGCCCTGCTTCCCTCAAGCCCTACAGCCTTTCCTTGAAATCATATGAAAATTTCATGGTCAGAGCCTTTGCATTTTTGATTCAGTGATTCATTCTCTTTAATGAGGGAGCTGCTATAGTTTAAAGAAATCAAATTTAATTGCTTAGAAAAATAAATCATTATAGATATCAAGGAAAGCTGTTCCCATTTTAAGAAACTAACAAGAGACCTTTGAAAACAAAAAAGCTCTGTGATGGGAGAGAGGAACCCACGTGGAACTGTCTGGAAGGAACCTCATCCGTCAAACCTCAAATCTGACATGACTGCTCAGGAGAACGTGCTCTGACCTTTTTGTCAGCAGCTTTCTTCAGTGGGATTAATGGTCCCTGCCCATCAGTGAAGGACGTGCATGCCACACTGGGTGCACCTGCCCGCTCCCATCAGTATGTCAGGAAGGCCACCTCTCTCCTCATGTTCTCTGCAACCAGTTTTCTAACACTGATGCATTAGAACAAATATCCTCTGCCAGCTTTGTCTGGCTTTAATTAAAGCTTGTTTCAATTAACATTCAGAATTTTCTATGTGCCTGGCTTCTATAATGGTTTGCACATCAATGTCAAGAAATTTGGTATTATAAAAGCTGTGGACACATGAGCAGCAGTACAAGAAGAGCTCACTATGTGTAAATGCACAATATATGCATAAAATTATGCTAAAAAATGAAATAAAGACAAGGGGTGGCACTGCACAAGCATCGAAAGAAGTGAACTGGCCAGCACCAAAATATAAGAGGAATTCATTTGAAGAGAGCTTCAGGCTAGCTTCCTTTTTCCTTTGGCTTGAGATAATAACTAATGAATGGAGTAATTAATTAGCTAAACAAAACATTTGTAGCAATATAAGCACTAATACTCTGTCATTTTATTTTTAAATAATAACTTTTACTATGTCAGGGAACAGGAGAGAAAAAAGTTTACAAATTAGACACAGAAACAGCAACATCCATCAAACATCCAGAACTTACAGTGTCTTGAATGAAAATCAAACTTTCAAAACACACCTGCTAAGGTACAAACTTCAGTAGTGCTTTCTCTATTAACCTTCACTTCCTATAGCATCTTAATTTTAAATTAAAATTTAAAAAAATCCCCTCTATGTCTCTTTATGTGTATGACTATATTTGCATGTACTGAAAGCAATGGTACCCTAAAAAGATTTTTTTAAAAAAGAGTAACCACACTTTCTGCACTTTGAACAACAGACATGACAGAAATAGACTGCACATGAAAAAGAAAGCACATATGTTCCTGCACACCTTGAGGGATCACTGTACATTTGGGCTCTGCCAGCCTCACCTGCTCTGAAGATGATGACAGAAAGGACTAATACAAACCATGCTTGGCTACCATCACACTTTTTCCCCAATCACCTCAGAGCAAAAAGCAGCAGCAAACTCATATTAGAACTGCACTGAAACTGCCTGGCTGTGGAAGGAGCTATAAATAAGCAGGAAAGGCCAGTTCCTTAGGGTGGCTTTACCCAAATCACTACCTGCCAAAACTAAGCTTATTAAAAGCCATAAGGATGTCAGCTCTCATTCTTTCATTAGCTAATTTTCAAGGCTTTGTACCCATAAAGTAAGTTTTCCCATTGTCTATACTCTAGAGGAAAATGCAAAACCAGTTTGACCGTGGACTGGAAAAAAATGTACTAGGTATTTGTCAGGTAAAATGAGAAAATGAACTTTTACCTCTCAGTAAGTAGTCTATGAAGTTTATTAAGGGCCACCTCTCTCCAGGGGAGCTTATATAGAGGCTCTGATATAGAGGTTAAGAGGGTAGATGTCTAAAGGTAGAAGAGATTAATTCCACTATAGCTACTGCATTAGGGTGCTATTATATGTCAAAGACAACACAGAGCTGCCAGCTGTAGGAAATTCTAACTACTGCATGGAGCAGTGGATAATTTTCTCAGCAGCAAAGAGCTCTATAAAACATATTTTATTCCCCCAAACAAAAAAAAATCAGTCAAAGTCCTTCCAGGCAACAAATATGGTGCTTCTGAAGTACCGGAGAAACGTCCTCAAAATGGGAAAAGCTGGACTGGACAGGCAACATGATCTTTCTGTTGTGTATTCAAAGACCTTGGACCATCCTACAAGGATAAAGGACAATTCTGAGCATCCTCAAATTTCTAGCATGGCAGCAATGTACAGAAAGGAACACAAAGAGGTGTGATGGTGGTTTTTTTAACCTAGCCTTCCCTGGGGAAGAGGAGTGGAAAACAGAAGAAAAAAACCTCAAATAGTAAATAATACTTTGGAAGACATTTAGATACAATGATACAGAGGCTGATATCACAACCAATATAACACATCATATGTATTTTTCGTGATTTTAAAAGTTCTTAAGAAAGAATTATAGAGACTTGTAAATATTGTATTTGTTAAACATGTAAGAAGAAATTTTAAAGCATTTCTATATGTTATTTGTCTCTCCACAGACTGAACATACCATGTAGGAAGCACAACCAAGCTGCTCCTAGAAAGCCACTTCAGACAGCTAATGTACAGTACCTAATGCACTGCCTATAAGACTAATGAATCAGAAATGCTAATATGTTGTAATACTAAAAGCAAACAATTATTTATTTTCTATCACAGGGTTTTTTATCTTTAGCTTTTTTCTCCTGTACTCAATAACAGGGAAAGAAAAATTTTAAAATATAGTTTGCTTATCAAAATAAAATTAACATAATTATAGCAGCAATAATGTTTTAAAACTGATTATCAGTTTACAGTCTTACTGTTTTAGGTATCAAAGATGCTACAGGTTTTCCATTAGCTGCAGAAATGTTGTGTTTCTTCAAAATTACTGCTAGATTAACACTGCAATTAATAATTATGATGGAATACTGTTAATATGGCAGTTAAGCAAAAGAAGCTATTAATGCAAAATGAATAAATATATTGAAAATTACTGGAAATATTGGGAAAACTTCTGCAAAAAATAACTATTTCACTGCTTGGGAAGACAGCCTTGTATCTGCTTGACATGCAGCTGTAAATTCACATCCTTGTTTTTTCTTTACCAACAGACAAATGCGATTACTACCATCAGCTTTTGGATTATTTATTTTTTATGAGTTAATAAAGTAAATACTCATTCAGTGGATAAAAAGATATACTGATAATCCATGCCTTAGTCTCTGTATAAGTTCAAAGTACCTTTCCTCACCTTCCACATAATTTCAAAAATTATATATGGCTGCTGTAGTATAAGGAGCTATTTCTGCAGCACTGATGATTTATATTCTTCCCAATAAGCCCAAAGTGAATTGCAAAGCCAAACTCGTGAAACTTATGTTTTGACAAAATATTTATAAATCCGTCCCCCTACCACATGCATAAGAGACCTGAGAAAGAGATTAATGCACACATTAATTCACATAGCTAAATATGAATTTAATAAAGATGTATTCAGAAAGGTTAACCTTAGGAAGTCAGAATTTACCAGCAATGCTATTTACCTTGTGTGAGAGGAACACATAAACATTTTTCTTCACACTCAAAATTCTCTAATAGCTTTAACAACGTTCATATTAAAGAAAAGTTTTACTAAAGAAAAAATTTGGAATCACAGAACCATTAATGTTGGAAAAGAGCTCTAAGATTATTGCATCCAATCAATAACCTAATAACACCATGTTCACTACCAAACTTTATCCCCAGGTGTCACATCTACATGCCTTTTGAACACTTCCGGAGATGGAGATTCCTTCCTTGGGCAGCCTGTTACAATGCCCGAAACCTGTATTTTCACATTAGATTTTACTTGTTGACATTTTAATTTGTCCAATGCCTAAACCATACACTAGTTATTTGTCACCAGGTGGAGAAAACCACCAAAGTCTTGCTCTGAAACTCTCTTACAAGAAAACTGTCTGATCCGAACCTCTCTGGTGTCAGACGTAGCTCTTGAGCAGCCTGAGTGAAAGAGACCTGAGCATGCACACACATCCACTCTATAAACTGCACGAAAGCATCTTCCTCTAACGCTTCTTGGTCTACCTGCTGCTACAGTAAAGATTCATCTCACCTATAGGATCCTGACTTGGACTTCTCTCTGCCACCACGCAAATCCCCTACAATATTGACAGGCTGAAAACAATCACTGCAATACCCTTCAGAAGAAGCTAAAGCAACTCAATCACACTGATTTCAGTGTGACCCTCCATACATCTATGTTGTCTTGGTACCCTTTGTATCAAATTACTGTTATTTTTTTCCTCTTCTACTGAAACACAAAAGGATGGTGCTATAAATATAGCTAAGGAAATATTTAGCCTCCAAGAACCCACTTGATTCTACAGAACAGTTTTCCAAACAAATGTATGATTACATGGGTCTTTCCTGCCCTCTCATACCCTTTGGCACAAGAGTTTCCATCTCCACTGAAACCACAGTGCCTTCTACAAAAAGCCTGTTCCCCACACTGCATCTCTGGGTGCTCTGAGGAGGGTTGCCATACCAACCAGTGCTTGGCTTTCTGCAGGCAAAGGGAGCACAGTTGACATAGCAACCAGCCAAAGCAACTTCTCTCCAGTTTTTTGGGGACAGGTGGTGGTCACTGCCACAGAAACAAAGCTTCTCAGCAGGAATGAAGAGAGCCACCGAGCACTCTCAGTTGGTACTGTCCCACGGCACTCTCCCACCATGGCCAATGGAGCTTACCCTTCAAAATCTGGGTATTGGCTTTTCTCTCTCTGTTCCTCTGCCCACAACAAACTGATGGGCATGTCTTCCTACTCTTGGGGTGTTCTTTCATCTGAACATCAGAGAACACCAGCTGACAAGGAAGCAATTGCTTGGGCCGAGCTTTGGAAGGTGAATACAGAGAAAGAACAAGTTCCTGCAAATATTCCAGTTCAGGGACATAAGACAGTAAGAAAGTAGTCTGGGCTATTTAAGCCCTGACAGATGGGGATGGGAGAATATTTAAACACACCTTCTCTGATTCAGAGTATCACAGGTATTACAACATTATAGGCTTCTCAGTATTCAGGAATTCTATTCCCAAAGACTGATCAAAGGAAAAATAACGTATACCTTTACGCTTCACAGGTATGATACTCTCTGATCTGATAGCAGAAAGCTACCAAGAAAAAGTTTGGTCTTTCACTACATCCCTGAAGATCTGTCCAAAGACTGTGTGGTAAATTACAATCAAAATCCACTTGTTGATGGACAGATAGAACACAAAATTCAGTGTTCGATAGGTCCCTCCTAAAAGAGAGGAATAGAAATGTCAAATGTATAGATGCTACACTTGAAAACTCTAGAAGAGATCAAGTCAGAAAAAAACACCATTAATATCCTTAAAAAAAAGACATGCAAAAGAAAAATAATACTAGGCTCAGTGATACACTGAGCTTGTTTCAAGAAGCACAAATTTATTTATTTCAGAGCAGACAGGTCCTGAAGAAAACAGGTATATTTAATTGCACTAATTGAAATCCTGCTAACAACACACAGGGAAGAAAAAAATCAAACTCTATCAGCTGTTAGCTGGTTCCCATGATCAAGGCAGCTGACCTTAGAGAGATGGGAACTGACAACTAATGGATTGTGCCTCCTACACAGTAGCTGGATGTGACACCAGTGAGTTGGAGAAATGAGCTATTGCCCTAAAATCTTAAAGCAGTAGGATTATTTTTTTTCAGCTTGGAGATATGAAAAAAGCTTAAAAATTTGGGATCTACCAGGTATCAATTTTAGAGAACTAGGGACTTCTCAGACTACTATTTTGCTCTTTCCATAAACATATCATCTTATATCTCTCCTTTGCATTTCTTGAATGATCAATAAAAATCTGGAAGGGAAAAAAAAACTCTTAAGAAAGCCCTATAAGTTGATATTATTTGCCATATTTGTTCATTTCTTCCTATTTCTTAGACTACTGAATGCATAACTCTTTTAGTGTCTGCAAGGTGCTCCAGGACAGCCTCCAAGCTGGGCATACAGACATGTTTTAAATACTGTGACCATAAATATATAGCTCCATGCCCCACTTATTTGCTATGATTAAACATGGAAATCACTCAAAATACTTTTCAATAAACCTGTATTTCAGACTGAAAAGTCTACAGTCTTTTCATCACCACAGAACTGTATAAAGACCTTTCTAAAGCCACTCCAGAACTTGTAGATATTTTTTAATCACTCCAGAGTCTACAAATAAAACAAAACAGAGAGTCGAGGGAAACATGCACTTGAGTGAAAATGAAAATACGTATCTGTTCACATCCACACTTTTTGGTCAAAAAAAGGAATATTTACTCCACTGTGGGAAGAAGTTCTTAAATTTTCTCATCTCCAAACCTATCCATTTGCTGGCTCTGGGAGCCAGCCAATCTCACTGGCACTGGAGCAGCAAGACTGACACCCAGAGTTCTACTTGCTCTCTGTGATTATCTGAAACATCAGATATTCTTACAGGAGAACCCATTCCAGACAGATAAAATGAACAAAATGCCCTTTGAAAAAGAGAGCAAGAGCACATTGGCCATTAAACACTTTAGATACGTGTAACTTGAAACATAATCCATGTGTTTTTTGGTATCATGGCACACAGTATTTGGGTGTGCCCGGCCTGAAGGGCATCCCCACACCTCAGGGGCCCTGATGGATCCTGGGGCTCCCCTCACCCTGCCCAGGGCCCAGGACTCCACATCAGCTCCCCTGGGTCCACCAGCCCCTGCTCCACTGATGCCGCACCAGGGCCAGTCTGCAGCTCACCACAGCCCTGCACTACCCAGCCATAGGCTTCACCAAGCTGAGCACACCCGCGGGCACATGACTCATTCCCATCTCCAGGGAGGTGCCCAATATCCAGGGCTAGGGCTGTCCTGGTACCCTGCAGCTGCCCTGCTCTGGATGGGATGAGCCCTGGCTGCCAGCTGCCCTCCATGGGGATGCCCCATGCCTACGGACACTGTGACAATGTGCTGACAGCATCTGTGACTCTTTACATGTAAGAGGGTAGTTAATTTGTACCAGGATTTTATCTGTTTACTTCAGAGTAAGGAAATAAATGAAAAGAGATTTCTTCACATTGGCTGAGAGTTGCAAGGTGATGTATGAAGATGATGTCTGTTGCCTCTTCCCTCCAGACATGGCACTTATGCCGCCAGCTTCCCTTCCTTTCACTCCATCAGCAATGCTAAATCCAACCTTACATCCTGCAGTAACAAAGCTGGGACACATGCTAAGTCAAAAGGAAAACAATACACTTACTAAAACGCATTACTGCGGGTAGGACAAACTCGTCCTGTGACATGGCAATGCTCATAAAACTCAGTAAAGTGCAAAATAAATAAAAGGGCAAAAAAGTTAAATGCTACATCCAAGAGGAAATATTACATGCATATGTGATACTCAACTCCTACACAAACTTCTTGCTGTACAGAGATGTGCAGAAGAAATGGAAGAGAGTATGTCCTTCTGACAGTGCCCCTTGAAAAAAACAGGCTGTGAGTGACTTTATAGGGAAATGAGGGAGTGTCTTCCCTCTTGCATGTGATTTGAACACCCTGCAAAGATCTGCTCATAGCTTTTGGAAGGAAATGAAAATGTGTAAGTGCACAAAGAATAAGGAGGAGGGTTTCAAACTGCAATGCTGCGTAACTCCTGAAACCACAAACTGGAGAGTGTCAACAAGCATGTAAAACTGATCCTGTAGTGGCTAATGTGTTGGTTACTTTACCCTTCCTGTGAACCTCATGAAGTTCAGCAAGGTCAAGTGTAAGATCTTCTACCTCGGTCAGGGCAATCCCAAGCACAAGAACAGGCTGGATGGAGGTGGATTGGGCAGCCCTGAGGAGAAGGACTTGAAGATGCTGGTGGATGAGAAGCTGGCAGTGACCCAGCAATATGTGCTTGCAGCAAAATTACTCACATACATTTGTGCTAGGTGGATACACTGATTTCAAAGGCACTCCTCAAATTCAGAAGTGAAAACAGAGACAAGCTATTAAAAAAACTGGAGTTATCTTTACCACAGGTACAACCTATAATCACTGCTCAATTATTTACTTAATTCATCTACTATTGTCAAATATCTCAGAAGCAGAAAGTGCATTAAGAAGCAAGAAGTCCTCTTTTCCCCACAAGGCCCTTGGATGGACAAAATGTGTCTGAATAAATCAGCACAAGCAAGGTACATTGCATGCCATTGCTTTCAGACAGAGATCAGTATTCTGCAGAGCACCTCAGCTGGGATAATCAGATGGCCTCCTCAAATATGAAATTATATCCTTGTTCATCTATTAGCCTCTGCTCTTGCTCTGGCAGTGCTTTTTCACTCTGGCTTTAGACAACAGTGTAGGAATGAAGGGTTTAGATTCATCACAAACTGGACAAACTGTACAAAGTCTGTACAGCAAAAATGGAATTCAGGTAAAGCTGCTGTAAGTAAAACACAGGAAGGTCACCAAAGAAGGAGAATTAAAGACTACAGGAAAGCTCAAAGGTGCAGAAGAATATCTGGCTTGAGGATGAATCACAGAGGGGTGAAATTAAAAAAATCCTTTATATCCTTGAGAAAAAATGTAAGAGGGAAGCTCCTAAAACTCCTTTAGGACATGTTAAGCTCATTCTGCACCCAAAAATACCATTTAAAGACAGCATAGAAAAATAAGCAACCAGATCAAATGCATACATGAAATGCTGCAAGTTTTTAAATTAAATAAAGGAACTAGGATACCTAGTTTTAAGCGAGAATATTGACCTAACAGAAACATCAGAGACTTGATGGAAGGAAAGCAGTCAGTGGAAACCTGTAACACAAAACAAACTACACAGGCAAGAAAAAAAAGGATGGAGTGTATATTAAAGAATACTTTGCATCAGATAGATAACTGTACTGAGTATTGCACATTATCTCTATGGATTAAGACACCAGGCCCACATAACTATTAGAAAAAGTTGTCACTGCCTAATCAGGATGACAATGGTGTTAAGTGAGGTGCCAAGAGAGAATTTAAGAGACAGCAAGAAAACAAATTAGCAATCAGAAACTTCAATCACCCCCACATAGACTGGGTAAATGTCAGCTTGGGGTGTGATGCAGAGACTAAATGACACCACAAATGACTGATTCATGAAAGAGCTTTTGCTGAAAGCTGAAACAAACCAAGACACCCTTGACTTGGTTCTGAGCAATGTGCAAGTCATGGGTCAAAATGCTGTGACAGAACAACTGCTCGATAACCCTGACTTAATTGGGAAATTCTCTTCTAAAAAGGAGAAAATTCTAAAATTAATATAAAAAGAGTATTTAATTGCAAAAAAGAAATTGTATAAAAATGAGACTGCCTGCTTCCAATTTGGAGAAAAGATTATTTATAGTCATCATTATATGAACTTCTGAGTATCAAAAATAACTGCTGAGTAGCAAATAAACCCCAGAATGTTTAAAGTTTTGGGTAAATAATTTTCTTAGAACTAGATGTACTTCAAAAATATGAATTCATATCCAAAGGAGAAAAATCAGTGAAGAAGCTGAACATAGAAAAGCAAGACAGAACCACATAAGTAATAATTTGCTAAAGATGCAAACAGTTACTTTAAGTCATCAAATGATCTTAAAGAAAGCCCTCTAGAAAAATGTAGTTCCTGCTATGGGTTAATGACCAGGTATAAGACAAGAAACAGAGACTAGCAGTCAGTTTTTGCAGCAGCTGGAGGTCACTTGCAGACTTGAACGGGGATTTGTGCAGGACTCCATTCTGGTCATCATCCTTATAAATGTCATAGACAGGGGATGCCCACTGAGGTACATATATTTGCTATAATATTTCTTCAGATAGTAAAAATGAAAGGTGTGAGCGTGAGGAGGTGCAGAAGGACATGAGTATTCCGAATGCCTCAGTGATAACACAGAAAAAAAACAATTCAATGCTGATGCTCGCTAATGCATATGGGGAAGAAACAGTCCTCCTTATGGACTAATTGGTAGGTTCTGACATCACTATGGCCACTCAGGAAAATAATGTTGTGATATTAACCATCATTTTTATGAGTAAATTGGTTCAGTATTCTGCAAAGTCAAAATAAGCAAAATGAACATTTAGACTATTTGGAAAAGAAATAGGAAGGCCAGTTGCATGGGGCCCTGAGTAACCTGATCCAATGAGTGGCATCCCTGCTCATGGCAGGGGGGTTGGAACTAGATGATCTTTAAAGTCCCTTTCATCCCAAACCATTCTATCACTTCTGGAAACGTTGAAGAAAACAGGAAAAATCATTGCACTACATCATTTTCATCTACTTACATATTGAATACTGCATCCGGTTCTAGTCCCTGTCCCCAACAAGGTACCAGGAACAGCAGCAAAGGAAATGAAAGGCACAGAACCACCCCCATATAAAAACAGACTAAATGTGCAAAGGCTTTTCTGTTTAGAAAAGAAGAAACAAAGAGATATGTTGCAGATACCTGTAATAATGTTGTGGAGGAAGCCAACAGATATTCACACCTCCTCACTTTTAAGAAAGACAGACCAGCAAAAGAAATTACCAGATGTTGGGCTCTAAACAAATGAAATTATACCCTACTATCATGCATATGTATATGGAAATGCATGTTTAAACCAGGTGGTTCTTACCCACTGCTTGACACCATAAATATGTGCAGGCATCCCAGGAAGTCCCTGAGCAATTTCATGTTTTTATGCTGGGAGCGTATCAGAGAAATACCACTACTTAGTCTCATCCTACTTTTATACCTTCACCATTGCCCACAGCAGGAAACTAAATACCAAGTAAGCTGAATTTCTGCTCTAACTTCATAATGCCGTTTTCATGATTTTATCTTCTTGGAACGTGCGATGGAGTCAATTAGGACTCTGCAGTGTTGTTCATGAACTGATGTGACTGTCCTGTGGTGTTAATGAACATTGCTGTTGGGACTGGCAACTTGTCTTTCCAAGGGAAAGGAAGTAGAAGTTGTGACCTGAAACACACAATTCATTTTTTTTAAAACTGTATATGAAGAGAATTTTGAACATGAGATTTTTGCAAATAGCACAAATACATCAATGTAGAATATTTTAGTGCCTGTCAAAATTCAGAAATTATTATAGAGTCACTTCTTTAATGATTTTGAGTGATAGTTATGTTCACTTTAATTTGTCTAGCATCTGCTCCTGGCAAATGTAAGCAGATGTGTCTAATTATTACTTTTTGATACTTGTATATGCATAGCATGAATAAGATCATGAAGAAAACATTTCTGTAACACAGAGGTAAAATGCCTTTGAAGGAAACATGGCAACAAATCAGATAGCTAAAATTTTATACTTGGGAAGTTAGCAAATAAACACAAGCAATACATTCCAAGTGAAAGCACTGTTTGAAGATGATAGATATATTTAGTCTATGTAAAACTGAAATTAGTTTGGAGCTTGAAGTCAGAACTGTGTTCTTTCCAATTTATGCTCCTAGAATCACAGAATTATAAAATATCCTGAATTTAAAGGGACACACAAGGATCATCGCAGTCCAACGCCTGATGAATTGACTGATAGGAGTAATACCCTAGACCTTACTTTCCAACTATGATACCATTCCCATTTTATATGAGTGTTTTTTGCCTGTTGTAAGATTTTAAATTGGCTGAAACCTCAGCTAAAATGGTGCATTTACTCTTTTTAACATAACACAACACAACAATTACACAGATTTCTGATCTATGTCAGGAGACAGAAGTTTAACCATAAATCCTCTACAGAATGATTCTCCACCTGGTTACATCTGTCTCCTCAAACTGGGACCTTTTACTCCATAGCAACTTGTGCAGCTTCTCCACCGCCCTCACGCACATCTGTAGCCCGGGATTTTGAGTCACTTGTTGGCAACACAGCTCTTGGACTTGCTGGTGTGTCCAGGGACAAATTGTTGCCACTCAGCTGGCTGCTGCCGTGCAAGTCTGCAGGCATGCACCGCTGTTTGCTGCTCTGCAAGGGAGTAGCTGCCAGCTTGACGCCCGTATTTCTGACAGACCCCGGCCTGCCCAGTCTCTGGTGAGGCTGCTGCTCTCCATGCAGCATGCTAGAGAGACTCTGGAATCTTTGGGGTTATAAAATGTATGGCAGAAAGATGGGTTTCTAGGGTGATATGATCAGGAAAAGCTGAACTCTGACAACTTTTGCAAGAGCAACACAATCTCCAATCAAGAAGTTGTGCTATTCACACCAAATGCAAAGTTGGTTGTGTTATCACCTCTCATACACAGAGCACAGATCAGGGCAGTAAAAAAGGAAATAGTTGAGATTAAAATACCTATTCAAACCACAGATAAATTATTTTAGCAGTTTAAATTTTAAGAATGTTTGTTGCACTATTACATCATCTGTTTATATCCACAGTATGCCGTCAAAATGACTGCTTGTAACCAAGTATCAAACTTTCTAAACAGTACAAAGCCTGTAAATCGTTCAAATTCTGCTAGGTGAGAAAGATGCATCTAAAACCGTATTTCATGCCAAAATAGATATGTGCAGAAGCGAAACATAATTATTCACCCACTCTTAGTGTACTATAGTCAAATTTAATTATGTTCCTATTTATGCAGATACTTTTTCTATTCTACAATTGGCGACTTTTTGTGACTACTGTAGTAAGTTTGTATCATCTTCTAATTAGAATTGCACTTATCAGCAGAAATCAAATTATCAATTACCAAATCATTAATTATCTAAAACAACAACAAGAAGTAGATCCTATCTCAAGCTCTGAAACTAAATGTATGCATGTTATAACCTAGTTTTACATTATCTCTTCCACAAAGAATTAATTCCTAAATGGCCAGCTTTTCTACATGATCCAAAATCTGTTACATTAAATTAAGAGTAGAATCTGCTGGATGCTGAGCACATTAAAACATCTGATGCTATACTGGGAAAAGAGATCTTAGAAATCTAGCCATAATGATGGAAACCGATGCATTTGAAAAACATGGTTGATAAATTATCTTTTACAACTAACTGTAACAAATGTATTTACACTAATAAAAGAACTGACTTTGAATTCAGACTGTTCTCCAGAGGGGTGATTTATTCTATGCTTAGAAAAAGGCCTTTGCTTGAATTATTGAGGGATGTATTATTATTACAATAGCATGACATGGCAGATGTATTGCAAATGGATTCATAAAGTGGGTCCCTGATAATTTAATGACTAAATACAAAGAATTTTTCTTTCCTACCAGGTACACAGATTATACAAGTATTTGCATGTGCTCGCATGCAGACTTTAAATCAGTTCTGTGCTACTGTACATGAGAGACACACAGTATCTTGTCACACTAACCCATCTTTTAAGTGACACAGCTCCCTTATCTAGGCTTTAGAAAGGTACTGGGTTAAGGTTAACATTACCATCAAAAAAATGTAATTTGTGGATCATTCAGAAGCCATCTGAAATTCATGAAGTGTCACTGCTTGAAGTTGTTGTTTCAAAACTTTACCTGAGGCTATGAATTCTAGATAGCTAATTTAATTAGAAATTATTCTTAAAATATCACTAGGTACTAGGTTCTCCCTTTTTTTGGAGAACATGTATTTATTTTACATACTTTGTGTTTTCAAAATCAATTGACATTTCTTTGCAGACTAGTCTTCAAAAGTCTACAAAATGCAATGTCATTTGGATTTTCCAGTTAAGACAAAGGCAAAGTATATTGAAAACTGTGGAAAATTAGCCCCTACCTTTCAAAAGGCTAGAATTTGACTGTCATATATTCCAGACACACTCCAGCTATTCCTACCGAGTTAAGGGAATGAAACTATTTGAAACTGAGGAACACAGAAGGGGAAAGTTGTGTGCTCAGGAACTGAAAATAGCAATAGGTGATCAGTTGGTAGAAATCACAGATGAGGAAGCTGGGCATTTTAGGGAGTTGCAAGAGCACTGCGAGCAAGAGTGAAACGCGTATATGAAAGATGCTACTGTAATCCTGCATGCAGCACGTGATGGAAGGAGAAGTGCCACCGCAGTTACGCATTAAAATTTCCCTGAAATACACTGAAAAGTTCTGGCCACCTTTCCTCAAAAACTTCAGTTGGAAAAGGTGCAGCAAAGGGCTAATGAAAGCCCAAGGGAAGAGAAAACCTGTCTTCTGAGAGAAACACTGGCTTGTTTAGCTCACTGACATGAAAAACGGAGTGTTCTGTGACTCTACCCCTGCACTACACACACTGCTTTCTTTCAAATTGAGTAACAGGAGATGGAGGGATGATGTGCATCTACAGCTTAGCAAAACACGCTGTCAGAATGCACCTGCTTTGTTTACTTTGATCCTAGGGAAGGAAACACTCCATGTTCAGAGGTAATCTAAAACAGTGTACAGCTGATTGTCTCAAGAACCACCCAACCACCGTTCTTTATCACTCAGCATTTCACAGAAACTCCTAAAAAAACTCCAACTTACATAAAAAATAAGCAACAGGTCTCTTTTTATCTCCTTAGGATGTAGGCTCCTAAATTACTTATGATCTTAAACTCCTTACCAAAGCTCTCTACAAATAAATTGTTCAAATTTTAATGGGAATTAATTAGAATAAACTAATCAGATATTTTTTCTAACTTATTAGGAAAAAAGCATTAATTACATTTAGAAGCATCCGTTGCCTAATTAATGTTGATCTGATTTCTTGGTTGCTGTCATTGATTGTCACTAATGAGAGAGAGATTCAAGTTGTTTATTTTAGATGACTTACAGTATTAAAACCAGAAAATCTGAATGAAAAGTGAAGTTGTGGGACTTGTCCAAGCATACTTAGGGCTTCTACTTTCAGACTGTTTCTAAATCATCATGGTAGCATGACATTTTGTTTTAAATATGCTTATTCTTGCATTCAAGGGTTATGTTCACTTTTGACTGAAAGGAAGCATTAAAAGAAAAGGTATTGATGAAAACCTAGAACAACAGTGATAGTGCACAGTTTACATGTAAATACAGTTACTCTTGTACTTAAGACAGGATGAGCACATTCACAGCTTTAGTGCAGATTTATGGCATGTCCCTGCCCAGATGAACATTCTCTGGAACACAGTCATAGCAGAAAAGGTGCACATTTTAAAATATTTCTGTCATGTGATTCAGATTCTGGACTGAGATCAAACAGACAATTGACAGATAATGGTCCAGATTCAGCTAACATGATGCTATTAGAACTCTGCAGGTTCTGATGGGGCTGTACTCCTGTAAAGAATATGTTTGTTTCTCCCAGTAAACAAAAAAAAAATTGTTCATGTAGAATGCTATGATGCAAGACTAAATACAACCCAGAATTAAACATGTATGCTTCCCTCCTTTCAGGGCAAATGCTGGCTTTTTCTCTTGGTTTCTGCCTGCTATATATTTCTTTCTCCTTCTGTAAACTGAGTTTCTGCTCAGGCAAATTCTTCATTTATTGGTTTTTTCTTTTTAGTATTCAACTCAGAGTCATCTGTTATATGGTCTATGTCACTGAAGCTTTATTGTTTTTGACATACTTTTGTTTCTGAGTATATCTGATTTGGTCTGTGCTTTTAAATGCATTTCTTCTTCCATGGAAATCATATTTCTTCCTCCAAATGTATTCCCCCCTACTTGATTCTGCCACTATGTACTTTTTAGATTACCTTTGTTACAGTATTATCAGACCAGAGCAATAGATTCCTCCTTATTTCTCTGCTGTGGGTTTAGTATGAATCCACACAGATGTAACAGTGCAGAAACTGAAACAGAACATTTTAAGGTGTTGGAATCAATCTTTTTCCACAAGCCAGTACTTGTATTTATGTGAATGTGTTTTAATATTTCTCTTCCATCTACAAGTGCAGTGAATAACAAGCAGTCATGCAATTTTGCAGGGCTGGTCTTAGGAACTTTGCTGGTTGCTGTTTGCAGGCTTTTGTTGCCATTCTTGTGTCTATCAACTGCATTAATCATTGTTAAATGCAACCAGTTTAAATCTCACTAATCTAAATCTCTCTAAACCACATAGGTAATAAATATAACTCCCTGCATTGGAAAAAGTTGAAGTCATTGAAGTCACCTAAGAACTAATAATTTTATCAATATGCTCAGGTTTTTACATATGATCTGAGCCTACTCAGACTCAGGTTTACCAGGCACACAAATTCAACAGACAGAAGGAAGAGGAAAGCTGAAAGACTTCTGAAGTTCAACGAAAAGCATCCTGTATTTTATTCTAAGACTTACATGCATGCAAAAAAGGTAACTATGGCTAGTGATCCCACTCTTTCTGGCAGCTTCTATGGGTTGATACTGCTGTGTGTTTTAATGTTGCATTACAAAGAAAGGGTATTTGCCGATTCAGTCAGCTCTAACTACCTGGTATTTACACATACAGCATTAAGAAAATAGCACTTAGCAATTTGGAGACTTTTCTTTGAATTATATAGGTTTCAAATCAGTCCTTCAAAAGTTCCTCAGGATAACTGTTGAGAGTAATTAAAATATTCATTAGCAAGGAATGAATCACAGTAGATTGCAACCAAATTAATCTGATGCAGTCACTGCATTTCCTTATTTCTCTCATAAACAATACCTATCACAACTTTCCCAGAATGTTAAAACTTCCTTTAAATGGGTAAGCCAAACTATTTCTAAGCAATTTTTAAAATTTCCTTCTCAAAATAATTCTATTCTGAACACAGCATCCTTACTGAACATTTTGTTCTTTTACTCTTCATATGTTGCATTTCTACTGAACACTTTATTGTTTTACTCTACATAAGTAGGGAAGAAGTTGACACCCTTTCCTCAAAATATATTCTTTAAATATAATACTTCTAAAAAAATATCCTGGAGTCTAAACACTTCACTGATCACTCTAACTGTGAAGCTGTTACCAGAAAATTTTAATCAGAAAATCTTCAGCAGTCTTGGTTCAGCATTATTTTTCTTATTCAGTAAATTTTTAAACTACAAAGTAACTTCTGCAGTCTTTGCTGCTTTCTGTCTCAGAAAACCATACAACTTCAGCCCTAACATTTGTTTAAACATGCAGAACAGTTGTTACTAGGGCCTCCAACTATAATGATGAGGTCCCATTCATTTTGTATAGCTGTCACTCCACAATAAGAAACAGCTTTGCAGAAAACACTGCAACTGATTTGTACCTGTTTGCATGTGTACAGTCTAGAAACAATCCATGCAGCTGAGGGAAACAGCTTGGAAAGACAAATGTTCCATTGCAATAAAGTCAGACAGGCTGGCTTAAGGGATTGTGCTCTATTTAGCAATAAAAGACACAAATATTTTGATTATCTATTGCATCACGTGACACATTGTCACTAGCTGATAGATTTCAAACCAGTATAAATAAAAGGAACACACAATGACACCCATATGCAATAGATGTTGACATTAAAAATATTTATGTCATAGGTTTTCACTGAAACTAGAGGAAAAAAACTGCACACCCTAATGCACTTTCCTTAAGAAGAAGCCTGGAAAGTACTTCAGTCAAATGGAGATACAGGATTTTTACAGTTATGCTTTTTACTAGAGAACCCAGAGTTCCACTGAAAGACTAGAAATAGTTGAAACACTAGGACAGCACCTTACACATGATTCAGCTCAGCGGGAAAAGTTATGTCATACCAGTGTCCAAAGACAATTTGAAAATGCAGATATCGGACATTTAGTATCTTTCTGAAGATATATATGAAAAGTAGAAAGGACCAAAACCCCATAGAATCACAGAATCACAGCGTGGTTTGTGTTGGAAGGGACCTTAAAGACCATCTAGTTCCAACCCTGCTGCCATAGGCAGAATATCTTTGACTTGATCAGGTTGTTTAAAGTTCCCATCAAATCTGGCTTGGAACACTTTCAGGGATGGGACATTCACAGCTTCTCTGGGTAACCTGTTCCAGTGCCTCACCACCCTCACAGTAAAGAATTTCTTCCTTGTATCTAATCTAAATCTACCCTCTTTCAGTTTGAAGCCATTCCCCCTTGTCCTATCACTACATGACCTTTATAAAGTCCCTTTCCATCTCTTTTTTAGGCCCCTTTAGGTACTGGAAGGCTACCAAAAGGTCTCCCTGAAATCTTCTCTTTTCCAGGCTGAACAGTCTGAACTCTCTCAGCCTCTCCACAGGGGAAGTGCTCTGTCCCTCTGATCATTTTTGTGGCCCTCCTCTGGATTCATTCCAACAGCTCCGTGTCTTTCTTGTATTGACAACCTCAGAGTTGGATGCAGTGCTCCAGGTGGGGTCTCATGGAGGCAAGTAGAGGGGGGAAATCACCTCCTTCTACCTGCTGGTCATGTTGCTTGATGGAGCCCAGATAGGCTGTACTGGTCCAAATACTGGCCCCCGAGGAACATCACTCATCACTGCTCTCCGCCTGAACATCAAGCAGTTGAGTGAGACCATCCAGCCAATTCCTTATCCACTGAGTGGTCCATCCCTCAAATCTATGTCTTACCCGTTTAGTCACAAGGAGATCAAGTGATACAAAGTCAAATGCTTTCCACAAGTACAGGCTTGGACTATCACTTGCACTATCAATGAGGCCTCTGCTGGTGCAGTCCTGGGAGAAAGCCAAGACCCACAGAGAGGGTTTTGGATAGAGTGCTTATGACCTACTTATTTCTGAACACAAAGGAGATACCTCTTTTATATGCACAGTGTGACCACGAAAACAGGAATTTTCAAGTACTCTTGCTTTTGTGTGTTTCCTTTGTAAATAAGCACCAGGGGTGGACCAAGTAACACCAAATTCATTCATTTCCTTTTATCACCAAAAAAGTAACAAGATCCTGTATGGTCTCACACTGTGTGAATCTAAGCACAGTAATAGCCACATGTGTTGTTACAGCTTCAATGATTAATTAACTAATATTCAAAACGCAAATTTCATTATTTAGCATTTACAAAATTGATTCTGTCTGGAATACACATTATGAAGCATTAGATGAATGGAAAAGACGAAAAGAAACATGCTCAGAGGCTGTTTATATATTAATGTATTTTAATATGCCTGGAATAATTTTTCAGTGAAAACTTCACTTTTCACTTCC
This sequence comes from Acropternis orthonyx, assembly GCA_035583155.1. Classification (NCBI taxonomy): domain Eukaryota; kingdom Metazoa; phylum Chordata; class Aves; order Passeriformes; family Rhinocryptidae; genus Acropternis; species Acropternis orthonyx. The sequence continues at coordinate 87,059,164 of JAWWEU010000001.1, read as the reverse complement.
AGTTTTGAGACTTAAACCACTTCATGAGGTAGAGGTAATAAACACCCTATGGATGCAGAACAAAGAAAGACAGTCTTACTTTATACATAGAATATATTAAAAAAAAAAAAAAGGTAAACAAATGAGTTCCCAATTCCCTGTGTACTGAACTCAAGGGCTGAATCAGATCATTCCTAGAGCTGCACTACCATTTCAGTGTTTCCACTTCAGCAAAACATCAGTCCACAACTAACCAGAGTATGTGGTTAAAATACAAGATTTGTTCATTTCCTGCTGGCAGAAAATTTTATTATCTTAATAAATGAAATTAATTTAAAAAGAGAAGTTGCCTGCTTAAGAAATAGAAAGCATCTTCAGCTTAATGCATTTGGTGGGGGTAGCAGGTGAAAACACCTCTTTTTTTTTCAGGATAAGTGGCTGCCATTTCAGGCTGCAAAAAACAGAAAGCAGTAAAATGTCAGCTGACACAATGAATATCTGTATAAAAGTAATGATACAACTTGGCTAAAGCTAGGGAGATGTATGTGATAGCTGAGGGCAGTAGAGCTGTCAGCCTGCTATGCAGACTTTATTGTATTTCTTATTAAAAAAACCAACCATAGCACCATTTAAATTGTGCACTACACATACAGTATTTTTGCATTTGTTAGCACTCACCTTCCTATCAGCACTTTTACTTTGTTACCAACATAAACCTGCACTATTAGCAGCCACAGAATGAAGGTAAGCAACAGTGTATAATGACTCTGTTAACTGGTATCTGCTTGTCCGCTTGTTCAATTAAATCAGGTCAATAAGAGTATTAAAGCAAGCCTGATCAAAAAGCAATCTTAATTACTTAGATAAACAAAAAAATTGCATTAAACAAACTAGAGTGTCTGCCAAATTTCTATTATGTCAGTTTTAGTGAAGAAGGAATCCAAAACTCCATGGGCGGACACTCTGATGCTTCTGAGAATATTTGATGTACACAAGTGCACACCATTTGCATCCCCATAAACATGAGATAAACATGTTCCTTTCTTGCATCTGTCCTCTTTTGGTAGCTTTGGACTATTATCTCTACCAATATAATCTGTCTGGCACTAATTCAAAGAGTTTGTTCCTGCCAAATAGTTTTCCCTACAACAAAAATGCTTTGTACTTTTCCTTCTGAACTCCCACACATATTTGCATCCATCTTTGATAGCCTGTGGACTGCCAGACCTTCACAAACATTCAGAAAGTTTGTAGAAAAGAAACTGTTTTAGCTGAAAGAAAAACTATTTCAGAACAGTTTTATTATCTTAGAAAACATTTTCATATTCATACTGTTCTCAGCAGTTGGTTTGCTGATCTTGGTCTCATTGGCAGTACATAAAGCCCAAGAGCTCATCAAAAAGAGGTCAAGAATAATAAAGGCACCTAAATGTCAAATAATTTTGGTAAACTGGGGTCATTGGTAAGCACCCTGATGAAACCAGAATGTATTTTCAAGGTACACAATGCTGATGTGACAACAGACAAGAATAGTGACACTAGTAGTAAATTATGTAAACCACTTACTACTGACACCAGTACAAGCTCTTCCTTTGTTCCCTCCACAGAGCAAATGACAACATCTATAAATGGGATGGAAAATCAGTGGCAATGATGAGCAGGAGATTTAATTCCCTTTTTTACTCTTAATGAAGAGTCAGCACAACAAATTAAAAATGAAAATAATTCTAATCCAACAGGCACCACTTACATATACTCTATACTCCTATTCTTAAGTATGTAAGAATTTAACATATATTCAGCTAGATCTATAAACCTTGTGTTGTTGCTTTGATGTTTGTGTGTACACATGGCTTGAAAGAATATATACATAAAAAACAAAATAGTTTTTTTCCTGTAATCTGTAAAGTAGTCATGGAAGCACATTAGTACTGAAATACAAATATTACAAATATGAGAAAGCTTGGTCAAATTTAGGAATGCAAACACTGATTATGAGATAAATTAACTTAGAAATTGGGTAAGTTTATGGTTTTTTTTCCTTGCATGAACAAAATAAATGGTACTTATTTCATGAAGATCTCCTTAAGATTTTTTCAGTGGTTCTTTACAAAATAATTCTAGTCCACAGCATAGCATCTTTCAGTGTGTTACTTATAGCTAATTTAGTGCTCAATGTTTTGCTGTTTCAGAGCTCTTAGAATCTGGCACCCAAACACCAGTCTATGACCTTGCAATACAGTAACCCTCTCACATCTTTTATGAAAAAGAACACTTTCATTCTACTGGACACTTGACATAAGATGACTGAATGTTTGGCAGTTTCAGGCAACCAGATGAAAACACCATTTTCTCAACATTCTAGTAGCTTGCTGACTACTTAATAGTAACAACTCAAAATTTTCCCCTTCAAGCTATTTCTTCTTTTCCTTTACCCTTGCCTCCTGCTTCTCCCTTTTCCTTCCCCTCCCCTTCCCTAACAACACCTTTCCTTACTCCATCTCTTCCCTTCTAATTATTTTCTAATAAAGAAATTACAAAGTTCATCATTTGAGCCATCATGCAGTGGAAGCAATGAAAAGAAACTTGAGTGAATGTTGGATGACAAAAAGAATGGTTGAAGCCCTTGAGAATCTTGCGCAGGATAGTCTTGCTGTATTTTATTGCTAGTCTATCACATTCTTAATTCTCCAGCGGTGGACCCTTCCTGAGCAGAGATGCAAGTGACCATTTCTCAGCAGAAAGATATGACTGCATATTTCAGTTACAGCTTCAATATTCTGAACACTTGTGATCACCGAAAAACTCCTTCACAGCCAATAATACCACATATTGCTGGACATCAAAGAGGCAAAAGCTTCCAAGGAAAGAAATACTACATGCTATAATAAACATCTGAAACAAAGCCAATCTTGGATTTTGTTGTATGAAGAGTGATTCTACATATAGGCAATATGACAATCACATTTTCTTTTTCATGAATGACAGGATCAAGAAAAAGAAAACAGCTATTAGTTCTTCATGGAGCACTAAGTCCTTAGGCCAGGTTCATCCTGCTGTATTTTAAGCACTTACATGAATGAGATACATAATTGCCCCAGGCCAGTGGAGAAGGATATTTAGATCTTCAGCAAGCTGAAGCCTCTGGAGGGGCACTTTCCTTTCCACTGAATGCATATGCAACCTAAGACAAACGCACTCGTAATTTAGATGCCTCATATGAACCCCAATACGGATGTCACAGGCAAGTTACTCAGCTTGGACTAATTAGGCTTGAAACAAAGCCATCTCTGAACTAGATACTACAGAATCTGAATCAAATGTCTATTGTAAATGCAGTTTTAGATTTACTTTTCAAATTTTCACCACACAATTACAAGCAAATCTCGTCCATTTCAGCCCATCCTCACATTTATAGAGCTAAAGGGTTGATATTTGTTTACAATAGGCTTAGAAAAATCTTTATATTTCACTTTCCTGCTGCCTCTAAAGGTTATGTAACAGGAAGATTTGTCTACTTATCATTCAAGAAAGCAAACAGATAACTAACCTCTTCAAGTACAGCATATGTCTCTACAAATGTTTCATGACACATTTTGTTGTGAAAATAAAGTAAGAAACAACACACTCACTTCTGCTAGAATTCGTTCTGGCAGTCACACTTGCCAGACAGACTCAGAGACTACTGGACAAGCATTGGTGTGTGGCTGTCATCTTACAAATACTCTCTAAATTTCAATCCCAAAGTTGTAAATAAATAATTTGTACTTACAAGCATTAGCTTAATTTTGTTAGACTATCTAAAGCTCTAATTTAATATTTATGAGAAACTTTTTTTTGTTCATTTGTTTTTATTTACTGTAAGGAAAAAGAGGGTAAGTGAACAAACAAGGACCACAGAATCAGAGAATCCTTTAGGTTGGAAAAGACCTCCAAGATCACTGAGTCCAACCTTTGACTGACCACCATCTTGTCAACTAGACCACAGCACTAAGTGTCACATTCTGTCATTTCTTGAAGACTTCCAGGGATGGTGACTCCACCATCTCCCTGGGCAATTCATTCCAATGTTTAACAACCTTTTTTGTAAAGAAATTCTTTCTGATGTCCAACCTGAACCTCTCTTGATGCAGCCTGAGGTTATGTCCTCTCGTCCTGTCACTAGTTGCCTGGAAGAAGAGGACAACTTCTACCTGGCTACAACTTCCTTTCAGGTGGCTGTAGAGAGCAAGGTCAATTCTGAGCCTCCTTTCCTCCAGTATGCACAACCCCAGCTCCCTGAGCCGCTCCTCACATGACTTACTCTCTGGACCCTTCACCAGCCTCACTGCCCTTTTCTGGACATGCTCCAGCACCTCCATGTCCTTCTTGCAGTGAGGGGCCCAGAACTGGACACAGCACTTGAGGTGTGGCCTCACCAGTGCTGAATACAGAGGGACAATCACTGCCCTGGTCCTGCTGGCCACACTATTTCTGATACAAGCCAGAATGTCATTGGCCTTCTTCTGGGTTGCTTTGCAGACATAAAATAATTAACATAATAAAATAAATTTTGACTAAAACCCTTATTTCCACAGAGTAATTAAATCTTAGTCTAATAGACTTAGTAATCATAAATACAAACAAATATTTCCATATTAGAGGCATAATATGGGGGAAAAACTTGGCTACCAAGCACTTTATTAGAATAGGTGTAAATATATAGAGGTGAATGGATCTTTGACACTGCAATTCATCCTCCTGGAGTCTACCGCATTTCTGCACTCTTGTGGCGCTTTGAGATCTTGGTGTTATCTAGTCCTGTGCTTCACAACAGCTTGTAGTGTGTTCTGCTCACCTGGAAGCTGATCCATGTCCCTTTAGTACCTGTGAGCAGGGCTGAGTTACCAAGACATACAAACCTACTCCTCTCAGATAGCTGAAATTTCTGGACAAGACTGCAGATGGGAGACATGACTATCAGATGACTCACTGCCTTCCTGGGACTGTACCTGGATGCCAGATGGAACAACTGCTCACTCAGGGACACCGGCTACCTGTGACTGAGGCAAGGACTTTAATCCTTCCTACTACAAAATTTTTAAAAAATAATAAAACTAGAAGAAAGGAAATATATGACCACAAAGTTGAAAAGACATTAGACTGAAATAGCTAACCAAGTCAGAAGTAGCAGGCAAAAGTATGGCCCACAAATTCTGAAGATAAACAAATTTCATGACTCTTGTGTAAATTCTCCCACTTTCTGTTCTGTTTTGCTAATTTAATCACAGAAGCCGCCCCATGCTGTTTCATTTTTTCTTTATAAATGAGTCAAAGGAGAAACGAGATAAAAAAGGTTAAGAAATACTCAACTGCTTCAACTCCTTTTCAGCCCGTCTGTGATGTTCATTTCCAACTTTTCCACCCAGACTTCCTCAGAGGAGATTACCAGAATGGTAATTTCAACTCTCAGAGCTGTAAACACCTCTAGCCAATGTTTGGCAATATATGCACTGATAGGGTAAATGCTCACTTTCCTGAATGGCTCATTGCCAAAGTCTTGAAAGACAGCAGGCTTTTCACCTTGAATAAGTAGACATATCAGTATATGCACAGGAAATGACAAGCTAGAAACAGTATCTTTAAGATGAATTAATCTTGATGGTATAGCATTTGTCCTTTAGAATTACATGCCCGGCACCTGTGCTTCTCATTCAAGCACTCTAGCTTTTCCAAGTACAAAGAGGAATAACAATATAACTTAATTATACTAATATTGCAGTTGTTACCTATTTTATGACCTAAACCAATAAAAGGTGTAAGTTTGAGTATTCAAGTATTTGTATATCTGGAGAATACAGGAGTGTTTATATTCTATTCATCTCCTGTGTACAGAAATAATCTTTGAAAAATTACAAAGCAGAGTCAACAAGAATAGCAGGAAAAGAGTCCATTATTCTCATTAATTCTACATAAAATTAATTAAGCAAATTAATAGCAGAAATGTATCTGTCAGACATCATTTCACAGTCATTAAAACTCAAGGTAAGAAATACTGGATGAAGAGTGGGAGAGCTGTAAGATAGCAGCTTTTAAACAGAAGGGGAAAATCATAGTCCATGCAAATTGTTGTCCCGCTAAGGCAATTTTACATGTCATCATTTTTTTTTTACAGTAATTACCAAAGAAGTGTTGAACAAAGTTTTGGGATTTCAAAAAGACAATATAATTGAGTTCTGGCACAAAGTAGGACCGATATTGTATCATCTGTGTGCATTCTCTTGCAGAAATCTAGTGAGGAGAAATAAAAAAAGTCTGTCCTATCTGAGTGTCCTTCAGAAACTGGGAGAAGACATTCCTGCCATTCCACAGTATGTTTTCTGGGGAAATGTGAGCAAGATAAATGTACTGGAAGGATACCTCCATATTACAGCAGAGAAGCCTGAAAGAGGCCCCAGGCAAAGCTATAATACAGACCTTCCCAAAGACTTTGGCTTGCAACAGGTTCAGCACTGAGTTGACTTCTTCTGGGGGCTACCAAGAGACTGAAGGGAGACGAAAGGAGGGAGGGAAGGCAGAAGCTTCAATACAATCCAAGCTGTTGTAGCCAAAGAAACTAGAAATTCCAATGGGAATGCTTAAAAGACTCCATGTAATTCAAGTCCTGTGGCTGTAAGCTGAAAATAATGCTGCTCAGTTTGGTGCAGGCACAGTAGAGCTGCCACTGTACAACACTACCTATGCTTGACACAGATAAGGGGAGCTTTTACTGGTTCTTGGGAGAGACCAAGGACTTAGATCCATTTGCTTCACCTGAAATGGAACTATGCATGGCATGTATCTGTCAGAGTACAAGGCCGTCCTGAAAGAGCGCCCAAGGGCAAGTCATACATACACCTGACCATTCCTGTGCTTCTGTCCCCTTGACCAGGGTTCCCAAGCTGTCTGCAGGGCACAGAATGGGCTGGCAGACACACCCATGGGGAACACTGCTGTAAAACACGCAGGTGCATGGGTGGCATCAGAGCATCTGTGGACTGGGACAGCAACCAGAGAAACTGAATCTGAATTCTACCTATGTTTTCAAACGCACAAAGAAAACCAAGACCAGCATAAATACCAGCAGATGACATTAGGAGTGAGCATGCAATTTTACCTCCCTGGGAAAAGAGGTTAATATCAGAAGGCTTGCTGTATTGATGCCAGATGGACTTTTTCAAGCATCTGTAGATCAAATTGAAGTCTTCAGGCAAATCAGAGACACATACATGTCAGTGTTCATGACCCACTCATAAACAGTATCAGGGAAAACCAAACGAACCAAACAAGCAAATGCAAACAAACCTGGAGGGAGAACTTTCTATGTTTTAGGCATTAACTGAGAAGTGTAATGTTGTAAATTCTTTGTAGTCAGCCACTCCAGCAGGGACATAAGGCAAAATCAGTACAGCTAAGCAGGACTTAAGACAATTTTGACAGAAGTGTGCAAAGTATATGACCAGAAACAATACGCTTTTAGGTTAAACCTTTAATTTGTTTACACAGAAATGATTTATAGACATAATCAGAAAACTGTAAAATTCTAAGAGAACATTTTTCTGCCTGGATTGCCCATGCTAAATGGGTGATAGTTTTGCCCTTTCTTCCTATTTCCTGTTTCTTCAAAACTCAGAGCTTAGCACAGTATCTCTTAGTTCAGAAAAATATGAGAAAACATAGGTCACTCATAAAAAAAAAGACAGCAGAACTAACCATTTTTATTAAAAATTCAGCAACAGAACCAAGAAATATCAACACTCTGGAAATGCCAAGGTGGTACGTTAAAGCCATGTTTTGCCTCTTTTCATGTCTGTGCATAAGGGTAGTTAGTTGTTTCAGTCTCACAAAACATCCCTACACATCATCCTCAAGTCAGGAGAACACTGAGGCTCAGCAGCAAGGTTCTGCAGTAGACAGCTGCTTCCTGATGCTCCTCCTGTGCTCCGTGAGTCAGATGCCTAAGAGGGCTGGAACTGAGCTTCCATACACAGTCTCTTCCCCACTCACACTTGCGTGGGAGAGCAAGAGCCACACAGGTCTTGCTCTCCTTCCTCTATTCCAGTACCATGGGAGACAGCCCATGGTAGCATCTACACCAAGAAGTTACATCTTTTCAATTTCCAGCCAGGATTAATCAAACCAGCTATAAACTGATCATTAGAAAGGATACCAGTAAGATGACAGTTAATACCACCACCAATTTCCAACACTTTAAATACAATCACAATAAAAGATAAAAGAAGCAGAAAGATGGACTTTGAGCTACTCTCAGTACAAGAAAGAAGGAAAGCAAAAAGGGACTGCTACATAATTTTCTGTAAATCTGAAAAGCTAAGTTCTCTTCATCTTCCAGTTGCTGCAGTAAAATATAATACTTAACAGAATCTGAAATAGATTTTCCAAGGAAAGAGATGTACCACTGTCATGCCAGCCATGGAAACACTACTTCATTGTTTGTTTTCCAATGCCACAGTCATAGTAAGCCCTGAGCAGGAGTCTTGTATAATCCTGCAGCTCATTCTCCCTTGTTTGTGGATTTAATTTGGGATTAATTAGGTATTGTCTAGATAACTTCAGATATAGAAGAAACAACTTTACAACAATTTACATAATAATTAAATTTCCCAGTGCAAATGGATGCTGTTTATTTCAGTTGTTGAAAAACATACGCCAAACACCTTCCCTCTAAAACCATCAACTAGAACATAGAAAAGCTGTGAAACATGTACAGTTATGCTGAGTACTCTCTGGTGGAAACTTTAATTTGCATGGAGGCCCACGTGAATCCTTAGTGCATGTTACATAAAATAACTGTTGAAAGAGTATACAGGGCACAGGGAAAGGGGATAAACTTAGGCTTCGTGGTCAGAGTTAGTTGCCTGTGTCTGGTACTTTGATGATGCTACAGAGTTGTTATAGCAACAGGCCAGAACCCTCTTGGGGAATAGAAAAAGAACTAAAAAAGAAAAGCAAACTGAAAGTTTAAGTGGCATGTGGGCTACCGTGCATCTGTTTTGATTGAACAGGCATGAGGAATGGACACTGCCCCATTCCAGGATCTCTGTACCGGCTTGAATTTCTCCATCTGTTTAGCTTAGGACTTTACCATCCATTAGAGTCTACAACCAAATGTGTACATTCTCCTTTAACCTAAATAAAACCCACACTGGTCTGGTCAAGTAAAGTAAAACAGATGAAGATATTACAGAAAGCAGATAGAGAGAATAACTTTTTTCCTGACTGTTTCACAACAGTTCTGGAATTCCTTAGCTTTCCTCTCCTGCTGTTCATGCCTTCATCTCACTTTCCTGCTTTTGTGACAAACAACAGCAGCAACCTGTAATGTAATGGTTTGAAATGATTAGTGAGGTAAGGGAGTTGATCTAACTTGTACTGAACTTGGAGGCATGGAAACTATTGAACTGCAAACAATGTCAGACTCTTCATCACTGTTTACTGCTATGCCCATCTGCCTCCTTCTCACTTACCTTTGCTGGATTTTGAAACAGTCACCAGAACCTCAACATTCCCAACAGTTTTCTCATTCTCAAGAACAGTTAGTGTCTGGAAATTTCAAGCAAACATTTTTCATTTTATTAATATAAAACACTAACAGGGGGTAAGTCCTCATTATAGGTCTATTCTTAATATTAAAGCAATCTAGATTTTTTATCCTTATTTTTTTTTTCCTAATTTGGTAAGAAAATTGTGGTGGAAAAGTTAGTTAGCAATGCATCACAGGAAGCATAAACATTTTGAATTTTAGTATCTTCATCATCCTTAATACAATAGAGAGAATTAAAAGGATATTTCAGAAATGCATTAATTCTAACTATTCATGTCACCTTTGGTGTGGGGAAGTCACATATGACCTTGATGTAGTATAGGACTGACTATAAAGAACCAAAGCAACCTGGACAAATGTTCACATCTTGGTGTGTGACATGTAGCATATTGTAATTTTTGGTTTATATTGTCAAATGTAGATACAGGAAGGGTAACATCAACTTATGACAACTACATTATTCAGATACAGAAAATCTAAGTTTCTAAAGCCTTCAGGGCTCTACAGTATGTCAAACACAGTTACATTCTCGTGTTTATTGGCCCTTAAATGTGTATCCTAATTATGTAAATACCTACATTTTACACAAAACTCCTCAAGGACTACTGGCAGGAAAGGGAACACACCTTTTGTGTACACAAACATGCACCAGAAGGTGGGGTCCCTGGTGTTTCAGGTCTTTTTAACCCAGATCTAGCACAGGGCTGGAGGAAGAGGTGAAGTGCTTGAACAGCCATGAGGAGGGAATGACTTTTCACTGATGCTTTTCACCCACTTACCAAACTCATGTGAGACATAAACATAACTTCTTGCACTATCCAGGAAAGTAAGACATTTTTGAAAACATATCCAATTCAGCCCAGAAATAAATTAGCTGCTGTACATTCAACTACATGGGAATGTACTGAGGATGACTAGCCAGTTGAGGATTATTCATGGCTGTGAAACCTGCTCTCAGCATTCGCAGCCGATAAGCATACAGTGCATGGCCTTTTGGCTGTCTATATTTGTACCACTCTGCTTACAGGGCTTTGCATTCTCTTAGCATTGGTCAGGCCATTACATCAGGCATCAGTGCTTCCCCGTAAAATGGAATGATTGCCTGAAGCAGTTTTAATCAGTTTCTAACTGGAAATGTTCCATACAGGTCAATGGCTATCAGTTGTTGGAGTGTGCATAATGTAATTAGAATAGGCTACAATTGCTATTTTGGACTTAAGTAACAGCCTTTTTGTGAAAGTCCAGAGTTTTATCTGAATACATACTGAACTCTCTCTTTCTTGCAGTAGTGGCGTAGTCCATGGAGGCTTCATTCTCCAAACCATGAAATTTGGACTGTTTAAAGAAATCCATTATGCATAAATACTACTGGAGCGTGAGGAAGAGAAAGGGGCTTTTTGGCTTTCTACAAGTCGATATTCTGTTGCCCTTGCTCTGCAGAATTTAGAAGCTGCCTTTCTGTTTAATCTGTATAGAAAATATATAGATAAATACATGTTGAAGGGCCTCAAAAATGTTACTACTGTCACTGCATACCTTGTAAAGCCCTCTACAGATTGTTCCCTATTATGTCACACATTATTCACCTAATATCAATTATGTCTTCTAAATCTTTTGGACTCACCGTCATATTTCAGTAGAATCTTGGAACAGTAGTTTCCTTACACCTACATGTCTACAGGCCTAAAAACATTTATGAACTAAAAGGTCATTACCTCTTCTTCAATCTCCCTTCAAGCTTCAGGAGTTCCTTGCAGCTCATCCTCAGCTAAACCACTGGCCAGTTTCTGCAGCACTCTCCTGTGTTTCTAGGTATTTTTGCAACTAAACTGACCTTGCTTTCAGAGGCAGGTCATGCAATTATTCTGAGGCAAACAAGACAACTTTTCCAGGCTTCTGATAGTGGCTGCTGCTCTCTCATTGTGTTTTACATATTTAAAGCCTAACTTTCATCACAAGGTAAAATTAGCACTGGAGCAGATAATTTTTAAAGCATCAATTCGTAATGTTAAACAGAGCAAGTGACTTTTCCTTTGAATTTGCACTAACATCCGTCCCCACCGTCTGTGTGTTCCTTGTTTTTAATGGCAATAGGCAGAAAAAAGGCCACAAAACTGGGAGGCAAAACAACAGCAAGCAGAAATGGTGCACTGAAATTGCATTTAGTGCTACAAAAAGTTTCTTTTCATTATAATTAAATAGCACTGTTAACACAGCACCTGAATGTTTAGGCTGGGCTGTATTTGGTACCTATTGCAGGGAACAGACACGAATACAATCTTCATTCTGTACAGTTCATGCTTTAAAAGACATATTGAGATGCAAAAGGATGTTTGGGAAGAAATACAAATACAACCAATTTACTCATGTACTGACCTGTCTGCATATAAAAGTAACGGTCAACTGTTCATATCCCTAAATTCTCTCAATGTACTGGAAATCACCAAAATTTAGAGGTCTGCACTGGTATTCCAGCAGAAATGGGTCACAGGCACCCTGAAACCTTACCTATAGTGGAGAACTGCATCAAAAATGCATGGATATTTTTGTTTGAGTGGCAGAGTGTGAGGAAGATGAGGACAGCTCCCTTTGTGAAGGGGTAGAAGCAATCTGATAAAATACAAAAATGAACCAGTCAGAATATATACTGGTTTCCAGAGGACGTAAAGCACAAAACAAATGTGATGGAAGATGGGGCAGTGCAGGGATTCCCAGTGTGAGAGTTCTAAATCCAAAATAACTGGGGGGGAAAAAAAAAAAAAAAAAGCTTGAAAGAAGAAGGAAAAATGAGAATATGCGAGGAAAAACAGAAAAGGAAAGGCTGTGTCACTAGAAGACACTAAAGTAAGCTTGGATCAAACAAGGACATGTTTTAGAAAATTACTGTATATATGCATTAGTAATTACAAGCAGAAAGAGAAAAAATAAAATGAGTTGTAACCTTAAACAAACATGGAATATGAATGGAAAGGCAAGCCTCAGGCTACATAGTTATCAACATATTGCTGAATCTTGATGAAGGAAACCAAAACCTCTGGATCTAAATGACACCAAAGGTCAAATAAAAATCTACTGCCAATAGTTAGTTCTCATTCAGACCTAGGCTAGAGAACTCATGAGAGCGCTTAACTACCACATGTACAAAGGCAGTTTTTTGGTAACAATTAGGGAAAGAAAGATACTCAAGCATGGTAGCTGTCTTAATATAACCAATGCTGAAGAAACCTTTCTAATCACATTCAGCACAATTAGAACTTGGAGAGGGGGCTGTTTGTTTTGGTTTGTGGTTTGGTTTTTTTAACTGCTGTGTCTGTGACATAATTATTAATTATTTGATGCCGGGTTCTGTTGGAGAGAAATGCCAGTCTGTTTCAGATGGCCAGCTGCTGGAATCACAGCCCATTGCTGATCATTTGCTCATCCTGCTTCTTTGAAGTCTCAGTCTAGTCACTCTCCATGATCTTTGCACACTCTTTGTTGTTCCCCTCCTCCCATTCTTGGCAGACAGGTGGACACTTGAAGGCCAAGCATGAAAAGAAGCAAGAAGAGACTACTTTGAAGGCTTTCTTTCTCCCCATGCTAAGCTCAGCTGACTTCTCTACTTGTAGCTTGGGGTATGCTCCCAAGTTTCTGGAAGGTAAAGGAGAGGGAAAGAGCCACCTGGACTGGTAATTTGTGCCCGTTTTCCTTACCTGTTTGTAGACAAGGGTACCAGGGCAAAAAACTTCAGAAATGTTTGTTGTTCATTGAATTTAATAACTGGGAGGAGAAAAAAGGGAATCTGAAGAGCATTTCTACCCAAATATGCCTACAGATACTTTGTTTCAGCTTAAATCTAACAGTAAACTTTAAAAAAATCCAAGCAAATAAAACCTCACTTCCTTTCCACAGTAGGGAGGCTTCATAGAAGTAACGCATGTACTCACAGATATAAACAAGACCAAAATATTAAGCTTCATAGGCAAGGTCTATTATGTAAATTAACTTAAATATTTCAAAACAGCTTAATTTGTATTGAAAACATCCCATTAGTACGTGCATTCTTCAAACAAAATGAAATCTGTATCCTAGTGCAGGGTGTATTCATCTGTATAATTAGTGTAATTGTAAGAGCTGCAAAATGAAAATCTGTAGACACACTCTAGAAAACATGAAGTAACCAGTAACACTTACCATTCCTAGTGATATGATGCGCTAACTGGCTGAAGAGCTCCCTTTTAGACACCTTTAAACATGTTTAGTTTCAGAAAGAGCATGAAAGGTTCCAAAATCACAGGATCACAGAATGGGTAAGTTTGGAAGGGAACATCCATGGAGTCACTTGGTCCAACCTGCCTCCTCAAGCAGTGTCGCCCTAGAGCACATTGCACAGGATTGCATCCAGATGGTTCTTTAGTATCTCCAGTGAGGCTGAATCCAGCATAGGTTACAAGAGCTAGACAGTCAGTTCCATACCAAGTGTCGTTCACTGCTTCTATGAAGTACTTAATTTCCCTTGATGAAGTCTTAGCACATCACAAACACAATTCAGGCACAAATGCCGAGAGCTGATTAAGAATTCATTTCTTTAAGCTTCGCTAAATAAATTCACATTGTCCAGAACATTTTGGCACATTCCTACATTTATATCTGGGTAGAGGTCACATGGAACCAGAGTATACAACATGTACGCTCCAGGTTGGAGACACGCCAAATTGAGCTGCTGAGTAAGACCTAAATTACAGCCTTGTGAGAAAGCTCAGTTTAGAGGCCAAAGTCATAGACAGCAAACAACAATAACTTTGCCCTCAGATATTTCTTCTTGCAGACACAAACAGAATTATAGTCTCCCCAGAAGGCTGGAGTATTTTGCATTGGTGACAAGATAGGTGTGATTTTCTATCCAGTCCAGGGAGAGTGGTAAGACAGCAATCCCCTCCAATACCCCTGGTTAGCACTCAAGGAGGCCTGGGCTTCTGAAAAGAGCTCCTGAGCAGATCTCAGCCTGGCTCTCCATCTCGCATGTAATTATGCTGCTTTTCAGGATGCTAACAATCAAAGTCTTAAATTAAAACTTGAAAATCCACTGTCGAATGTGAACTTTATTCTGGATTTGAAGGGTTGTTTGCTGGCATTGAAGCAATGTAGGAGGATAAAAACTCTCTCAGAAGACCAAGTTAACCTCTGTTAATAAGACCTTTGGAAAACACATACTATTCAGCCGAGTATATAAGAGCTAAGGATATAATTCTCAAGCAGAAATGACTGAACTGTACATTGAGACAAGAGTGTCACTCTACTTAATACAGTTTCCAATTATTATGGTGTACTTACTCAAATGATAGGGTGATCAACAAACAACTGTTGCTGTGCCTATGAATGCAACTCCTTTGGCTGCCTTGTGTCCTGGCACAGGACTGACTGCTGTCACCTGTCCTGTGCATCAACAGAAGACTGTACCCCCAGAGCTACCAGTCTGGTTCTGCTCCCTTCACCAGCAATCTAAAACTATATAGATACATACCTACATATCCAAAGAGAAGGTAACTTTTTATACTACTGATGAGTAGCCCACAGGTCAGCCCACAGCTTTGATATCTAAGATGAAAATACTGATGTTTCTATTATTTTTAAGAACCAGGCTACAGAGCTCCCCAGAAGAGTTTTACATATTATTTTCTGCACATTGTACTACTGGATTTATATTCTAGTAAAAAACAAAAGTCATTATTTTCCTAGCATACTCCAACTTGCAAGAAGAGATCAAGCACATTACGTGAACAAGAATTCAGAGAAAAAAAAAAAAGTCTAGCTGTTTGAAATGATAATTAATTTACCATAACAAATAGAAGGAAAACACATTTGGCAGGTGGTGATTGCTGCTAGCAAATTTTAGTTTATTTGCAGGAAGTGTATGTTCACTGCTTAGTAATCCTGAGTTCACTTTGCCAAAATCAGCAGAGAAACAGCCTCTCAGCTGCAACAGATGTAGTTTGCTGTAGGTAGCTGTCCCAGAGTACTCAGTTTCAAAGTAGGGAATGGATAAGGCTTATCTTCCATTTGGGGGCACGGGACATGGCAGCACCATTCACAGAATCCATTATGTTGGAAAAGACCTCAGATCATCAAGTCCAACCTATGACTGAACACCACCATGTCAACTAGACCATGGCAAGAAGTGTCACATCCAGTCTTTCCTTAAACACCTCCAGGGACAGTGACTTTAACATCTCCATGGGCAGCCCATTCCAATGTCTAGTCACCCTTTCTGTGAAGAAATTCCTCCTAATGTTCAACCTAAAGCTTCCTTGGCAGAGCTTAAGACTATGTCCTCTTGTCCTGTTGCTGGTTGCCTGTGGGAAAAAGCCAACCCCCACCTGGATACAACTTCCTTTCAGGTGGCTGGAGAGAGTTTTAAGGTCATCCTTGAGCCTCCTCTTCTCCAGGCTAAACAGCTCCAGTTCCCTCAGCTGCTCCTTGCAGGACTTCTGTTTCAGACCCTTCACCAGCCTCACCGCCCTTCTCTGGACATGCTGCAGCACCTCCATGTCCTTCCTGAATTGAGGGGCCCCGAACTGGACACAGCAGTCAAGGTGCAGCCTCACCAGTGCTGAGTACAGGGGAAGAATCCCTTCCCTGGTCCTGCTGGCCACACTAGTTCTGACACAGGTCAGGATGCCATTGGCCCTCTTAGCCACTTGGGCACACTCTGGCTCATGTTCAGCAGCTGTCAACGAGCAACCCCAGGTCCCTTTCTGTCTGGCTGCTCTCCAGCCACTCTGTTCCCCAGCTTGTGGTGCTGCACAGGGTTGTGACCAAAGTGCAGGACCCAGCACTTTTGCTGAACCTCATCCCAATGGTCTCGGCCCATCTATCCAACCTGTCCAGATCCCTCTGCAGAGCCCTCCTACCCTCCAGCAGATTGACACTCCAGCCCAACTTGGTGTCACCTGAAAATATGCTAACAGTACACTCAATTCTCTCATCCAGATCATCAATAAAGTTATTAAACAGGACTGAGCCCAACACTGATCTCTGGGGGACACCACTATCGGATGGCACCTGGATGTAGCTCCATTCACCACCACCCTCTGGGCCTGGCCATCCAGCCAGTTCTTACCCAGCAGTGCCCCTGTCCAAGCGAAGGGCTGACAGCTTTTCCAGGAGAATGATGTGGGAGACGGTGTCAAAGGCTTTGCTGAAGTCCAAATAGATTACATCCACAGCCTTCCCCTCATCCACCAGGGTAGGTCACCTGGTCATAAAAGGAGATCAAGTTGGTCAGGCAGGACCTGCCCTTCCTAAAACTATGCTGGCTCTTCATAGTTGTCTTTGCTTCTACTCTATGTGCTGTCCTCTATTATTTACACAGGGTAGTAATTCTCTAATTTTGTCTGACCATTTATGTTCAATGAGGCCCCACATTGTTCCTTCCTGTACATCAACATGTGTAGTTTGCAGGAAAAAAAATTATTCTTAAATGAAAAATAGAAATAGAAAATAAGGACTGAAGATGAGAAGCACTGCAGATTAAAAACTAAAAGAAAAAGCACACAAATATGGCTTTACCATCTAAAGCAATTCCTCAGCTGAGTTGCTCCCTTGTATTTTATAAATCACTATTCTGCTGGTGAACAGTATGCAACCCGTTAAGCTCCTAGAGATGTTATATCTACATCAGAAAAGAATTACTATTTTTAGCACACAAACATGTTCTGGTTAAAGAAAAGCAAAGTAAAGCCATGGCAATTAAACTTAATAGCTGTGCACAGCAGTCCTGTCAGGCTGCCTCTCTATAGGTGAATGGAAAATGCAGTGGGACTAAAAGCTCTGTAGCTGAAGGAAATTGCACAATTAAGATGCTTTTCTGATTTGGTATTTGTAATCTGGTTTTTTAGGGGAGAGAAGCCATGCATTTGAGATTTTCTTCTAATTACAGGGAAAACATTTCAGTGAGATTTGTTCCTTTGATCCAATACTATATTACTTCCAAGAACTCAAAATAAAGTGATTTTCAGTTTCTTAAATCATGTTGTGTCATAGAAAAGAGAAATGAAAAAATGAACGGAAGATCTAATTATTCACCATTTGGCTCTGCTTTCTTTCCAGGATTCTCAGCTCCACCTCTAGTGTTAGATCCCTGGAAAAAAAACCCAATAAAAACCAAACAAAAAAACCCCCAAAACCAAAACAAACACCAAAACAAAACAAAACCCAAAACAAACACACACACACAAAAAAACAAAACCAACCCCCACCCCCCCCCAAACAAACAAAAAAAAACTAACTAAAGGAAACCCCCAAAAACCCAAAACCCAAACACAAAACCTAAAGCAAATACAAAACCAAAGCAAATTCCTAACACAACAAAATGCTCATCTATTTTTCAGATATTGCAGATATTTCTCATTAACCATTGGCTCAAATTTGAGAGTGCTTGGGTAAAGCCACTTGTAAGATAGATACTCAGGATAAATAGGTGTTAATTGTGTTTTGAAGAGTCTCTTAGCACTTTCTGACATGCTGCATCTCCAAAACTTGTCTGTTCTGGAAATTTCAAATAAAGCTCATCTGAAGTGAGATGTAGCTGAAAAGAGTCAGTAGAAAAGCAGAAGGCATTCTGGGATATTATTTGTTGGTAATTAGGAAAATAAGAAGAATCTTAGGAGCTCTGAATGATTTTTGAAGGATACAAAATGACTAAATAAGATCTGGAGTCCTAATCATTATGCTTAACTACAGGCACACACGGTTTTGGAGGAAAAAAAGGAGCAACAAGACTGTTAAAATGGTGGAACTGTGCTGACTTCTACCCTGGTGAGCGACATCCATTTTTCATGGCAACAGGTAAAGAAGTTTTACAGCCAACAGTGCCTTAAGATGAGATTTTCAGGATGACACTAGTGCCTGATTCAGAGAAGCTCCCTTCAGGTTTGCAGTGGAAAAACACAATCCCACTGAAGTGGAAGAGATTTACCATGTCGAGGCTTGCGCGCTACGCTGCACAGGGTATCGCACATCTGGCCCTTTGCATCTTATGTCTAAAGATATGGACCCAAGAGCTCTTCCACACGATCCTACGAAGACCAGAAAATAATCACAGTGTTTGTCAGCCAGGCCTCTGAACAGGACACTGGGGACCACCATTCAAGGCACATCTTGGAGTCTTTTCTCTGAGGATGAGGTACTGCAGTGCTTCTGCTCACAGGCTGTGCTTAAGGGTAAGCTCTGTGTGGAAAACAGTGGCTGATAACGGGCACAGCTAACTGAGCTTGCCACACCTGTGACAGCTTTTCCTTTTTGGGAAACTATGAACAGTAGCAGACAGCTTCCTAAAGTATGTTTACAGGGATGCTGGAACCAGATATTTACAGAGTGAAAAAAAAAAAAGGGATTTCAAACCACACCTAAACCAAACATACAATCTTAAAATTTGCACATTATAATTCCTTCTTAAAGTCAGGTCTTAGAACCCATATATGATCTCTGAACAAACCTAGGCTCTTTGAGAGTGTCACGCAGTCACTTCTTTATACAACTGTCCTCTTATTATACTCCAGACCAGATGAGCTTCACAGGAAGAAGCACCATTTCATGTGACACTCAGTCAAATGGTTTGCTTGTGAATGGCTGTCACAAAGACTTCATTTTTCCCTTCTTAAGAGGGCATATGCTCCTATTGCGTCAAACTCTGAGTCTGAAGTATCTCTTCATCTGTAAGACAGGCACATCACAGCAGATAGAGATACAAATGTTGTGTCAATAAACACCAAGGACCACAGCCTTATTTGTTACAGCTGTGTATCTCTGAAGGTCTGCAAGGAGGGAAAGCAGAAATCAATACATGCAGACAGCGGGAATACTGAGTAACTGCTGAGGTGGACAGACATAGCTCTCCAAAGGCTGGAAGAGAGGCAGGGGAAATGGAAAATCATGAAGTACCACAGAGAATCCACTGACCCATAAAAACTTCTCTTCAAATATCTTGTCCCTGAGAAAATAGACAGAAAATAGATTTCTAGAGCGAAAAGTCTGTATTAAGCTAAAATTATAGTTCAGAACGTAGGTTAATAGCTAAGGGTAATACAGAAGTATTTCACCTGGAGTTAAATAATCATTAAAAGAGGAGGAAATTGAGTGTTAAATACAACTAAAACTCAAAGATTCAAAAGCACTGAAAAGTGTGTTATACAAACACCCGCGGGTCTGTCCAAACATTCAACATAAAAACCAATAACAACAAAAAAAGCAGTTCAGTAACTCTGAGATACCCTTTTATCACAAGAAAAAAAGGGCTTCATTTTCATCAGCAATACAGAAAAACAGAATTAATTAAATTCAGGTTTTAAAGTTTTATATTCATACCATCCTCTGGGATCCACATTGCTCAAGACAGAAGCTGTAACTTAGAGCTGTAACTTACATCAGCTTAACTAAGGGCAAAAGACAGAAGTCCACCTTCCACAATGTTTTACTGTGAACCCTTCCATTATGCTACAGAAGTTCAGTATGTCACACAAAGGCACAGTGATTATGTGAAATAAGGTTTGAACATATGTATAAAGCAGCAGAGGGAGAAAGAACCTGACCTTAAACTGTTAATTTAACAAACATACAATTGTGCTTTTCAGCATTAAGTCAGTGTTACATAAGTACAGTAATAGAGAAAAATGGTTTCCATGCAACATAGCCTGATAATCTATCTGAGTAAAAAGCTATTTTTAGTTTTCAAGAAAAATTACTTCTTCAGATGGAAGAATCACTTTCACTATACTCAGAAATTACTTCTCGACAGTCATCAGTATGTGTACCATCTATTCATGTTTTACATGGATTTGATATTTTACCTGATACATCTCTTAAATGCTAAATTCTATTAAAATACATGTAATTTAATAGACTATTTTATTCCAGCAAATTCTTTTATTAAAATGAATAAATACAATGTTTTTTTTCTTGAAGCCAACTGCATTGTTACATGCTGTAAATATAAGTCAATGATATTACTGTGATAATAGTCGTAATTTTTAAAGACACTGATGTAATTTTCCTGTAAACCAATTTCTCACAACAGTACTTTACAATAGCATAATAAAGATTTTTTCTTCCCAGCTTATTCTTTACCCATTTAAAAATTCTTTCACTCTGCTGGATGCATGTCACTTCCATGCAATGCTCATCACAACAGAATTCAGAAGATGCAATTAATTATGTCACTGATTTGTATTAAGACTACACTACAGGATTAATTTAAAACAGGGCCCCACACTAGAAGTCTCTGATTTAGTACCTAAAACAAAGGACTCACTACATTAAGAAAAGCTGAAGAAAAAAAAAAGCAGAGATGAGAACGCAACAGAAGTCATGTTAGTGTTACAGAGAGAGGGAGTGTCACACTTTATATATAGAGAGATAGATAGATATAGAGATAGAGATATATCCACACATAAGGCAGGACGACAATAGAAGTGGGAAGGCAAAAATGTCAAAGGAAAGGAAGGACAATAGGAGAGGGAATGGTAGTAAAAAATAACATATTAAAAGTTTTGCAGAGAGTTAGTGAATGGACAGATGATCACAGGTGGCTAAAGTCCTGTGATTCCACTTGTAACTCTGCAACTCAACAATGATTCCTCAGTTCAACCTCCTAGTGAAGTAAAACCACCTAGAGCACCAGGCAAGTGACCTGAACTGCTGAAGCTTACCTCCTGAACAGAAATGCAGGGTTGTGAGTACAGTCACTTGATGCTGAGGTATCATCTGACTTCTCATTTAGTGACAGCAGTTCTGCATCCTCACCTGTAGTAGTCAATGCACCATTTAAAGTATGGAAAGATTCTTGTCATAAATGGAATGTGGATGCTAATGCAGAG
>JAWWEU010000001.1:86999558-87019920 GCA_035583155.1 Acropternis orthonyx | reverse complement strand
CAGAGATTTGCTAGAGAATGACATGGAATGTAGTTACAAAGCAAAGGAGTGGTTGTCACATGCTGACATGCTGGTGTTATCTGTGCTGTCTAAAATAACAGTGAAAAAACAACCTGAATGCCCAGGCTTCAATACACTCCTGCATTCCTGGAGTTAGCTCTACCATTGCTCCAACATGGTAGTAAGTAAATAAAAACTATTTTAAGTGTTCATTTTCCCACTTATATTAAAGAGATTCAGCAGGCACAGAATGCCTCTTTTGTTACACATGCGTTTCTACTTTGGTAAGAGTGCTTAGCACCATAATGAGTAGATTTCAGTAGTACTGTAGTTGTTTTTGCATTGCTAAAAAGTGGCATCAAAATTATACTTCTTGTCTGCAAAAATATACTGATTTGAGAAAATGTAATTTAGGAAAAAACTCAGTGAAGAAAATCAATGTTTTGTTGCAACATCTCTGTAAATGTTTCAGTATAGTTTCATATTAAATTAGCAGTACATTGGAAAAAAATCAGCTTTATGATAAAGAACTTACTGACTTCTCCAAAGAAATATTTTAAAAAATGTTCTACTGAAAATATTTAAATATTATATTGTTTATTCTATGCCAAAGCAAACATGTAAATAAAAAAAAATTGCCATTAAGTAAACAATCTGGTTCCCATACAGCTCAGTTAATGGTTTGCATCTGGATGTGGCCTCAAAAGATGACTTCATATTACAGTAAGTCTACTACTTGGTGTCCTCCTCCCTTACACTCCAGACTTCTTTTAGAAGGCTTCTTCCAGGGGTTCTTCATATCCTGCAAAACTAAGAGTTCTAATTCCTCAAAAGGCACCTTGAATCTGTCTATCTGATCACAGCAGGAACCCACAGTGGAGTCTGACAACTCAAAGCTATGCTTAAGAAGGGGTGAAGAACGTATAGGTACTCATGACAAAAAAGTCTTTGAAGACCTTGAAATAACCCACTGGAGAAAAAACTGAGCAGTCTGCAGCAGGGATTGGCTTCCCCCTTTGTCTGCCCACTTTCCATTCTCCTCCTGCTCTTCAGCACACCTGAGGCTACAGTGACTGACTTATCTGGAAAACTCTACACTGGTTCCAGGGTAGATAGCAGCGAAGAAGATGTGAGATGAAAAACATGAGACAATACATACTGAAAAATTAAGACTGTGTCAGTGAAAGGTCTGTGTGTGTGTAGTGTCTATGTCTGAGATACCAAGGAAGTCATCACCAACTCCTGAATAACGGTGCATGTCTTCAGGTGCCATACCTCAAGCAATGACCTGACCACAGGGAAATGATCCTGTTTTCCACTTTTTTATAATGCAAATACAAATTATATGTTGCATTTCAAGACATGGAATACTTAATCTTGAGTTCTACCAGATTTCTGTCCCAGATTTCACAATGACTTAGCTCTGAAGCTTTATCTTTTTAGAAAGAGAGGAGTCATGAGTTCTGAAAAGACGATCACATCTGCTCTCAATTCCTATTCTGCATCAAATAATACAGATTTTAACTTCTTTCAAAATGCATTACAGTTTCTTTTTTTAAAGTTCATTGAAGTAATCAAAAACTCTCATCTCAGGGATTACACACTGCTATATCCTGTACTGTAGAACTCAGTATTGGTAAGCAACAGGATCCTGAGGAAAAGTAGGCTCCATTAATCCATGACTGAATATCCAAAGACATTTGGATTTTCTTTTCTTGAATTCCCAATAGTGTAATTCAAACATTAATTCAAAAAAATTTTTGAGGACTGGTGCAATCTAAACCAAAAGAGCTACTGCTTTGAAAATTCTAGACGGGAAAAGTCCAGAAATTCATGGGAGAGTTTACAGCTTTTCCCCTTCACAGCCACAGACACACACACACTGCTTTACACGGTTTGCACCTGGAAGTTTTTTGGCATTCAGAGGAAACAGTGAAAGCAAGCAACTTCCAAAATCTGCTCAAGTGCATGGAGGCAGATTTCATGGCAATGTCAATGCTTAACACTGGGCAGCTTTGGGGCTTTAACAAACACAACTAACAACAGTGATGATGTGCATTGCAACAATATGTTGTAATGAAGTATGATCTACAAGGAAATATGTGGAGCTATATATAGATACATCCTCCTTTATGTAGATGCACATAGGCTAAATAAGCACAACTTATTTTAACATCCCTTAGCTTAAGTATTAAGAAACCAATTGCAACCACCAATGTTCCTGAATTGAAAATTACAAAGGCTGGGAGATTTTTCCAGGGAAGTATCACTTTTTTGTGCTATTCATTAAACATTTGACATTAGCCCCAGTCAGAGATATGATGGGCTAAGAGACATTTTGCATGAGCTGATACAGCAATTCTTACACGTGTTTACCAGTGCCTCTCACAAACAGTCGAAAAACGAGAATAAAGATGAAGGTACCACTTCACAACTAGTTGCTAATTAAGTGATGAATAAATAACACATCAGATGGAGATGTGCTTCAGTGTTCCAAAGTGAAATGACAATTCATTCTAAAAATGGGAGTTGGTATGGCTTTGAGTTATCTATATTAGCACTATCGTCCAAATTGGAAATGTGCTTTTGAAGTGTATCTGCTAACTGCACTCCCTTTCTACACCTTGGTTCATGCTGCAAAGTTGTTTTGGAGCATGTCACAGAATCATGGAATCACAGAATGTTTTGGGTTGGAAGGGTCCCTAGAGTCAAACACCCCTGCCATGGACAGGGACACTTTCCACTGGACCATGTTGCTCAAAGTCCCATCCAACCTGAACTTCAACACTTCCAGGGATGGGGGATCTACAACTTTTCTGGACAACTTGGATGGACCCAAGCCAGACATGTTCTCCATAAGTGCACCTGGAGTGCCAACTATGAATTATGCCCACTGAACCAAGCCAGAACTACTTCTACAAAGCAAACTCACAGCATAAGCATTCAATTTGGACATTGGCCACTCAGCTGCAATCCAGACATATGCACCTACTATGCAGCACAGTACCAGCCTTTGCCATCAAAAACTGGACCAGAGCTCAGGAAGACAGGCTATCACTGGTCAGATGAAGGATGTAGGACATGCTTCCTCTCGTCTGTGCCCCCCCAGCACAAGACTATTTAACCTTCTACAGATGGAACTTTGAGACTTATCAATGAAAAGTGATTGCCACTGTTATTTCAAATGCACAGTTAACATACTGTTCTGGTAATCCATTCCCCTAGACATACTGTAGCTTGGATTTGTAAACTATCTATCCCTCACCCACATCTCACTTGTCAGACTCTTCAATAGAGCCAAGACAAATTTGGGAAGAACCAGACTCTCTGGACCCAGTGAGGTTATCCTGCAGAGCACATAGGTAAGTCTGATTAGCTCAGAGCAGAGAAGGTATTCTTTTAATGGAAATCCTACAGATTGCTGATATAAATGGCAATGTCAGTTGGCTTCACTTTCCACTGCAATTCCAAAATAGACAGTTTCCCACTTTTGCTACCATAAAGCCTCCTGTATAGTAATTCTATACAGAATTAAAAAAGAAAGTATTACCTGGTTTGATCAGTATATATCAAACAAATTTTTATTCATGTTAACTTTATTGACATTTTCTCCCTCATCTCTTGTAAATGCCGAACATGAAATATTTCTTTGGAACACTATACAGGAAAGTGGAAGTTTGCATCATAGAAAGGCCCTAATGGTGCCAAGGATGAGAAGTGTAAGGCGATGGCATCCACACAGCTGGCCATCACACCTAAAAGGGACAACCTGCCAGTGCAGCATCCACTATAGGTCTGAGGCTTGTTGAGTCTGGAGCCATGCACTTCCTCCAGAAAAAAATTCTTTGGGAAAAAATGAACTGCAAACATCACTGGAGCCTTTAATCACAGAAAACTGTGGGTAATTTTCACCAGCTCTGAATTCCTGCCAAGAATTCACCTTTGTTTAAAAGTTCAACAGGTATGGCTTAGTGAAGATGCCTAATAAAGTTAAATGCAGTACAGCCAGTACCTCTGGTACAAAAAAAAAAAAAAAAAGCTGAATTTATTAGGCCTAGAGATCAGTAGATAACTTTCTCAAAGAGACTCTGTGGCTATGTCTCTACTACTGAATTAAACATGACTAGAATATTAAATACATACTCTGGCACTGAGGCCACCTGGCAAGATCATCTCGAGTCCTTGCTATTGTATTATCTCACCGTCCAAAATGGGGTGTCCATATGCTAACTGGGTATCAGATGTGGCTCTGGCCCTTGCAGACTCCTGAGCAGTGCCTAGAAAGTCTCTGAGAGAGTACCAGCTGGAAGAGGCCAAAACTACCCATGAAGCATTCCAAGAAATTACTGCTAGGGTTGACTGGGCTTCCAGTACTCAGGAATGTTTTCCAAAACTGTTGTGAAGCAAGCTTTTGGCAGCAGTGCCTGTACATGTCCCTCCTGCCTTTTTGAGGAAGTTTAGAGAAGGAGCTGAGAGTTGTGGTGGGACAGAAGAAGAAACACAGATACACACAAACATAAATGCAGGTCAGAGAAACTCAGTTCCTGGGGATATTTCTTCATGGTCTGGCAGTAACAGTTGAACTGTAAAGTCTTTATTAATTTATTTGGGATGCATGCTAACTCTAAATGACACCAAGCCTCTGGATTATTGAATTATTCTAAAAAAATATTTCTTTGTCCTCTTTTGTCAGTGTCTAGTGCTCTCATTTATTTATTACCATAAAAAGAAACCAAGAAAAAAACTGTGTTGGACCTGTTGGTTGATACTACACACTGAGTCAAAGAAAGCTTTTTATTCAGTTTCCATACTTTTCAGTGAGAGTTTTGCTTGGAAATAATTAAGAATCTCCATGAGCTTACAGTCAGAATAGCTGAAGGGAAAATGGGAAAAATTGTCTTAAACCACGTTTTTCTTCCTCTGATCCCTAAAGATGCAGACAGAGCCAGCTCCCAGCATGAACTGCAGCACAGTAACGACTACAGAAACTAGACATGGCCAAGTCATCTAAGTGTCAAACAGACCTCACTGCACAAAATTTCTGTACTCTGCTCAGCCTGACAAGCTCTTCTCCATATCTCACTGAGACAGAAAGGGGGTATTAGCTCCAGCGAGGTTATTTTCAACAGTGTGCCCAAAGGGAATCCTCAGCTTCTTATTTAGTGACTTACACTGAGACAACCACCAACTGCTAGACTCCAGAAAATGATCTGGCTATTCCCTAGAATTCTGGATTAAAAAAAGCCTCTTTGCATACATAAAACTTACAGTACAATGCTAGGCAACATATCAGCAGGAATCGTGACTGGTGCTACAGCTGTTGGTCACTAAAGAGAACCCTCCATTAACAAGAACAAAGATAAGCTGGAGAGTAAATAATGCAAAATGGTAGGTTTTAGAAACACATCAACATTTGGGAATTCCCATGAATATTCTTGCAAACCTGAGGAGGAAGTGATACTGTTTGCATCTGTATTAAGATGTTGAACATCAGTCACAGTTCTGTTATGTGTTTTGCTGCTTTTAGAAAAAAGGAGATGGCAGAATAAGATCTAAAATTTGTATATATCAAGGGATGATCAACAAGCAAAAAGTCTGAAAAAAAGTTTTTCAAAGAAATGAAGATTTGAAGTATTTTTGGAATTCAGTTTTGTAATTATGTATCATTCTGCTGCTGCTTTTAACACACTCTCCAATACTCAGAGTGCCATGGTCCTAGTTTATCAGGGAATAGACACAGGCTGGAAGACATGGCTATTTCTTGCCCTTCAAAGCACCTTAAAATTCAGGCAATGATAATTAAGTGCTTAAAAATTCCAGTCTCCCTGTGAAGATCTGCATGTCTGTAGCTTTTAGTATCATTCTATGATGACACAATAATAAACTCATAAATAAATAAATAATAAACTCATAAATAAATAAATAATAAACTCATAAATAAATAAACTCATGGTCAGGACATCAGCATTAGCTTTGCTTTGCTTATTCCAGTCTGTATGATAGACAACTGAAGATGGGTTGAAACCTCTTCTCTGACCACTGAAATTGCACTACTGCATGTAACAGCCTAATTTGATACCCTATTTTCTCTGGAAAGGAAAATGTATTCCTCTGAAGTCTGATATAATATGCTAAAACAGTTTCCTCTAGAGTTTTTTCAGTCAATCAATAAAATAAGTGTCTTGGAGGATACATGTTTTCAATCCCATGGAGACTACAGCTCCTTCTGAGTAACTGCCTGTTTACCAATGGGTTTTGTGAAAAACAGTCAACATACCCTGTCCCTGCTGAGTAATGATAACCAAATAAAATTGAACTTCCACTCCACTGTGATCATATAGTAATCTAAAAACTGAACAATTCCCTCCTGCCTTCTTTCCCTCTATTCTCTTGCTCCACTAGAAAGAGTTGCAGTTTACAGTGTAGCTCACTACAGCAACAGCACAGCTAGGAGTGAACTGGAGGATTTTTCTGTGAAGGTCTGGTACCTCAAGTCTTTAAAAAATTTAGCCCTTCTTATATTTATTTATATGGCACAAATGTCTGCTATTCAAGGCAAAATAGATAAACAAACAAGACACAGCATAGCAGGAGCATTAAAAATAAGCGCTTTTTGTTTTCAAAAAATTAACGTGGCACAAAAAAAATATTACTGCCAGCTATGCCACATCAGTAGAAAAGGCAACACAGCAAAGGACATGAAGCTGAGCATTGAGCAATGAGGCAGGGTATCCAGCTATAGTCACCAGAGCAGAAGCTAAGACAAAATCTAGTTGCAGTGATAGATGACCACAATTCAATGACAGATTGAAAAGTAACCCTGACACTTTCATCCTTTGATTGCTTTCATCAACATTACATCTAGTCAATTCTTCACATCCATTATTTCCATGTATCTGAAGATTTATCACTCATTTTTGAAAGGCAGTATTTCATTTTTTGTCCTCTAGAAGCAATTAACTAAATTCATCTTCTGAATCTTCGGCATTGTTACTGCATTATAGCCATGTTTTAATCGAATTTCTCCAACATGATCTGCCATTAAGTATAGATTCATCATAATATTTTATTTCAGGTTTCTTGGTTTTACTATCATGAAGGACATCACAATAACATCAACATATTAAGAGACATAGGATTCAATAATGCCACATATAGTAGGGTGCAGATGACATTCAGTATTGCTCTGTAAAAGTTACAGCATATAGTGTTGCAAAGAATTTTAGAACTCATTACCACATTGTGTAGTATCAAGCTCAGAGGGACCAGCTAATTCTGTGCCAGAAAATAGCAAGCTAAATTTCTATTAATTCAGCAGTGTTTTCAGGGAGAGGAATGGATCTGCTTTACCTGCAACGGTTTTTTTTTTCCCTTCTTTGTAGACTGCACATCTTAGGAAAAGGACAATAAAAGTAACAATGAGAAAAATGCTGCCTCCCGCTTTACAGCACAAAAGATGTGAATAAGTAAAATTCCAGAGTGATGAGAAAGAAAAACTGCAAAAGATTGATACAGCAGTCTCATGAGATTTGGTCACTTGCTCAAGCTATTAACAAAAATCAGTCAGGGACTTTTAGAGAAAAGTAGTAAAAAACTCCTATGACTTCTGCCTTAGACAGCTGTTCAGTGAGCACCAGCAGTCGAATTAATGGGTATGTTTATATTTGAGTGGAATGACTCTTCTTTCAGTCAAACCACTTAACACACAGAGAAACTTCTGTGCCAGCAGTTTACTAAATGACACTACACATGTGTCTCTTTGGGTATATTAGAGGAATGTAAGGCGAGATTGAGATCGTTATAGATGTGACTAACGAAAGAAAAGGCTAACACCGTGACTGTTAGGGCTAGATTACTTCTTGAAGAAGCCTAAGCAAAAGAGATCTTCTTCAGAGGTTGAAAGCTTTTCTTTTTACTGTAAATATCCTAAAATCATAGACAACCCTGTTGGAAAGTATCCCATCTTCCAAATCACTTATGACAATATTAAACAGATATGCATAAAACAGACAAAGAACATTTCACTAGCGGGTAACAAGATTCCTTTACTATAACTTCTGGCATCCCTTTCCAAATTACAACACCAGCATCCAATTCAAAAACCACCCAACACCACATAAATGGGTATACGGGGAAAGACATACAGTATCAGCCTTGATTCAGCCAGGTTAATAATATATGAGCATGTGAGTAAAGTGGGTCTACTGAAAAGATAAGTTGATCAACTATCTTAAATGCATTTGCTAATTCACTGCCCATCTTTTAATTCATTTTTTTTCCTGTCCATTTGAGGGGAATGGTTTATAAAGAGAATTGTAGGCAGATAATCAGAATTTTTAAAATAGCTAAGCTATTCCCAAGCTAGCTCAATCACTTTTCTGAGGGGAAAAAAATGGAAGAAATGCCAAAGGAGACATCATTTTTCATTAAAAGGAAATGAAATATTTCCTCCTTGAAATTGATTTATCTTAATCACCTCTTGTTCATCACACAAACACACAGGTACTGCTAACTACTTCTCTACACATTTCATAAGCCCTTACTGCCCAAGGACAAACTGCTTTTTCTGGTCATACAACATAAAGATGAAGTCCAGCCCACCTCATCTAGGCAATTTATTTGCAGCTATATTCTCAGTGCCTAATAAAGGCTGCTTGTGGGACTCTAGTACTTTCTTTATTTTGTTTTCATTAAGAGAGGTATGTACTCTGGAAATCCTCCACATCATAGACCATTATCTATCTAAACTGAGGAGAACAACAACAAATCCAAATTTAAGTGCATGTGAACTGCCCACTGTAGCTGTCCTGGGTATCACCTGAATCTCTTTCTTCTCTTCATGGGTAGCTATCACTCACCCACCGCAGCTTTCTAATCAGTGATGCAGCATTTGAACTGTGTGAGGTTGCTGTCAACAGGCATGAAGCCAAACAAGATGAAGAGACAGAGTTCACCCCTGAGAAACAAGTGTGCAACAGTAGTTTCCTAACACGCAGAGAGTACCTGTCCACCTATTTTCTCAAAGAGAAAAAAAAGAGCTCTGACAGCAGGACAGACTCAAGAGGCCGTGCAAGTGGCATTCACTTCACTTATGGCCAGAAGAGTAACAGATAAGTATTTGGTCCAAGGCACATTCACGATACAGAGAATAGAAAGAAACAAGCTCTCTACAAGGAGCTATCTTCTAATATAGGTAGTATTGCCAGTCAGATCAGAGGTACTGCCCTCTGGAGAGTCACAGCTCTCCCACTAGAAATGAGGGCTACATAACTCCAGATGGATGCAATGAATTGAACTTTTTGGATAGATCCAACCTAGCAAATAAAGTGAGACAAAGAGTTGTCTTGTCTGAAGGACAAGCAGTGTTGCACAGCACAACTTGTTTCTATCTAGACTAACTTCACAGCAAAAGCAGCTGCATCCAAGATGCCTACTGGCAACGGACCCTAACCTCCAGAGACTATCAAACCTGTCAAAATGTTGGTCCAACTTCATATCAGTGATTAACATGAGTGCACGCTTGAGCACAGCTGCTATGCTCAAGCACAGAAATCTTGACATTCTACAGATTATCTGGAGCACCACAATTATTAAATTTAGCAGAGCCACAACCTATGGCTGAAAAACAAAATTGAGTGTCATATATATCCTTCCACAAGTCCTGCAAGTATCTTCCTATGTAAAGTTCTAGTTGGTTTGGGAGATATTTTCATAATCCAAATAGAAACCTATTTACATGACTGGAAAATGCTTAGAAAGGCCAAGTGTTATCTGAATTGCCTAGGAGGTCAGAAGCTAAAGCAAATCACTGCCAATGCAGAGAAACACAGACATGTCATTGTATTATATTATGAAAAAAAAGGCCTAAGTTCATCTTCTGTATCTTTAACAAATAACAAGACTTACTGGATTACACAGTAATTTTGAGAATTGAAACGGATTTCTGTACTGTCTATTATTTTCAACTTCAAATTTTCAGTGCATTTTAAAAGGCATAGGAGTATCAGAAAACACCAAGAAAAATGGTCATCTGCTTACAAAATAACATTTGACTAAGTAGGAAAAATGGTTTCCCTCAGTTTACGTTTTAGCCTTCTGTGTCTGGAAGATTCAGTCTCTTACTCTTCCTGACTTATTTCCACACTGAAAAATGTGAGTGGGGGGGGTCATCTTCCCTGCATACCCAAGTGCAGCTCCTGGAAGGGGAAGCCCTCAGCTTCTTGATTCTGCTTCAACCCAGTCCCAAAGACTGAAGGGCTCTGCCCAACCAAGCTCATGTGGCATGTGAATTGGATTACAGCTCAGCATTCAACACTGTAATTAAGCAATGAGCTCACAGGCTAAGGGATAAGTAACCACCTGAATGGGAGACCTTAAAACATCCCTCCTGTGAACAGGACATAGTCAGGGGAATGAAGCTCTTCCTTTCAAGTAACTTTAGGGACAACAGGCTAGCAGAGTAAGACAGTGTGGGGCTATCTGACATCTCAATTAAAAGAGCAAGGGATCAGCTATTTTTAATCACATGGATTTGAGCTTGCTTTTAATGGTTATCTTCTCTGTTCTACATGTATTTTGATTCAGGACTCATATAAAGTCTATCTAAAAAACACTGCAGTTCAAACTGCATACAGAATGTACATGCAATGCAATAACCTACCGGGCTATATTACTTAATGCTTCTAGAGCTCAACTGTGTAACAATTCAGAGCTGTCTTCCACTTATTTTCGAAAAGGCAGGTTAAGAACGAACAACAGGTAGAATTCATCCCAACATTAACTGAAAACTGGGCATCTATCCTAAGGCAGTCAACTCCTCCCATTGTCTTTTCCATCCCATTACCCTATTATTACCTCCAGACAGGCACTTCTGGAGGGCCAGTCATTCTTACTGTCTTAAATACCTGTTTTAGAACAAAAAATACTGTCTTATGGAAGTGCTTCTCTCTGTTGAAGAGTACTCGGATGAACAGCTCTGGCTGGGTGCTGGTCATACACCGGATACTCTGCTTTAAGATTGCAAAAGAAGTTGTATTCAAGGACCGAACTCCCACTGGTACAACCATCCTGTATAGAGCTCTGTATTGATATAACTACACAGTTTCCAGAAACTCTATGAGCTGCGCCAGAGGTACCTCTGGCATCTCTGCAGAGTGCTGTACCATGCCATGGAGACATAGCCATGAACTAATGAAAATTCAACATTCGTTTTAGTATGAAGAAAAAAGTCATTAACTGCTATTGAACTGCTAATTACCGAGTGTAACTGCAGACCTCCCAGCACAGCTGTTTTACCTTCCCTCTCTGCTGTGTGCAATATTACATTGCAGGTTACATTATTACAGTGACCTGTAACCAGCTCCTAACTGCTGAGAGAACAAATTATTTTGCCAAAATTATTGGTTCAAATCTGTAATAGTGAATAATGAATTAGACATGCACAGACTTGGAGATTTTTTCCTTGCAAGTATCTGTAGTTATGAGGAACTCTGACATTCAATTGCAAATATTAAATGAACTGTCACTCTGAAATGATTCTTCTTCTAGCTATTTTTTATGATTCTGTGTCACAGGGGAAAAAAAAAGAAAGTTTGTTCTGGATAAGCTAAAACCCCTAATGGTAGCTAAATACTACTCAACCTCTTTCACTGGAAGTTTTTATTATCCTTCAGTATTGATGGATTGCACTTGATACTAACCATGTTTAAATTATTTATATAATCATATCTTTATTAAAAGAGAAACTCAGGAAAAGTGTACTGTTACTCAATCATTCCAAATGTTCTAGTGACACCTAAACAAAAGTACTCTCTTTGAGAGCCTCGAGACTCAGGAAGTCTCAAGTCACAAATCACTGAAGGTTGTAAAAGTACACTAGAGAAATCTTAACATGTGTTCACTGTTTTCTTCCCTAAGCGTCCACTACCAGCCAGTACCATAGTCAGGAAATTTGGCTCTGTGGACCTCTAGTCAGGCATATCATGGATGTTTCTGTGTTTGTGTGTTGTCTTCTGCCATGCATGACATTATCTGCCATGCCTTTATCAAACTGCTAAGCTTTCTGTATGACTACAGACATTAAGTTATCTGAATAAGAATTCAGTGCATGAATAAAAATCTTCATATAAATATCACTCTTTGCTTTCTCTCTTTTCTTCTGTCTTCAAGGGAATGGAAAAAAATTGCTAGGCATAGAGTAGGTATAAATCCATAAAGTTTATGGGGAATTTTCCACTCCTGTTAACTTAAACGTGTGTACTTCTTCATTACCTGGGCATGATGAAAGTCTTTCAACAGAAGTAAAAACCTCCTCATGGTTACATGCACAGAAGTCTGGACCTCACAGTTTACAACTCTTCTTTTTATGACCAGTATATTTGACAGGACAAACATGTGATCCCTGCTCCAATCAATGCAAAGGCACCGAGAACACAATGAGAATTCATACATAATGTTGGTATTTAATGATGTCTCAGATGGCAAGGCACATACTTATGACACTGGCATTTATTACAAACGACCTATGGGATACTTCTCATCTTCTATGTCAACAGTATGATACCAGCAGGGGCATCTGAAACCACATCAAGACACACTCGTGAGCATTGACCGAAATAATAATCAGAGCAGAGACTCACAGAAATACAGCACTGGACATCTCAAAGAATCAGCTAGGCCAGTCACTCCAAAGGCAAGAACAACACCATAGGAGAGTTATTTATCAGATCTATTCTTAAAAACCTGCAACAAAGGAAATACTACCAAAAATGTAGCTAGATTAAAACCAACCTGAAATCAATTTAATTGCTTCAGGTCTTACTTTAATTGGTTCTGAACAGCAGCTGATCATCCTTCTCTCACCACCATCATCTTACATATTGCAAAATTTATGTCCTCTCTCCATCCTGTTTTTCAGTGCTAAACAAGCCTGCTTACTTCAACATCACTGGATATGCCCTATTTTGTAATTATTTTAATTAGAAACACTTTTTTCCCTTCCTTACACCTCCAATTTGTTTCTATTTCCCTGAAAGCCAGTGCAGAAACACTTGACACAGCATTCTTGTTCAGGCTTAACCAATGACAGAGAAAACCCTGTGTCTTGTTAATGACACTTCTATTTATGTGCTGCAGACTCAGATCTATCTTTTTTCAACTATATTGAATTTGTGACTTTTTCACTTGCTTTAGAATCTGGTCCAGTAAAACCTCTACATCCTGTTTTTAGTGTCCTGCTGCTTAGCCAAATCTTTATCATTTCAAATACTGGATTCTTTCTTCATTATAAAATGCAGCAGTTTGTGCTTGCTCCTTCTTTATTCAGGGCCATTCTTCTAATTTTTAAACATAGTTTTGAATCCTTTTTTGTCCCCTGAAATGTTTGCAATTATTGGTGATTGATGTCATCACAGATGGTATCTATTTCATCATCCAAGTCCGTCGGGATGATTCAACTTTGGCAGCTGCAGTTGGCTTTTAAATAGTCTATTTCCACCTCCCAGCAACATTAACTACCTCCCTGTCTCTGCATAAGCAGGTAGTCCTTTCCCTTCAGAGGAGCTGCTTTCCACTGCAGATAAGCAGAAGCCTGCCATCAATTCCCCTGGCCAAACAGGAGTCATTCTCCTACCACACAATCTGCTAGAAGTATTTCTCTCTTTGTCAATAGGAACTATGAAACATGACCGGGATGGAGAGAGAGAGGCAGGCTGGGGGAGTTCATGGGTACTGTCCTGAGGAAGAAAAAGAGATGGGAACAGAGCAGAGGATGAATGCTCTTGTGACCAGCTGGCAACTAGAGAGCAGGTAAGCTGCTAAGATAGACTGCCCTGCAGGATCAGTGCACATTGCTACAGTCTCCTAGTGGATGGCTGCTGGATCATCACCAGCACAGCAACAGCACTCTGCATGGCTATGCTGGTCTCAAGAGATGCTTCCCTGCTTGGGCACTATTTCTTTCATCTTCCTTTTTTCCCCCTAATATTATCTATCAAAAACATACATATGTGTGTGTGTGTATATATATATATATATATATATATACATGTATATATATACATACACAAACAACATTATGTACATAGTCCATCTGCCACAATATGATCTACTATTGTTCCTAAATCCATGTAAAAGCAAAATCAGAATATAAAGTTACATATTCTATTTTATACTCCTGTGATTTATGAACTAGTTATAAGCACTGCACTTCTAGCTAGAAAACTTGTGTTTGCAGTAGGATTATGTAAACATTTTATTAGTACTACTCTTTTAATTTCTCCATCTGAATCTTTAGAGCAAAGTATGTCACAACTCGGTTATCATTCCTGCATGATGCAACTTCAAGATTCTGTTTCCAAAGTATTTAGAAAGTACCTGTTTATGGCAGGAAATACAAGCCACATTTATGACAGGAAACAGATTACATTGCACTGTGCTGAGCTGCAGCCACTCAAAAAACCAAACAAATTGCCTTGGCTCTCTCCATAGCCATTCAGGAAACAGGGATACCACACAGAAAGATTAACCCTTCCATCTTAAATATAACAACCACACAGACATCTAAGATACCTGTTACAAAATAGTGACTATCTCCTGATTCCAGAGGGAGCCTGAAGGACAAGCTTTGGCCATGCATTTAGGGAACAATTCACTTACCTAAGCAAGGGTGTCTGTTGCCCTTTTGGATGCCTGGATTATGCAGGACCCCTGCATAGGGCTGGCAGGTAGAGCACAGGAATTATGTGAGTTCCCTAACCTTCCAGAGAGGCAACTGGAATCCAAACACCTTGAGGCAACTAAAAATATCTAGGAAGCACTATTAAAGTGTATCCTACATTTTAAGCTCACTAGCTCTCTGGACTCCATTGCTTGTATTGACAAGAGTAAGACTTGGTTGTTTAAACTTCAGAAGCTGGTGTCATGTCTAACACATGGGCAGACTAGCATGGCAGAGGACTTGGAAAGGATCTGCACCAACCTGGACTAGAAACCGGATGGCAAGTATGATATGCGAAACCACAGCAGACACCTTTGCCCAAGCATCAACGTTCTGTTCTAGATCTCCTTTAACTGCAGTTCTAGAGTTTGGCAATCCAGCTCTCATTTAGACATCTAACTGTATACATTTCAATTTACATAAACCATACCCACCAAAATCTATAGTGAGATGTGACAGATTTCATCAACAGAAGCATGATGGTTCTGCACCCTCAGTACTTCAGGTGAAATACAAATTAATTCACCTTAAAATAATTATTTGTGTATCACTATCTAAGGAAAATAAACGCTATCTAGACTCAGCGAGTAGTAACTTCAGTAGACCTTAGAGCAGCTACTAAAACACAGTTTGTCAGAAAGATGTCAAATTTGCTTTGAAAATCAGCAGGCACCCAATGAAGTCCACACGCATACTTGCAGTTTTTTAAAGGTATGCACGTAAAAATAAAAAATTATGGTGTTAGCATAAAACAGATTATGTCTTTTTCAGAGTGTTAGCACAGAATGGATTGCATCTTTTTCAGAAACAACAACACAAGTTTTATGTCTGACTTTATGTCAAACTAATTTTCTGAGTACAGTATTCTCAAAACAGCAGGATGACTATATAGCAAATGATGCCTCCTGGGTTTTGCTGGTTTAATTTTGTCGAAATTAGAGCCTTTGAGAAACCCAGATGAACAACTCTGAAGTCCCCTCTATATACAAAGAGAATGCAGACAGCATTGCACAGGGCATTAGCACAGGTTTCCTTTCTTGCAGGAGATCATACATGCAAAACATTATCTCTAAGGAGAAAGGTTCATTTTTGCACTGATCCCTTTGTTTTCTCCATCCACTTTACAGCATTACTTCCCATAAACTATAAAACACATTCTAAAATTACAGTAAAATAAAAGCACAATACCTTAATCTTCCAGCTATAATGGTGACTTTAAAGAGGGGGTTATTTGGAGATTCAATGCATTGATTATTTAACTTCCTAAGACATGGAAATATTTGGGTGCTTGGAAATTGTATGCCTGGAACTAACACATTTGATTCACTGACCAAATGTTGAACAAGTATCAGACTATAAAAAAATTGCAAATTGTGGACACCATCTGATGGAAAACAGGTTGATAGACTAGTAAAAAGAATGAGAACTATTTCTTTTCCAATTCATATCATCTAAGCAAAACATCTAAAACCCAGCAAGAACACAACCAACCCAAATCATGAAAAATGATAAATCATACCGCTAAATTATTGAAATCTGAAAACAATAATCTTCCACACCCTTTATTTTTAAGTTGACTTGCAGTTTTTCTCAGTGTTACATCTGTTGTAAATATTGATTACTATTTTTTTTGGAGATGTCTATTACTGTGCAATTTATAGCAGTTTTAAATGCAATTATTGAAAGTCAGCACAGAAATAGGTAGGTGCTTAAGTACCCAATCACAGGCATAATTTCTTTAATAGGCAAATAATCACGGGAAAGCCTGTACAGGTAAAGCAGAGAAGTAAAGCACATACCGAGACATAGATATATATATGTGCAGGTCATTAACAGACTGCAGCCCTTCCTTGACCAATGCACTTCTTATATGCAACTTCATTAATTCCCTCTTGTTACCATATATATAACTCAAAGTATAAATATCAGAACATATGATTTTTACATCAGACATGTTTAGTATTTTCAGTATCATGCAAATAACATAGCGGAGTAATGATTTCAATAATTCTACTCAATATATTCAAGATGTTATGAGATCCAATACAAACTGCTTATTTACAACTTTTCAGTAAAACAATTTGATGCTCTGCAGTCCTGATACTTTCACCTGTTGTCCTGATCCATCTTAGCATTTCAGCATCAAAAATAGAGAAAAATGTTAACCATTCCATGTATCCAAGGAAGATGCATACGGCTATTCAATAAGTCTATTCTAAAAAATAGCTATAGGTAGCCTGGATCTAGAGGGCAAAGGATTTTTAGTAATTTTCACCAGAAAGACTAAAACCACATAAATTTTTAAAATGCTGGAAAGCTAAATTAATAACTAGTTACTGAAATTTCATAGAGGAATATATTATATATAAGCCTACAGTTTGATTAAGAATAGAAAATAGCATGATACAAGCTGTAATTCGTCTTACAAAAACTTGTCATCATATCACTGAAACCTACACTACAGGCTGCCTAGAAGGCAGCATAATAAAACTTGCTGTAATAACATTTTATTTATGTCCATAAAATTGAAGAATGTTAAATCTCTGGTTATTTTTAATACAGAGATGAATTTTAACAAGTTAATTTATAAAAGGTTACACCAATGTCTAGATTTAAATCAAAGGAATTCATGTCCATACTACAGTTCACACAAAGAAATTCTTGTAAGACATTTCAATAGTTGTTGAGGCTAAAGGTCAATACTCACAATATCTGCTTGGAATTAAATGAAAGAATACGTCAAAGATTAAAAGTTTAGTTGGCAACTAGCAAGAAGTTCAACAGCTATGCTTCAGGTCTTCAAACTGTGACATTTTTTTCCCTTCCAAATTACTACTCAGAATATATACTTGAGCAATCTTGAAAAGCTCCTTCTGTTCATCCTTATTGACTATTCAATGATATTTACTCAAGAATCTTTGCAGACAGGTATAAAAAAGCTTGAATTAAGTGAAAGTAATCAACTCAGGCAGTACTTGAATACAGCTGTGCTTAGTCAAAGATGACTTCTTTCACAAGGGAGATGAGACAAGCTCAGATAAAACTCTGGTTGTAATAAGGTGTTCAACAAGCAGAAACCCTTTCTGTTCATTTTTCCCGAAGTAAATTAGTAGAGTTTTTATAACAATAATACTTTAGCAACTCCCATCAGAAACAAAGTATTTCTTTCTGTTGCAAGATCCATATTGGTATTTATCAAACTTTGCACTGCCCCATGAGAGGATGCAGGAAAAACCACTTCCCTACAGCTGTTCTGGCAACTAATGGGCAATAGGGGGCACCGATTTGTGGGGCAGCTAGAAACTTTAATAACTGGTACACTGGATACTGTCTGGGGGAAAGCGATGGTACCCATTCCTCTTGAGGAGCTCCTTTATCTTGTATTCAAGATCTAATTGCCCAGCCTAGCATAACAAGCAGTGTAATTACTTACTTTTCCTTATGTCCCTGCTACAGTGGTTTAGACAAGTTGTTAATTAAACCTAATAACCTTTCCTGCAGCTGGAAAAAAAAAAAGGCAAAAAAAGCAGCATACATCCCCTCATTTTCTTTCCTATTTCAGTATGCCTTTCTCTGATATTTATTGCCTTAGTGGCACTTCCCATACACAAAGTGCTATATATTAATTTAATGCCTCATGTAATGCTTCCCTAAGCCTGGAGCATAGACAAAGGTGGGAAAGGTGGCAGTGGGGATAGTGAAGTCAGACTTTCCAATTACTCCTCAATGAGAAGCTTTCATTCAGCTTCCATTTTTTTATTTGAGAAGCAATCCTACAGATATAGAAAAGCCTGTTGAATATACAAGGTGTCTCTGCAATTGCCTCAATCTGCAGGAAGCCTAGAACAAACCCTTGTAAGTAGGAACTATCTCATCTTTTCCTCCTGAATGAGTAAAAAGGCTGGAGTTGGTGACACTTTTAACTGCAAACAGGTACCTGTACCTCTGTGAAAAACATTTTTTAAAGGATGAGAAGTAGAGCAAAAGTTTCTCAAAATTTCAGGCACAGCAGGTGAAAGAAGGGGCAGGATTAATGAAAATACATGGATCATGTACAAAGCCAAACTATGCCAGTTTGTAACACTGCAACAGTGTGTTGAAGGAGGTGTAGTGCAATGTTAGTGTCATATTTACTACAACGGAGCTCCGCTCCCAAACGTGTAATTATTATTTTTAATGCCATAAATGTAACCACAGCATTGCAGAGTAGGCTGGTCTTTCTACATCAGATTTGCAAAAGGAAGAGTACCACCAAAAACTGAGACACAGAGAGCAGTAATTTGCTCAGAACATGAAAAATCCCCCTCAGATTTCGGATTAAGACAAGAAACAGAAATTGCAGCCTCTAATCCAGAATAACCAAACTATACAGACGAGAGGACCAAACCGCAGAAACGAACTGAACACCCCCCTGTCCATCGGTGAACCCGACATCCCCGCACAGCACCACTTTCCGCGGCAAGACTGCAATTCATCCAAAGTCCATACACAACCGCGCCTGCTCTGGGTGCTCAACGATCCTTAAAGCACTCGCACATGTCAGAGTTTACCCACTGACAAGCCAGGCTGTTTTTTCCCTGAACCGCGGGGAGATGCGGACAGCCGCGGCCCCGGGAACCCCGCCGGCCCGTCCCGCATCCCGCCCCTCATCCCGTCCCGCATCCCGCCGGCTGCCAGGCCCCGGCAGGTGCCGCCGAGCCCCAGCGAGCCGCGGCCGCCCAGGGGGCTCAGGGGGAGGAGGAGGAGGGTCGGGGGGAACCGGCGGCCCGTCACACTCGCCGAGGCGGCCGCCGGCAGCGAGAGGTGGAAAGGGTGGGAAGAGGGGTTCCTTCAGGGAAATAAAGTTTTCAAGGCAAGAGGGCAGCGTTCGGCGCCCCGCGCATCCCCGCCGCCGCCCGCCGAGGCAGCAGCGACTTGGTGCGAAGGGAGGGACAGGGAACGGGCAGCCGTGACCCGCCGGGCTCCATCGCTACTCACCATGTTGACTTCAGAAACCATGTCGATGCTGGCGATGTCGATGTTCATCCCCACGCAGACGGGCGGACCTGCGAGCAGAGCAGACCTTTACCCGGCGGCGAGAGGTGCCCGGCAGCGCGGGCGGGCGCGGGGACCAGCCCCGCCGTGCGAGAGCGGCCGCGGCCCCGGCACCGGGGAGAGCGGGGGGGGACCTCCGGGCGGCAAGCCCGGGCAGGGGCGACTCACCTCCGAAATCCGGCCGGAGGCGGATGTCGTAACCCTTCAACAATTTATCCACAGTTTCTTTCACGAAGGACATGTTGCCGGGATCGTTCACACTGTGGGGAGAGAAAGACGGCGGTGTCGGGCGGGAGAGGCAGAGGACGGGGTTGGGGGGTTCGGGGAGACGGCGGGCGCCGGGCGGGGGGGTGGAAGGCGGAGGGAGCGCATCGGCTTGTTCCCCTGGAGAAACGCATCCCGCACCGCCGCCGGGGCACGCTGGCTCCTACCTCTGGGCGCAGCAGACCACGGCCACCAGGACGGGAGCGGAGAAGATCCCGAAGATCCTGCCTCCCCCAAAGCCCCACATCCCTCCGCTCCGCGCTCCCTCCGCGCAGCAGCAGCAGCAGCAGCCGCCGCTGCCACCGCCGCGATCCGGCTGCCCCGGCTGCCGCTGAGGAAGAGGCGGAG
>JAWWEU010000001.1:86946065-86978879 GCA_035583155.1 Acropternis orthonyx | reverse complement strand
GCATTTCTTGGTCCAGGTCATGTTTTCATTAAGTGTTGGTTATCTTTTTCTTTTAAGATAGGAAATCTTCTGAATGATACAGGTCATTTATATAAAATATGGAGCACTGCTCAGGTTTTCATGCTCTCACCTGAGTCTGGCCTTCCAAACACACTCAACTCTCTGCATGCATCTCAGTGAAAACAATTACACAGCAAACCTTAGAGCATCAAGCTCCTTTCCACAGCTAGTTCTTATCTTTAAAATGTAAATCTATGTGCAGCCATAGCTGAGTTCAATAAGCCACAATTACATAGTTGCTACTTGCCACCACAGGTTCTGTTGAGTTTAGGTATCATTCTTATTATAACCTTGCTTGCAGTGCTGGCTCACAACTCTACATTACAACCGCTGATGAAGTAGAGGTAGATGGTACGTTCTTTCTCCATTCGGGTTTTAACCTGCTGTCACTGTGACCTTTTCAAAGTACCTTCTGTGATGTGAAAGATGACAGTGATCTCTATTTCCGCTTAATCTCTTTCCCTCACACCAAGAAACAGACATCAGTGTTTCAATTTGATTTTTGATTACAAGCATCAGGGTGCTATTCCAGGAAGATAAGAGTTTTATGTTTAACTGCAAGTACAGCCAGGTTACA
Organism: Acropternis orthonyx; assembly: GCA_035583155.1. NCBI lineage: Eukaryota > Metazoa > Chordata > Aves > Passeriformes > Rhinocryptidae > Acropternis > Acropternis orthonyx. The sequence goes on along the minus strand of JAWWEU010000001.1, from coordinate 86,978,242 downwards.
ATCATTTTGATATATTCTAGTGCTGAGTTCTTTATATTTAGCATGGTCCCTGCTGAAATTGTGCTTGTTGGAATTATGTTCATCTCCTACCTCTCAACAATAGCATTATTTCAGTGGCCACGGTTTTGGTGGGAGATCATGGTAGAGACTTTTTCAAATGAGCTCATCAGTGGCTAAAGAAAAAGGATATTTCCAACTGGCCTCTTTCATGAGGGAACCTACATGAAGACTCACATTCGAATAATCCACATTCCACTTACTTTGCTATGTTTTTTATTATCTTCTACCTCTGAGGATGTAGACCTAGTTGAAAGGAACCACTAAACAAAAGATATTAAATTAAACTTAGGTCATCAGGTTCTGTCAAACAGCAGTGCAAAGGGTGACGTACTTCTGGCAAACTTTTACTGAGCATCAAGGCTGCTGTGCTCACAACATGCTAAAGATTTCTTCGCTGAAATATCTTTTACAGTAATCCTTTTTATATGCAAACTATTTTAAAAACGGTCTCAGTGTGAGAGAGCAGATGTTTAATTCATAAGTAACAGCCAACAGAGGTAACAGCCATCCCTGACAATAGTTCTGTGCCTATTGTTTGTTTCCTTCTCAGAGCTGGTAGCACCACTTGTGAAGTGAAAAGTAAAAACCTATAGGACAGAGAGTTGCAAACATGTTTCCACTTACTTAAACATTGCTATAACTTTGCATACAGGTTCAGTTGCAATAATTTCACACGCCCAGAGTAAATCATGTGTGCAGTTCATAAGATCAGGGTGTATAAGGAACCAGTTATGGCAATAATTTGCTATGAAATACTTACTCATGAAGGTCCTCAATATAAGTAGCAAGAAAAAATATTTTAAGATATAAATTTAAATATCCTTTGAGACCATGTAGTGCATTGTTTAATGCAGTATATTCTTATCTCAAACAGATCTCAAATATCACAGATAAGAACATCAAGTAAATGTCTAAGAAATGTGTAGAATTAGGTTACAATAAAACATTTATTTATTTATTTATTAGGTACATTGAAAGGCTGTACATATTATGCAGTGGATAATTCTGTTGTATTAAGACTACTGCAAATATCACAATTCTAATTTGATATGTCCTAATTTTAAATATAGCCTCACCAAATGGGGTGTAGATCAGACTAACGAATCTATGCATACTCTGTCTTGGAAGAGCATCTGTATAGAAAGATAAGCATGACTCAGAACTATACTCACATGAGACCCATCAGTGGACTGCTGCACTAACACATCAAGTACACAAGCACAAAATAGAGAATCACAGAATGGTTGTGCTTGCAAGATCGTCTAGTCCAACCCTCCTGCTAAAGCAGGTCTACCTAGAGCATATTTCTCAGGATCATTTCCAGGTGGCTTTTGAATACCTCCAGAGAAGGTGCTCTGTCACCCTCAACATAAAAACCTTTTCCTTCATATTCAGATGGAACTTCCTGTGCTTCTGTTTGTGCCCATTGCCCCTTGTACTGTTGCTGGGCAGCACTGACAACAGTCTGGATCCACCCTCTTGACACCCACCCTTAAGGTATTTGTATGCATTATAAGATCCGCTCTCAGTTTTCTGCAGGCAAAACAGACACAGCTCCCTCAGCCTTTCCTCATAAGAGAGATGATCTGTTCCCTAATCATCTTCATAACCCTCTGCTGGACTGTCCCTAGTAGTTCCTTGTCTTTTTTGGGTGGGGAAGCCCAGAACTGGACACTGTACTCCTGATGCAGACTCACTAGGTCTGAGTAGAGGGGCAGAATCGCCTCCCTTGACCTGCTGGACTTGCTATTTCTAATGCATCACTGGAAACCATTGGCCGCCTTGGCCACAAGGGCACATTGCAGACTGATGGACAACTTGTTGTCCACCAAGATACTCAGATTCTTTCCTGTAGAGCTGTTTTCCATTGGGTCAGCCCCTAACCTGTACTGGCTCATAGGGGTGTTCCTGCCTAGGTGCAGGAACCCACATTTGCTTTATTGAACTTTAGGTTCCTCTCTGCCCCTATCTCCAGCCTGTCCAAGTCTCACTGGTTGGCAGCACAGCCTTCTGGTGTGTCAGCCACTCCTCCCAGTTTTGTACCCTCAGAAAACTTCCTGAGGGTACATTCCGTCCCTTCATGGAGGTCATTGATGGATAAGTACTGACCCCTGAGGAACACTGCTCACTGCAGGCCTACAAATGGACTCTGTGCCGCTGATCACAACCCTCTGAGCTCTGCAGTTCATCCAGTTCTCCATCCACCTCACCGTGCACTCATTTAACCCCCACTTTCTGAGATTACCTGTGAGAATCTTATGGGAGAAAATGACAAAAGCCTTGCTGGAGACAAGGTAAACAACATGCACTTCTCTCCCCTCATCTACCCAGACAGAATGACAATACAGATCTCTGAATAATGTAATTGTAAAAAGGATATTTGGCAGCTTGTTTTGCAGATTGCACATGCTTTTAACAGATGTGATAGCAATGGTCTAACAAGCAGCTAAATTGCAGGATAAACACACTCAGACTATGTTAATAAAGTTTGAATTGAAGTGTTAGCGTACCACCGTGTACAGTGGTCTTCATGTCTTCATTCTTTTCCTTGTGACTTTCAACAGCTAAAACGTATTTGTTACAAGAGGAGCCCTTTGGGGGAAATTTATTTGTATACAAAGAGAGGGACACTGTAACAAATTGAACAGGTCACCTACCCTGAAACTAATCTCAGAAAAATGCAATATAAGAGTGGGAATATGATGGTGTGATCAGAGCAGGTATTAGGGAAAGAAAAAAAAAAGAAAGAGGTCAGTTTTGTTTTACCTGGTTTTCTGACAGAAATAATTGCACGTGAAGAATGATAGACATGCACACTCAAAATGCTATTTTTGAGTAAATCATCATGGCTTTTATGGCAGGGAGCAAGTTGTTATACTGAGTCATGTACCTGCACAGAAGACAACTGCCTCTGAAGAACATTATGATGGCTGCCAAAATCAAGAGCTTTAAAGTTGAAGAACACTAGAATCTAAATGGATGATGAACTCCTAACTATACCTTCCTGTAAATCAGTATTAAGATTTTTCTTGAAATGTGTCTTTGCCTCCCCTTTTTTTGCCCAAGGAACTCTTTATCATTCATTACACAGGATAAGTAGGTACTGATTACATAGTACCTACTGAATAAGCAGCTACTTAGAGAAGTAATCTTCACCAGCCAGTTCATAGTGCCTTATTTACTGCACACCCAAAGCCTGCAGTAAATACAGAATTATTCATTTTTTCTTGGTCTTTTCTGGGCCACTCATCACTGTAGTATTTACATACCTCAAGAACACAGATGAATTTATCGCTGCCAAAAGATAGGAAGCCATTATTATTATTTCCATTTTACAGATGAAGAGATAGGGACTTGCCTGGGCTACACAGTGAATTAGTGGCAGAGCAAGGATTAAAATTCATGGCTTGCAACCCTGTGTACTTCACTGGAGACTGCACAGCCTTGCAGTCAGAGGTGCTGAGAAACCATAGCTCTCACTACCTTTGTCTTCCATTGCAACTGCTCTAGAAGCCTTGGGCAGTGCATAAAATAAGATATGCAGTTAAAAGTCAGCTGCCAGAATTTTGGACTTACCTTCCCATTAAGAGACTAATACTTCAGCCCAGTGTTTACACAAGGGTTTTGAATGTAGTTCACCCATGCCTGGGTGAATGCCTTAGCTAGGGGGGTGCTGGTGTTTCCAGGGTGGGTAATTGACTTTTCCATGGTGTAGACACTGGAATTCAAAAACCCATGATAAAAGCACCATCAGCTGACTTCAACAAAATGGCACTTTAAGATGAAATGCAGTTAGAGTGGAAAACTAACTGTCAGGCTTAATGTCTCTTTTCTTGGATTCTTCACCTGAAACTCGTTCCCTCCTGCTGTCTTGGACATACCCAGGATTCTGCCCCAGCACTCTCTACACAAAAAGTATCTGATTAATATTTGATGGCTCTTGTTCCGTAAACTAGGAAAACACCAGTAGATCTAACTGCAATTATTCTGGTGGTCATATTTTATTCAAGTCACTATTTTCTCTTTGAAGATATTCTTTTGATCCTCTTCTGTGCAACTGAGATGCTATGTTTATTGACCATTCCTACTCTTTGGCTGCTAAAATTAGTATAGGTGTTAGTTCCTTGCACCCACAACTGATCTCTTTAGACAAACAGATAACATTTCTGGTAGACAATTGACCAGCAGTCTGATACATTCAAAATATATAGCCCCAAACTTGAAACTAATCCACTAGTTTTCAGATGCTAAAGGGGAAAGGTATGGTGATAAATTCAGCTTATTTTACTTATGCAAGCAGACTTGTTTCTGCAAAATATGCATCCACTAGAGTTGTTGTGGACTTTAAAAAGATGTGCAGTCTGGGGACCTGGACCATGTGCCATCCAGTCCCTCCAGTCTCACGTGCCTGTTTGCTTCCTTCAAAAACTACAGCACAAGTAGTGAAGGAAAACACTGTGCATCCAGGAATGAACTTGGATGTGCTACATTCTAAATATGCTGAACACTCAATCACCTTTATAAAAGTGGAATAGTCTATGAGGAGAGAACAAGGAAAATCCATAAAAAATTCCCTATGGCCAAAAAGAAAATAACTACCCACAGCAAAGTGTTAATCTGACTTTCTCACAGTCAAAGGGAATGTCCAAACCATGGGTTATATGGTCACTCCTCACAGCTGTTCTGACGTTTTTCTGCAACTATAGTCTCCTGTTCCATCCTACTGATGTTTTTAGAAACATTAAAACAAAATGCTCATTAACTCTAGTGTTTTAGTCTACCTTTTTTCCATGGACTAATACAAACTGGCAAATTTGAGCCTTCTCTGCAGTTGTTTTGTGAGCAAGCCACCTGCATTTTGAATTGAATAAATGTCTACTGAAATGAAAAAAAAAAAAGCCCCTATTTAATATTTGTGCCAAATCTCATTCTTAAGATTAAAACAAACTCTCATTGACTGAATAATAATTACTGGGTCACACTCCAGGCATATCGTCAGCTAATGCATGTGTGTAGTTCTGCTACCCTTTACTTAGCCAATTTGTACTCCATGAAAAACTGGCTTATTGACTGATATATATAATATATGTTGCTATTTTTATCTTTCTGAATCCTATTGCACTGGGACTGACAAAATATTTTTCTACAAAGCTGTAGGACTGGCATCACCTGCATTGGTGTGGTATATTATAATGGTTGCTATAGTTCAGTCATTAATATTTAACATCCTGTAGGTTATATACCAATCATTGTGAAATCTCCATCAATATATTTTTCAAAACAAGGCACTGTCAGGTTATTTCCTTTTATTTTCATTTTCTTCTTCTTTTTTTTTTTTTTTTTAACCTCTGTCCAGTTTCTGTAAAAGCTAATTCTAGATTAAACAATTTAAAACCTCATTTTTCTTTAAATTTTGTTAATTATATCACTTGAATCTATACAACAGAAGTCACATTTAGTGGGATTCAGAACTGCTGAGAACATTTATTCCCACCTAACTGTTGCCAATAAATTCAGCCTGAAAATCAGTACATTGCAAATCCCAAAATAAATGTAAATTGTGTCTACAGCTTTCCAAATGGTATGCATTAGTGCATTTTTCTGTAGCAGCAGCTAATTTTTATAATGAATCATTACAGGGTGACTTGAAAGCTTATGTGAAATTTTACAGAAGTGGATACTAATGTTTTTTGGCATCTTTGACAGTTACCTGTATTGATCAGAAACGGAAATAATGAGTTCTGTCAGTATGCCCAGCACACATATAAACAACACAGGGAAATGCAGTAAATAAGGAAACTATAGCAGCCAAAAAAGAACTGAGTTTATCACAACAACTTAAAATATGCTAATTCAATCTTATCTTAGCATTTACATGGCCAAAACCCAACTGACAGGTAGACTTGATATGTACATACATGTATCAATATGCATAAATAGATAGACCTTAAAATCTACATATGAGAGAGAGAGATGCATATATATGTATGTATAATAAAATTCAGAGATGTATTCAGAATGTCAGAGAGGTTTTGGTACTTCTTGTCTGTATTTAACCCATTTCTAAACTTCAGATACTCTGTCCTTAACATCACTAAGTACATTAGTTTAGTATAGTCCTATATTGTCCATTAGCAAATTCACTTTCCCTTCATTATGAATATTTGAATATATACTTAATAAAGAATTTATCAAAATTGATCCTTCCCTCTTAGTTCAATGAATTTCTGTGTTGTTCCTTCCAAGATTTGTTCTCTTCTTCCTGTTATGAAGGAATTACATGTAGAGTAGCATATGCAAAGAGCCTTGAATATTGATGCAGAACTCACATGCTCTAGTTTAATCCTGATTAAGGTTTCTTTAGGAGTCATATGTATGAAGCTGAATTGTTGTGGATATTCTCCACAAAGTTCTTTCTTACTTAGATGGGTTTTTGCTCAACTGTATCATTAAAGGTGTACTCTATCCTCACAAGGAGTGCACCACGCAGTGCCATTCTTACAGCAAATATGCACGGAAATCAACAGATAGCAGAACTGAGGCCTTAAAGATTATATACAGTGCTACCCTAATGACCCATTATTTTTCAAATACTCTTACTCAGTAAAATATGAACCAGTGAATCTAACCATTTTGAAGAAATCAATCAAAGGTATTTTATAAAGGATCATTCAGAGGTTTTCTGAGCTGATGCTCGCTTGTGTACAAAAAGTCCCCCTTAAGTTTGCACCAAAAAACTAAAATATTTTAGACACAAGCATGTATCACCAGTGTTCAATACGTTATATGTTTAGAGAACACTTATTCATCCTTTACATTATTATCTCTTTCTATGTAGAAGTATGGTTTATATACTTCCTGTTTAAAAATTAAACTGTGGAGAAATGGAAGAACCAGAGGCAATCCCCTGGGAATGTCAGGATACAATGACTGCTGCTGCTGAGTAAAGCACAAAGACTGAGAAGACAAACTATGCTTCTATTTGCTAACCTTGTCTTTGAATATGGCTGCTTCTCACTAGGCTTGTTAAGAAGCTTAAGTATACCTATTTGCACTGTAATTTCCATATTATTAGGACAATGTCTATGGTTGCCAAGCAGGAAACCCGTACTGGGTCCAGCTCAGAGGTGGGCAAAGTGTGAACTTCACATCCAGATCCACTATATCTGCATAGCTACATTAAATCAATTTGTTAATAAAGGACACCAAATCTAAGAGAATACCACGTTATAAACTTTGATTGTGTGACACCCTTGTTTCAAATCTCCTTCTACTTGCAATGCCAGTCTCACTAGTCTACAATCTTATCTCTGCTAAAAACACTGTGCTAACAAGGGAAGAAACCAGGGACAGATTTAAAGTGAGATAGCAGCAGGCCCTTTTTTATGGGATGTAATACTCACAGAGGAGGTGGCTTGCCGCAGTTTATGGATATCCAGAAAAAACAGAATGTATTCTTACAAAACAAGAGGAAAGCAAACCAGAAAGTCACAGTTTATACTGCTAAGGAAATTTGTGGACTGTGTGATGCAGGAGGGACTGTGGTTAGGTAGACCCTTTTGCCTCCTGAAACTAAGACTATGAACTACCAGTTCAGGATGTGTTTCAAATCTCTTTGGCTTTCGTGGTTTGAATCTCAAGGGCAGACTTTGGCAGACTGTAGGAACAGGGAGCAGATTTCATATCTGAACCCAGCAAGAATGTGAATAAACCCATAATTCTTCCATGGATAAAACATTTGTAAGCAGGTTTGACACCACACTCTGAGTTTGCATAGCTATCCACTGGTGTGGCGGAAATTCTTTTTTTCAGGGCAGAGGAGAAATGAACAATCTCACTGACAAGCTGAACTGATATGAGTGAACTGTCAAAAGCCACCTGTGTGCAACATTTCCCTGCAAAGGGTCAGTGGCAGGCCTGATGATCCCCACCGTTGGCCCTGGCCCTGTGCTCTTCATTAACCAGAGCTAGGCTTTCAATACTTACACTCATCTCAGCCACACAGGTGGAATATAAACTGTGTAAATCTGGACCAGCTGGGTTAACTGGTAGAGAGGAGAGAATCAATAAGGGAAAAGGGAATTTTAAAAGCTCAGACAATGAAGTGGGTTTGGGGGAAGAGGTAGAACCCCTTCATATGGGTGCAGAAAGACAGGAATGTCACTTTAAGTAACAGATAGTCTTTGCTCTAATGCTGTAATCCAACGGTTAAAGCATTAAAACCTTACAATGGACTGAAAAATATCGGAAATGTTCTCCACTCCTTTGGGTGGAAGAGGTATCTCTTGGAATCATTTCTCCGATCTAATGGGGCAAATTATCTAATAGAGATACAAAGTCATTTATATTTCCTGCCAGCCACTTTTGAGAAATACGGCTTCCAGCACCCAAGGCTCAAATCTTGGAGTAGGGATGTCTCTAAGGTGCCTAGAGTGGTCTTCAGAAACACTGAAGCTTAGGGTATTCTATAAATCCGTGACAACAGTGTTGAGGCACACCCTGAATATTTGCTCAGCTATTAGTCTAACATGTGGAAATGGACTGAAGATTGCCCAAAACAGACCGGATGAACTGCCAAACAGAAAATGCAGCCTTTCATTTGTTTCTAAACTGAATGTGTGCAGAAAGTAACCTGCTCACGATTAGCTTCAGATGAAATTTTTAAGACCTTTGATCCCGAAGATTTGGAATTCACAGCAAAGAGCATGCAGAAGCCTCAGTGTCACTTGCTAAAGGTGTCGCTTTTCACAACCAGCTGGAATTTTGCTGGAACAGCAACCTGCCTTTCTCCCCCAGTGACACCACTCATGTCTTCTGTGCCACACAAAAAGGGACCATCTCTGAACAATCCTTCCCAGTGTTACTCTACCCCCAGCCACCTTTCACAAAACTCAGTTAAGTATCTCCCTATTGCCACTGCTGTGCACAGACCCAACCACCAAAACACCAAGTTCAAAATGCAGCTCTGTCTGCAGAGTGGCCCATCAGACAAGTGAAATGCATGGTCATGTTTTACGGTGTCCATGGCATTACATAGCAGGCATACCTGAAGAGAGAAAAGGCTATCAATATCCTTTTTTTATCATTTAGAAATACACAAAATGCTTCGAAGTCTATCAGACTTTGATACCTCTCACATCAGCAAGGTTGTTTGCATAATTTCACTACCAGATACAGATGGTAAATGGTTTGGGGAAAGTAACAGTTTCACAGGATGTCAGAGTTTTCATAGCTTACAGGATCACAGGACGGTTGAGGATGGAGGGCACTTCTGGAGATTAGCCAGGTGCACCTCCTGCTCAGGCAGGGTCAGTTACAGTGGGCTTCCCAGGATCATTTACCTTCAGTTTTTGTCTCCACAGACAGAGACTTCACAACATCTTTGGGCAACCTCTTCCTATGTTTAACCACCCTCAAAGTAAAAATGTGTTTTCTTGTGTTCAGATGGAATATCATGTTTTTTAATTTGTGCCCACTGTACCTTGTCCCGTCAAAGAATCAGAGAATCGTTTATGTTGGAAAAAACCACCAACATCATCAAGTCCAACCTTTGACTGATTATCACCTTATTAACTAGACCATGGCACCAAGTGCCACATCCTGTCATTTCTTGAATATCTCCAGGAATGGCAAATCCACCAGTTCCTTGGACAGCCTGTTTCAAAGCTTAAAACCCCTCTCTCTGCAGAAATTCTTCCTGATGTCCATTCTGAACCTCTCCAGGTGCAGATTGAGACTATGTCCTCTCTTCCTATCACTTGTTGCCTGGGAGAAGAGGCCAACCCCACCTGGCTACAATGTCCTTTCAGGTAGTTGTAGAGAGTGACAATGTCTCCTTGGAGCCTCCTTTCCTCCAGGATAAACAACCCCAGCTCCTTCAGCCACTCCTCACAGGACTGACTTACTCTCAGGGGGTAGCACTAAGCAAAGTCTGTCTCCCTCTTCTTCAGTCCCCTTGCCCTCAGGTATTTATACACATGGATAAGTTTCCCCCTGAGCCTTTTCTGCTCCTGGCTGAACAGTCCCAGCTCTCTCTGCCTCTTCTCATAGCAGAGGCACTCCAGTCTTTTGATAATATTCTTGGTTGTTTGCTCGACTTTTTCCACTATGACCATGTCCCTCTAATAGTGGGGATCCCAAAGCTGGATCTCGTAGTTCAGGTGTGTCTCACCAGGGCTGAGTAGAATCCTCTTGATTGGTCTTTACAGATACAAATACAGATACAGAAAAGAAAGGAGAGAAAATGAGTCTTTCACCCTTTGTTTACATCCAGTCTCTGTGTTGATAGTGGCTGAGTCAGTATTAGCTGATGAGTAGGGACTCCTTCAGTGACTGATGAATTCAGACTGCTCTCTATTGGAAAAGGATTTGTATCACCAAAATCACTGTCCCGAGTGCTGCCTTGTGTGGAGTCTTAGCTAGGAGGCCAAAGGCAGATTTCAAGAAAACAGGCAGTCCTCTCCACCTAGATGTCAGAAGTGAATTGTTTTGGTAGAAGAGAATGCCACTGAAGAGCCTACTTGGGTCAATTCCCACAGTGTGTCACACCTCCATACAACTTCATGAGCTTTCTGTAGCTCTTCTGGAAGGAGGAATGACTTGATCAATTAGAGAAGTGCCTTTGGCTGCTGGCAAAACAGGTCATTTTCTAACACAGTGTCACAGTGATAGGGGTTGTTGTGTATTTCCCAGTGAGCTCCCCAGTGTGTGCTGCAGGGAAAATCACAGCCCAGTTTATCTGACTATAGTTTCACTCCCATGTAGAGGATAATCTAGCTTGAATACATTCATCCCTACAAATAAGCAACATTACTTAATGAAGTAGGGAGGAAAAATATCAGAGAAAGATCACACAAAATTTTTCCTAAATTTGAAGGAAAATCACGGTATGGAATGGCCATGCCGGCTTTTGCTAAACACTGGCATGGAGAAAAACCAACCAAAACATTTTCCTGACCCTAATAAAAAGCAATTGTTTTATATACTAAATTCAACATACCCTTTAAAACATGACAAGCAGGCTAAGGATACAAACAGTGTAAATGTGGATCACCAGGGAGTGCCTGAAGAAACACACAGCGGAGGACATGTGCAATACTGCTGCCTTCAAAGCAGCGATCTCTCTGTTGCTGGTAACAGCTGCTACCACAGGCCAAAGCCACCGTCCTGCCGGGATGCAGCCCGAAACCCTCCGCAAGCGGTGATGGAGCAGCGCGACAGATGACCCACCGGGAGCCGCCCGGCCCGGCGAGGTCCCCGCCGCTTGTGTGGAGCTGTGCTGCCCTCCGGCGGCGGCCGCGCCAACAGCAGCCCCCGGCCGAGCGCTCCCACGGTGACAGTGACAGTGACACCGGCAGGAGCGGGTGGGCTCGGGGCGGTGTGGGCGGCACCGAGCTGCGTGGCACGGCACCCCTCAGCTCGCCCCTTCGCCGATTAATGCGTTTTCGTGGTGTTGTTGCCCATGGCATCGGGGGTGGAACTAGGTGGTCTCTAACATCCCTTTTCAACCCAAACTGTTCAGTGATTCTACCATTCTCGTTTATCTTTTCTTTTGCTTTAAGGTTTCCTATAACATTTTCTTGCTATTCCGCTCCCCCGATTCCTAAGCGCTTCCTGCCTTCGGTGTTCAGAAGCAGATCTGCAGCATATGGCTTCGTGGAGAAGATGGAACAAGTCAGAGGAACCGAGGCACAGTTCTGCTCACTGGGGAGCCAGAGCAAGAGGCCAGAGCACACAGCTCTTGCCCAGTTGGACGAAAGTCTAGGCCAATATTCCTACATCTCGCTTTTGTTAAATTATTTAAAGATCACATATTTTTACAACATCACCTATACAGAGATATAAATAGCTCGTACCAGAAATCAAAGCACTGTAAAAAATGTGGTTTAAACGTTCCTAGGCAAGAACATTATCATGAGAAACTACTGGCACTTCATACTACTTTACTCAGATATTTTTAAGCACTGGGAAAGCTGTTCTGATAGCAACATTCATTCACAACTTCATATTTATTGAAGACACTAAGGAACAACGAGGAAAAACGTATGTCATTGGCTCTGCATTTAAGACCATAAATCACTGCTGTAAGCACCAGATATAGAGCCATAGAACCACAGACTGGTTTGAGTTGGGAGGGATCTTTAAAGATCCTCTAGTCCAACCCCTGATAAGTCTTGAGGGAATATTGAAGAGCAGAATTACAAAGAACTGCCCAAGAAAATGCTGTTCGATTGATACTAGGAAAGTTATTCATTGTTTACACAGAAAATTCTCCCTGGGGCTTCATTTCTGGTTTTGTTAGGTGGGAAAAAATGTAAACTGAAATTCCTAAGGATCAGTTTTCAACTCAGAAGGTGCAGACTGTGGACTGGGCACACATACAGCAGCACCCTCCGTGACAATGAGCTACAGAATCAATATTGATTTCAGTGGAGGGATTAATTTCATAGGGCTTTTCTACGGATATAGGAAAAGGACAAATGCTTCATTGATCCATAATGTTGCCTGAAAGACAGGCATTACCTCGTAAGATCTGGTAATTTAATTACTGAGTTTAGATGTTATTTCGAAATATGGTCACAGCAGTATATATTGAAAACATGTTATCACGTGTAAGATGCACATGCTGCAAAATGTTGCATTCATCTCAAGGAATCCCCAGGAACTGGGACTTTGCAACACTCATTTCATCTTTCACATAGTTGAAAATGCACCTGGAAGCAGCACATTATATATGTGATGAACACGTAGAGAGCATAATGCTCCCATTATTGAAGCTGTGAAGCAGAGCATCCATTTTTCTGGAATAGCACCACACACAATCACAAGGAAATCTCGAAGTTATAGCAAGTCTCCTGGAATTTTTAATACCGATACAAACAATGGATGTCTAATAATGAGGATGCACAAAGAGAGTTTATGTTGTGGATATAAGACCCTACTTCAACATTTAAGAGCTTGTGATGGTTTAGGTCAGGTCCTCTGCCTACAGAAGAGGGCTATAGATACAGATCTGGGTATGTACGGGTGCGTGTGTATATACATACGTACGCTTATACATGTGGGGTGCCAAGAGCACATATACCGGTAAGCCTCCGCCGCGGTGGGTGTCCCTGCCCCGCGGTTCCACGGCACCTGCACGCCCTGGCTGTACCGGCGCCACCTCTGCCCGAGAACGGCCGGACTCTCTCGGGACCCAGGCCGGGGGGCGCTCGGTGGGACCAGCTCCCGGGAGCCCAGGGAGCCGCTGAAGCCTCGCGGGGCTGCCACTGGTGCGGGCGCGGCCCCTTCCCGGGGGTTCCCGCCGGGGTCCCCGCGGGCCAGGCGCGCCCCGCACACATCCCCGCGCTCCCGGCCGCGGGCTCCTTGCGGGGGCGGCGCGGGCGCGGCGCTGCGGCGGGGCCGCGCCTGCCAGCGGCCGGGAGGCAGCGCCGCCGCTCCCGCGCCGCTCCCGCTGCTGCTCCGCAACTTTCGGGCAAACACCGCCCCCTCGCCCTCGTCCCCCCGCCGGCGGCTGGTAAGCGGCGGGACTCCCGCGCCCGGCCAGGCGGGCGGACAGAGGGAGGGCGGCGGGGAGCCCTGGGCGCGGAGCCCCGGGCGGACACCGCCGCCGCACATGGCCGCGGGAAACTTCGGCCGGCCGGCGGGTCGGGGACGAACCCGGGGGCACCGGGGAGCGGAGAGGGGACGGGCTGGCGCGCAGGGGCGGGGGTGGCGGTGCGCGGAGCCCCGGGGCGCAGGGGCCGGGCGGGTGTCCCGGTGCGCGGAGCCCCGCGGAGCCCCGAGGCGCAGGGGGCGGCGGCTGAGCGGCAGCGGTCGGACAGGTGCCGGCGCTCGGAGAGCAGCGGCGGCCCCGCAGTGCCCGGGAGGGAGCGGCGCGGGGCGAGCGGGACCCGCTGCGGGGGGAGCCCCGCGGAGCGGCTCTCGGTTCGAGTGTCTTGCCTTGCCGCCGGGGTGGGAGAATAAGTTGCTGAGCGATGTAGCGCGGGGGCACAGGGTCCAGGTGGAAAATCCAGGCAATTCCCCTCTGGGTGTATTTTTGGGGGCTCTTTAGGGGTTTTGGTTGGTTTTGGAGTGTTTTTTTGTTTCCTTGTTTGAGCTTTGCTTGTTTTTATTTGGGTTTGGGGTTTTTTGTTTGGTTGGTTTTTTGCCTTTTTTGTTTTTATTTTATTTTTTATAATAGGGCACAGAGGCAAACGTTAGTGCACAATGCTGAAATTGGTGATCTGGTCTCTGAGGCAGGTATCCAAAAAGCGGCATTCGCTGGAGCAGCTACCTTACTGTCATTCTTCATGCTAGCGTGAGGTTTATGTGCCTTTGAGAGGAAGGTCACTTTTTACCCTCTCCCCCCACCCCCCAACAACCCACCCTCCTTTTGCTAAGCTGTGCATCAGCAGCATGAATTCCAAGAAGCAGTAGGTGTTTCTTGGCATTTCAACTGGGATTTTGGAAAGGGAAGCCGGGTATTTAATGGGAAAAAATTGCGATGGAAGGAAAGGATGCGGAGGCTGCACACAGCCCTGGGTTTGCAGGCATGTGGAAGTTGTTGAAATAGGTAAAGGGCTGAAATTGGCATTTGGAAAATCGTGGCTATTTCTTTAGTTACTTATACAACAGATGAATATAAGGGAAAACTGGGCCACAAAGAATTTTTCCTGTTTTGCAGTTTGCTGTCAGCAGAAGGTAAAACATGTCCTTGAAGACATACAACTTTACATAAACAGCTGATGTTTACATAAGCCTAGATAAGTTTGAGAAAAACGCAGATAGCAGAAGATGCAGTGTTAGCTGAACTTGGCTATCCCACTGTTTGTCCGTGCAATAATCTGTCAATTTTTTTGTGTTGTTGCAGTGTAAGAACAAATTGAACAGCTGCACCTTCACCAAAGCAACCACCTGCGTTCCTTTTCTCCTCTGGAATGGACAATGGGATGGTCTCTGACTTTATCATGATCAAAAACTTCTTCCTCTTCTGCATTTCCATGAGTTTAGCCAGCCACTTTGGGTGAGTTGTCAATTGTGTTCGAATTTTGCTGTGGGTTTTTTAAGGAAATGAAATACCTTGTCTTCCTGTGGTGTGGAGCAGCTGAACAAAACAACTGGGCTTTGCATTTCGTCTTAACATGCTGGTGTCAGAAGGAAGGGAGTGATTTGTGCTCCTGTTCAGATTTACTCTCTTGTACCAGTTTTTTATGCTGTTGCGGGAAGGGGTGTGGGGACGCAAAGGGCACAGACCAGGCCTACAGCTGCTGAGTGCTCTGACCTGGGTTTAGCACAGCCAGGGGCTCTGGTGCTCCCTGCCCCTGTGTCTGTGATACAGGGCTCTTGCACCTTCCCTCTTACCTGATGGATGCAGGTTATGGACAGCAGTGCAAAACTGCAGCAGTGGGACTTGGTGCATGCTGCTAGCTGGTGCAGGCTTTCCTGATGAGCAAGCTAAGACTGTGAGTGCTCAGGATGTCTGAGTCTGAAACTTGTTAGAATAATTAGAAACTGTGTTTCCCTGAAGCCCGTAGCAAGGAATTCTGTTTCCCTACTTTTGCTTTAGATGCTTTCCTGATGGTGATACTCTGAAAGCTGTATCAAAGAAATACTCCAACTATAGCTCTTAGAAAATGAAAAATAAAGTCAGAAACCCTCTATTTATATGTTTTTCCTATACCCAGAGATATTAAGGACTTTCCAAAATTGAGCTATGCAATGGAATCTGGAAAAAGCATTGTGCAAGTGCTCGGGAAACGTAGGTTGATTCTTCTTTGTGGAGGAGAACAATTATTTATGATTTCACCAGAAAAAAATGAATCCTTCCAACATTCTGATTCACAAGCACACCCATCAATTCCTTGCTATAAGAAGACACAAAATGGAGATGCAAATCAGTTTCTGATTTCAAGGAAAGTGACTTGTTCCAGATTGGAACTAGGAGAAAGACCAAACTTTGATGACTGTCTATGCTGTAAGCAAAACTTAGCCTGGTCTCCAGTATGTGTCCTGTGTACGTAGGCAGAAGCCTGTGACCATAGCGGTTTATAGGAACAGTTGTAGGATTGCACTCTAAAAGGGTGGAAAGACTTGCACGCTCATTTTTTCATCTTGAAGAAACTTTGTCCTGCTTTCACTGTGGTCTAAGGGAAAAATCTCCCAGGACTTTGTGACAGAAATGAGGAGGGCACAGATAGGGTGGGACTGGCTTTAAACATGTCTTTACATTGTTTTGGTTTGACAAAGTATTTCCACATTGAGAAAATCTTGATGACTATAACCTTAAGTCCTTCTTGAAAGCTCATCATCCCCATGGAAGACAGCACATTGCAATAGTTGAGCATGACCTGGTTGGTATGGGGGTCTTTTAACTGTGTTTATTCTCTAACAGAGGAATAGATAGACAAGAATGGAAAAAAACCCCAAAAGACCCAACCAAACAAAAGACCAACCCAAAAGCCAGAGAGTTTAACTATCCCTTTTGACTCCAAAGCAAATACTGAATTTAAGTCCCAGGTAGGAATCAGTGTTACCTATAACCTCGCAGATAATCAGAACAGGACAGTTAGAGGAAACTAGGACATTTGTTTTCTGTGAGTTAGTCAAAAAATCTTCTGTGCACTAAAATGAGATCATCACATAAATTCCCCCCACCTCCCTCGCCCCCCATTTCTAATCTAGTAATTTTAGTCCAGGCCTGCAGAGATAAGCAGGTCCAATTCACTGCACCATTCACACAGTGCCTTAGGGCTGAATTTTGACCCTGCTCAAAAGACAGAGGATGCTCCAGTGCTTCTGTTTCAGAGGCAGAAGCAGTTTCAGAGTGTAATTTGCTAAGTGCTTTGGGACTGACTCTTCAGGACAGAACAGTACAATTAACATGTAGGCTGCTGTATTAACTGCAGGAATCTAATACTTATAACGCTGTTGATAGCAAGTTCTTCTTTATTAGCTTCATCCATGTTTGGACTATGTTGTTATATTGACTGTGTTTTGCAATGTGCTTGATAAAAGTGATTGGTGAAACGAGTACAAATTAAAACCCAAAATACAGCAGGACATTGCAGATGAAGGCAGAGATTTTTCTACAATTATCCATAATCATTCCATATTTATATTAAATCATAAATACATTTTTTGCTGACATAGCAAAGCCACCTTGGGGGATTTTGATGCACAATGCCTGGTAAAATAAACAGAAATTGCATATCTCGATCTCCTAGGCTACTTGAGAAATCTCAGCAAAAGTCTGTGATTAATGTTTAACATAAATGTGTAATGACTGTCAAGAATTATTCCCACTAATAGGCAGTAGAGAAGGACTAGAGACATAGCTGGTAGAAGTTATTTAAAGAAAAATCACTGAATTAAAATTCAAAGATATATATGAACTGAGAAGAGGATGCGAAGTCTTCCCTGCCTCTTGCTCTTATAATTCTTAAACTCATAAACAGTTTTATGAGTTTACTTCTGCAGAAATGGTCCAGCTCCAGTCAAGCTTTTTCAAGCTTGCTTGATTTCAGCCTTGAGATGTATACTGTTCTATCAAGTTAAGGTATTTTACTTAAGCATTTCAAGATAGTTCACAATTGTCTCAAAAGTAAACATTAATAATCAAGCTGGAGAATGACTAAAAGTCAAATACAATCATGAAGAGTGTTTTCAGGTAAAGTAAGAGTCTGTTTCCATATGGGCCCTTGGGGAGCCCAGGGAGTGGCAGCCCTGCGAGGGTTGGTGCCACAGGTGGCTGTTTGCACACAGATCTGTGTCCTGGCTCTTATTTTGCAAGTCTCAGACCGTCCATGAACACATCTTTGGGGACACAGTGGTGATGCACAGTCCTGGTGGTGTTTGCGTTTTGGATGTGCAATATCAGAAATCTGTCCGAGTGCCAAAACCAACAGGGATGGACATTGTTCATGTACCCACAGTTTAGTTGCCATCTGCTAATAATATTTATAATAGTGGAAACATGGAGAACAGAAGATCCCAATTATGTGTAGCCAGCCGAATATTTCTCTCTCAGTTCATGGTGTGTCTGTAGTTTCACGTACTTCTTCTCTAGCTCACAGCCCTTATCGCTAAGACCGTAATCCTACTATTTATGCAAAACATACCTCTCCTTTAGGCTGTTATTTCCAGTTAGTCTCTGCAGCCCTAAACAGTTAGATATGCAGGGATATCCCTCTCCAAGTGCTTGTGATGCTAGGGAGTTTGCCTTCAAATTTTTAAAGACTTAATTTTGTAAGAATTGTTATATCTTATGCAGTCGTGCTTTTCTGTTTTTTTTTTTTATTATTATTATTCTGTTTTCCTTTCCTTCCGCATATCTCCAGATAACTTTTTGAACCCATTAGACAATTTTAATAACTGGAAAACTAAGTGGGTATCTAGAACTTCTTGGAGGAGGCACACAGCCATCAGTCAATCCCACTGCTGAACAGAAGGCTACGGCTTCAACATCTCTGGCCTGCCAGCTGTCCAAATAGCAGAGGTGTACCTGCAGGCCATCCAATGTATACTTAGTGCAGGAGAAGCCCTGGCATGCAATGCCTCCCAGTGAAGCTGCAGGTCAGTGACCTGGGGAGCTGAGAGTACTGGGAGGTGTTTAATTACCCTGGAAGAAATTCAGAACCTTGAAAGGGGCGTTAAAGTCCACGGAGGTGAGGACTGTAAGATGTCACTCTATGAAAAATAGGCTTTCATTGCACTGCTCACAAATTGTTCCTTCCCAGAAGGTAGTAAAATACTGCTCTTGCTAAATAAAACAATAAAATATTCTTTAAAGATCTGAAAATAGTATTTAAGTTTCAGAATTTTAGTTGGTCCTCTCCTCTGTTCTAATTGGATGTGAAAGAATTGAATCTTCACTGCACAAATTCACAAAACATCAGCATTTTTAGATCTCAAAAATCCTTAAGAAAGGAGTGGCAAGAAACTGACGTAGAAAAGTGAATCCTTTTCCTATGATGTCTGGTCAGCTGGTAGTATCCAAAAATATGCCAGTTTGCAAGTGCCACTGTCTTTTCCACAACCTGTTAATTTGTCTGAAATTCAGGTATAATTGCAGTCCTATTAAAGCAAATTATTGGAAATGCTACTCTTAAGAGAGAGAGAGAGAAAAATAAAACTTTCAATATCAAAATACTCCTCAGATATTTTCCCAGTGTTTCTTACCGCTTTTTTTCAAAGATGTTTTGGGAAAAATCATTAAATATCTACCATATATTTTCCTCTTGTTACAACTAAGCTATGAATAGTTCCTGTTGTGATTTTGACTAGATGGCAAAAAAGCAGTAATGGTTGAAATGATAAATGATGAACTCATCAGAAGAGGTAGCTCAGCATCTTTAGAGTATTATTACATTTTACACTGATGGGCAGCTTCTGTGGCTTCTGATTTTTTTCAGTTACCCGGAAATTGCAATATTAAATAAATGCGATGAGAAGTATTCCTGGTTGGCTTAGTTTATGTTCAATAATGAGCTTTAAATGCAATTATCTCTGAATTTTCTTAGCATTTTCTTAAGGTTTTTTCTACGTATATTTTTATCCATGCTATAAAAACATTTTTCACTGCAGAGAGGCAATAATGTGCTTACCTAGTAATATGTTGATAAAACTAAATCTTTAGCTGTGTGGAAATAATTATTTTAGGGTAGCACCTGTTTTCTCTCTATTTATAGAGCTATGTAATGTCTAATATATGCATGGAACTTTGCAAATACTGTTTAAACGTCTTGTGTCATAACAAACAACCTCAGACTTTACTCCAAAACATGCATTTCACCAGCAATCTAAATAACAGAAATTAAACACTAGCTTTCTGTGAAAGAAAAAGTAACATTTACACAAGAGCAAACAGCAATCCGTCTACAAATGCAGCTTCCCTTAATACTGACATTTCACTGAAATTCAGCATCAGATGCCTTTTTTATGGGTGAAGCAATCTGCCAAATCAAAATTGGATTGCAGCTTTGCAGAAGTGCAGACTTTTTATGAGTCTTCACTCTAGTTGTATCTCCATCTTTTTGCCCTATTAATTAGCTTTTCTTATGGAGTTATAAAAGTATTTCAGTATATGGGGTATGTGTACTATTCTTGTGAGAGATGTACATAGCTGAGATAGAAAGAAGTGGCATCAATTACTCTTGTTAGATTCAGAGGAGCAGTTATGAGAACTAAGTATATTTTGTCCCATCTCCACAAAAATAGTTCAATGGAAATCTTCCCTCTGAGTTCAATTGGCTTTGAATTCAGCCGTAAGCACTAAAAATAACAAGCTTTTTCAAGAGCAGAGAAAGTAGTGAAGCTTTGTGTCCTGTGCCCCCAGCACCATATCTTTGCAATAATCCCAGCTTCACATTTGGCATCCCTTGTTCTCATCTCCCATTGCAACACCTACATTTTACCTCTGCTGTCCTTTTCTCCCAGGATCTTTCCTAATCACCCTGCAAGTCTCCTCCATATCTCTTAATTATCAGAGAGGAGGGGGGCTGGTCTTGTTGAGGCTGTTTCTGAGCTACATGTATGCTGGCCTAGTCAGCCAGCCAGAGGGAATAGATGACTGCTAACCTCACATTTTTACTTAATGAGGCACTAATTTAGATTGCTGTCCCCTTGTCTAGTCACAGCTTCTCATGAAACTTGTAGGAATGAAATGAAGTTTGATCTCTCCGCTCCTTTGTCAGATGCAGTGGAAAATGAAAATGGGTCCCTATTCTGATATGGTGTAGCAGGCAGACAGCATGATGCATATCTCTTTCTTATGAAAAAAAGAAGATAAAATAGATGAGAAAAGTTGAAAACAGTATTCTAGGTGTATTGGATTTTCGTGGTTTGCACCAGGATTTTATCAAAGTGTTAGTTATGGTCGCTGCCTGTAAAGAACGTCTGTAACTTCTGTCTCCTGTTTGCATTCATTTGCATTTGTTAGGTTGCTACTTGTAAATATTCACTTTTATGTGACAAATCCCTTTGATTGCAATTGACAAAAAAGTGCACAGTGTTTTGTCTTGAATGGTTTGGCATGCAGGGATGTCTAATGCTTACGTAATCAGTTTGTATCTGCTGGATTAACTGTTTTGTTAAAGTCGAACATGTCCGTGATCTTGTCTGCCTCAGTTGCTTACTAGAGGCTGTGGTCACAGCATAGAAAACAGAATTAATTTGGTCTTTTGACCGTGAAGAGATGAGATGGCCTGAAAAATGGGTAAGATTTGTGGCTATGCCTGCTGCAGTGAAGGGGAGATCCTTGGTGGCCTTGGGCTCTGCAGGGTGGAGCTTGCTGAGGGTCACAGCAGTGCCAGCAGCACTTAGACCGCAAAGAGCCTCCTCAACCAGGCATTTGGGTGGGCTTTGGTGTTTCAGGGACTTGGACCTGTGCTCCCACTGCCTGGCCCTACTCCCCTGTCCTGAGAGGCTTTGAAATCTTTTCCTTTTTCAGCAGAAGCACACAAACTGTAAAGGGGACAGGTGCAGGACTGTGGGTCCCCATCTCTGAGAGGATACGTGGACAAAAGCCGTTTGTTCTGAGCCAGGTCTGGTGTCACTAAAACTTCCAAATCCATTATACGAGTGTCAGTGAGATCCCATTAGTGGAAACCTTGTGCAGGTAAAACCAGGTTGAAGTCCCTTCTCTTTCTTTGTATGAATCGTGTTCTGCTAGGTAAGCCAAACACATATGTTACAACCATTCTGCAAGGCAAGCTGTTCAGAGAGATGCTCTGAGCTTCTCTATTTATTCTCTATTTACTGATTTATTTCCCTGGGGACTGGTAGTAAATAAACATGAATTTTATTTATTTATTTATTTATTTATTTATTTATTTAGTATTTGTCTCTGGATGACTGCCTGGCATTGAGTTCAGGTTGCTGGAGGCAGGGTGCATGAGGCAGGGTATGGTTCCTAGTGGGGTGATGTGCCCTTTCACAGCTGGAGCTTTCGTTGGTGATTTCAGCAGAGGCTAAATCTTGAATAAGCACCAAGTGTGAGCCAGCCTGCTGTCTTAAGAAATGCTCATTGCTTCTGCACGTGAAGCATGCTGATGGATAATCTCCCATGTCTATTCTTTAGATAAGCAAAGGCATTAGTAGGCAGGGGATTCTCCTAAGCGTCTTTAAATGAAAATCAAAAGAGATTTAAAAACGCAAGTTGTAGTTGTGCTGTGAGCTGTGAGTGGCTTCCTAGGTCTGAGCCATGGATAAAATGATGAAATAGAAAAGGGTTCAGAATAAAAACAAATCTAGCCCAAAAGATATGGAATGAGGCCCACTACACATTGCTGTTATTTGCATACTACAAGGGAGAACTAATTTATGCAAAAGAAAGAGGAGGAGTGAAAAACTGTGTTTTCTGTACAGCAGTATGTTTTTCAGATACCCCAGTGATACCCCAGTGGGATTTTTGAATGTAGTGGGAGTTTGTTATCCTCAAATAAGGTTGGGTTCATCCTTTGTTCTGGCAATAAATTACATAAATTTTGAAAATTAGAAGCTGCTTGGCATTTAAGGATTAGACAGTACCTTCATGCAGACTTGAAGGTGCATCCCCAGGCAAACCCATGCTGTTTCATGCAGCTCCCCTGCCAGCTGATGTAGATCCCAAAGAATGGAGAGCTAACTTGGAGAAAATCAGTAATGGCTTTTGCTGGCCCCATGAGCTGACCTTGCTCCCTGCAGGGGATGGAGACCTGCCAACACTTGGGAAATGGTGGGGCTGATGTGGAACAGGGCAGCACTGGGGACAGGAATCTACCTGTGCATTATGGACAGAGGGTCAAAGGGTTCAGATGTCCCCCAGTCCAGGCCCCCCAGGGTTGTACCTCCATGGCATGTATCCTTTTTCGGGTCCTCCTCCAGGGAAAGTTATTTACAATTGCTTATAGCAATGATGGAATCACTACAGCTCCCTGTGCTACTCAGCTGGAGCAGCAGGAGAGGACAGAGGCTCAGTGGCTCCATTGTGAAGTTCCCTTGAGACTGAAATCCCTGGAAACTATCATGGCTTTTGACATGTTTTCTTTCGTTTGCATAAAATAGCTTCTCACAAACGCCAACACCGTCAGGAAAAGAGGACGCCAATGATAACATCACTATATTTACCAGGATCTTGGATGGTCTGCTGGACGGCTACGACAACCGACTGCGCCCAGGACTGGGAGGTAGGATAAGGCGCTGGCTGTGGCCAGTCCCGGTGCTATACAGGACCATCATCAACATGATGGCCTCTCAGATGGGTACCTGCTCTTGGCCTAGATGAGGGAGTTGTGTTTGATTAACTAAAGTAAGTCCAGAAAGTAGATTTGTCTCCTTGCAAATGGGGCACGATAAAAAGATCACTGAAGGTTGTCTTCTTTTAGTCACTAAGGTCATCTGAGGTTGGGTTAGGAGAGCATCTGTGATACATTTTTTCTGTAATTGGATACCGTTGGGGTTTTTCTTTCTGGCACTTCCTGAAGTGAGCAAGACAATATGCCAGCAGGTTGCTGCAAGGTTCCATTACTGGTCAGCATATGCAAAATTATGCTGGTGACACATATCTCTTTTAAAAACAGATCCCCAAACCATCCACTTTTAGACAACTACAGCAAATCTGTATCGATATGTCATTTTGATAACCTCTACAGCAGCTATTTTAAAACCATAGGATGTGAATAGTTGTGAATATCATGTGAATAGATTGCCATCCTAACCTTTTTGAGCCCTCCTTCAGCTCTCTATCCCCCAGATTTCTCTCAACTTCTACCCATGTGTAAACCATCTGTTAGGTTTCTTTCTGGCCCTTTTTTAATCTGGCTACCCCCACCCCTTCCTCTTGTGAGACCAACACATTGCTTTCATCCCTTTCTCTCCTTCTCCTCTCACTTTACACAGAGATGCTTGAAAATAGGGCTTGATGCTCTTATCTTATATAACAAACTTCTGAAATTTCTGCCCTTAAATTAAATTAGTCCCGGATTTGAAAAGATGCCAGAAGGTAAAGACTTGAGGGTAGAAATAATTTCACCTAGTTTTGGACATCTCCTATAAAGATGTCTGAAGTTGGACAGATCATCAGATGGGAATAAGTCCTTCCAAGATATTCAATACCTATTATAGGACAAGATTGAGTTTAAGTGCTGGCAGTGTGTGCTCACAGCTCAGAAAGCCAATTGCATTGTGGGATACATCAGAAGAAGGGTGGCCAGCGGGCTGAGGGAGGTGATTCTGCTCCTCTGCTTTTGTGAGTACTGTGTCCAGCTCTGGGGCCCAACATAAAAACAACATGGACCTGTTGGAGCGAGTCCAGAGGTTACCAAGATGATCAGAGAGTTGGAGCACCTCTCCTATGAAGACAGATTGAGAGAGCTGAGATTGTTCAGAATGGAGAAGGGAATGCTCTGGGGAGCACTCACGGAACCCTTCCAATGCCTAAAGGGACTTAGAGGAAAGATGGAGAGGGGCCCTTTATCAGGGAGTGCAGTGATAGGGTGATGTGTAATGGTTTTGAACTAGAAGAGGGTAGATATAGGTTCAGTATTAGGAAGAAATTTTTTGCTGTGAGGGTGTTGAGACCTTGGGACAGGTTGCCCAGAGAAGTTGTGGATGCTCCATTGCTGGAAGCATTCAAGGCCAGTTTGGATGTGTCTTTGAGCAACCTGATCTAGCTGAAGGTGTTCCTGCCTGTCGCAGGGAGGTTGAAATGCGATGATCTTTAAGGTCCCTTCCAAGCCAAACCATTCTGTGTTTCTGTGATCTATGATCAAAACCTGTCAGTCAGAGGAATTGCACCCTTGAAGGGCTTGTGCCTTTCTGATCATAAGAACAGAGCCTAGATTCCCAGAGGTCAACTGCATTTGATGAAATGTCTCCTCAAGCATCCTCTTAATTTAAAACTTTTGGGGATTTTTGAGTGATTCAGAAATTGTTAATAGATAAATGCATCACAAGTATGTATTTTCATCTTAAAGCAATTACTAATGCAGAGCCTGTATTTATTACAGAAAGAATAACTCAGGTGAAAACAGACATCTATGTTACCAGTTTTGGCCCTGTGTCAGACACAGAAATGGTAAGTTAGCATGTGGCTGCCAACTCCATTGTTTTTACTTTACTAAAGTAATTTTTGGAACCGTTGCTTCTATTCAGATCCTGCAATACCTTGACTGTTTCTTTGTGCCAGGAGTACACCATTGATGTTTTTTTCCGACAAAGCTGGAAAGATGAAAGGCTGCGATTCAAAGGACCTATGCAACGCCTCCCTCTTAACAACCTCCTTGCCAGCAAGATTTGGACCCCAGACACTTTCTTCCACAATGGCAAGAAGTCTATTGCCCACAACATGACAACCCCAAACAAACTTCTACGTCTGGAGGATGATGGCACTCTGCTGTATACCATGAGGTAAGAACCAGGATTGATTTCTTCTGATGCTGATCCCAACGCACCCTGCAAGTACTTGTGGGGAGCACCACTTTCTCCACTCCTGTTAGAACCAGGCAACCAATCTTTCACACATATTTATGTGAATATCAAGAAAAATGGAAAACATAATCGCTGCCTACAAGTACCAATTAATTTGTAGCTTCTGAATACTGCCAGGGCTTAAATATTTCCTTTGATTAAATGGAAGGCATATTCTCAACAGACTTGATGATTCAGTTCAGCTTTTTTATGAAGATCTGTTCTCTCTTACTGTTTGTAGCTGTAGTGTAGACTGCAAGAGAAAAGTCTCCGAGACCAGAAACTGAGGCTTTGTTCTGGGGCAGTACATCTTGAACCCTTGGAGCTTTTTTTTTTTTAATTATTATTATTATTTTTATTTTTATTTTTTATTTTTTATTTCACTAATGGTGCTAAAAGGCAAATGATCATAGGGATAAATGAAATAAAGTAGCAGCACTGTGAAGCTGCTTTAGCAGGTGTTATGCTGAAAACAAAACTGTGACATTATATTGGCAGAGAACAAATCAGTGTCTCAGATCTTCAGGGTTGTGCTTCTCATCTGATTAGGGGATACTGTGAAACTTCATCATTGCATAACCTAGATAGAAGATACAATATCAGTGATTTTAGATGGTTGTCTGAAATTCTTCTCAGGCCAAATCCCACATCAGTGTATGGCAATTTGCTTATTAAAGGTAATTAGCCTGTAGTAATTAAGACTGCTGTCTGTCTTCAACAGCATTTGTTCCAAGAGCATAGTCATATGGATGACATTTGAAAAAGAGATGAAAGGAAAAACCTACTGAGCAACAAAGTGTTGTTCAGAGCTTTTCACATACAAGCCCGGAGTGGTGCCTGGGACCCAGCAAAATGCTCAGGATCCTGAAGTTGGGTGCTGAGATGCCTGGATTTTCAGTAGGCAACCCCAGCCAAGTGTGAAGAGCTGAAGTCCTGCCAGTGCTGTGTACTCTCTGGGGCCACATGGTGCTGCACACTGGGAGGGAGATTATGCTTTTATACACAGGCACCTGGAGCTTCCCAAGTTTTATTTCAGGTGGTTTATACCTGTTATATTTATTGTGGCCCTAGCTTTATATCCCTTCTTCTGAAAGGAAGAGGTGATACAGTGCATCCTTACATAAGTCCTTACAGCTTTAGACCATCACAGTCTTAACTGCACTAGTGCTAAAAAGACTTAGGTATGACAGAAGTCATATTTAAAAGAAGAAAAAAAACACCTAGCTTTTTCTTCTACTATGTATATTACTCTTCTTATTAGCCCCAAATTAATAATCACCGCAATAATAAAACTGAAAAAATGTGAGGTTACAGAGACACACTTAAAAGTCAGAATAGATATCAGAGAAACTTCTTTTCACAAAAATATTAGTAACACCAGTTTTAAAACCACTCTCACTGCTGCCTGGTCTACATAAATACCACTCCAGAGACTGCTGCAGTGGCAGTTCCTGATTGTCTGTGTAAATTACTTGTGCAAGTGAAGCCCAGATCAGACTCACATTCAGCCTGCAGCAAAACATTACACTGTGTGGCAGACTTGTAGCTGACATGTTATTTTTGTGTAAGCACTGGGTTTTGTGGTGTTAAAGAAATGCAGTGAAGCACCAGTTCATAAGGTTAGGAGCTGAGCCACCAGACCTAGCAGAGTGAGACCTAGGTGAGCTCATCACTGAACCTGAGTTACTCTGTCAAGGTGCCTCTGGTGAAAATGGCAGAGTATTGTCAGGTTCCAAACATACAATATTGAGGAAAAGCTCAGCATGTACAGGTGGAGAAAAATACGGGTTTGACACAGTTTTTCTCATTGTTCCACTTAGCCCTTTTCCCCCTGAGTTTTGGGGGCTGGTGATTTTGTAGATTACAAAAAGAAAAAGCGTACTTTTGTAACCTAAAAAAACATGCAACATAACTTTTTTTTTTTCCTTTTTGCTAGAGTATTGTGTGTGGATGTGCATGTGTGTGGAAATAAAACTTCCACTAACTGTGGCATATGTGATAAGAAATGGAGTGCAAAACTTTTAAAATAGCTTGCTATTCTGCTATTGCAAGTAATAACTTTAAAGAATGTCTATGCTATTATGCTTAAACATGAGTCAGGAGCCTGCTTTTCTAACGTGCATGGAGCTGTGCTCCTTTAGAAGCATCAGATTTTCATGATGGGTGTTTCAGCAGTGTGAACGATGCTGTGCCAGGAGGTGGCTTAAAGGATCCCACCCCAACCTGTGCAGAGGTGACTGTGACAAGCAGCCAACTCCTTCAGCTGCCTTGGCATGTCCTGACGAAGGTAACAGCTCAGCATTTTCCTAGGATAGTTTTCCTTGAGAAGATAGGTGGCATTGAGCTTTTTGAGGGGAGAGCTGCTTGTCTCAGTGGTAGTGTGCTGTTAAGGTGCTGGGTCTCAGCCGGGGCTTCAGCCCCATTTCCTGTAGCTCCTCTCAGGCTTACTCAGTTCTCAGGATCTGTGGATGTGTAGACAACCCTCTGTTAGATCTGCATTCTCCTCGTTTCCAAGGAGGAATTGCAAGCTTCCCAGACTGTACGTAGGAGTATTCTGTGCGGGGAGGATTGGACCCTCTGTCATTGACGGAGATGCCTGAATTGCTTTTGCAACCTCGCATCTGGCTGCCTGAATGAAGAGGAGGAAAGCAGCCGAGCCGATGCTGACCTTCTATCCTATTTCACTTCCAAATATACCAAGTATGATCAGCTGAACAAACTTCCAGCATTAGCACTTGTCAGGACATACGTTTTCATGACACATGTGTTTACTTATAAAGAAAAATGTACTCTGCACATATTGCATTTGATGATATGTTGTCTAGGTCAGAAGTTGATGGGATGTATGTTGCTAGGGAAATCTGATAAGTGGGCTTCTGTGTACATGCAGCATTAATACTCTTCTGCATGAATATAGACACTCAACATGTCCTTTAGACAGATTACATAAGCAGAAGCAATATTCTCTGTGGGAAATGACTTAATAATTCTGGTTGTATTTCACTTGGGAGGACCTGTTAGTTTTATTTTGCTAGTGTCATTTACCAGTGATACGCTGCTGAATGGAATGTTGCAAATCCTGTTTTCACCCCTAGAGGGGAGTATTGTCTGTAGCTCTGCTTTTAAATTATTTTTTTTTTTTTAAAGTAGGGGCACTGATATAAAAAGCACTAGAAAATACACTTCATATTTCACTCATATGTATAGAAAATGTCTTTGTGAATGGTGGAAAATAATAGATGATTTCCCTTTAAAAAATTTAAAATATATTTAGTTTATCTTATCTGATAAATGTTGTAAAAAGCATAAAATTTGTTAATTCCATGAAGCTATTCTGAAAAATTGGAACAGTGATTTAAGCAACAGTTTTAGCCTAAGAAGAGAACCATCATGTTTCAGTGAGCTGCACTTTTTTTGCTCAGTGGAAACTTTCAATTGAAATTCTGTAAAGACAGAAGCTTTGATAAATTTTTGCTGCAGAATGCCAGAAAAACTGATGCAAAGAAGCCAAAAATTGTATGAAGTGGAGCATGCTCGCTAGAGCTAAAATTTTGGACCATGAAGTAACTTTTTGCCAGCAACTCATAGGCCTTTTTTAAATGATTTTCTATTAGCTTGTAGATACTGAAAAATGTTTCTTGTGCCATCACAAAGGTTAGGGTCCTTAGAGCCCCATTCTTACCATCAATTTGAAAGGACCCCAAACCCCTTCTGCTACCACTGGGACTTACACACTGCTGATATAATCTGGGATTTTAAGCAGGACATGGTCCTATGTCTGAGGAGAGTACAAACAGATTTTTCCTATGTTATTAAGGTGACTGAAGGTTGCCAGAAACCCTGAGAGGGTTTACAGTTAAATCTGTCTCAGTAATTTGCATATGAATAATTTATCAGCTGGTGCAGACATTTTTCAGTATGGTGCTAAAAAAACTCCAAAATTCTTAGTACAGCCCTGAAATACCGTTATTTTCACTGCTTCTGGAACATATTTACAATTCAGCAATGTGTAGGATGGTTATCCACTTGATGGCAGTATAACCATGCTGCTTGTTCTGCTGTAGTGCATACACAGGTTTACGTAGGCTGAAAATACTCTTACATTAGCACTAAGCATTAAAATTGTATGTGCAAGTGTATACATGTCCTGGGCACATGTTAGCACAAAGTCTGGCCTTCCATGACAGACTTGGATTAGCAAACTAACGATTTTATGCTGCAGAGCTATTGATCATAAAACCAGTTGACTGAAGGATACAATGCTGCTTTCAGGATGTCCATTGGGAAAGCTGGATTTTATTTGCTGGAATTTTTTATTTTTTTTTAAGAAAAATTATTCTGTGAAAAATGTTTGGGTGCTTAAGCTCTGACTTTGCCAGAAGGCAGCCTTTCCCAGATGCAGGTTTGCTTGTGTGCCCCTGAGTGAAAAGTGACCAGCAAATACTGACCCTGAGATTAACTCAGTTGGTTAAAACTTGGGTGATAACACTAAGGTCACAGATTCAATCCCCTGTATGTGCCACTTACTTAAGAGTTGGACTCGGTGATCCTTGTGGGTCCCTTCCAACTCAGAATACTCTGTGATTCTGTAAATTTATGCTTTAAAATGAACATTTAGTTTTCCATCAGCCAGCTCTCTCAATGGGAACATTTCTGTTCAATTTGAATGTATTTTCCTTATTTCAAAGGGGATATTTCATTTACACATCCATTTATATTTACAGACAGGGATCTGTCAGTGCTTTTAAGGCATTGTATAAATATTACAAAACTAATCAGGAGCTATGAAACCATAGAAATATGCATTTCCTTTCCCTGTGTTAGACTTGCTGCATTTTCTTTCATATTCAAGCTTCAAAGTGCCTGAAGCTGGAAGAAAAAAATTATTTCTTCACACTGGGCTGAGTCTTGCAGAGTGATGAACAACTGCCATGGTGGCAAGGTCTCTCAGCTGCTTTACATCAATACAGATTTTGACAGAGCAGTAGAAAATAGGGATATATGAAATGAAGGGCCCTTCCCTGAGGATAGCAGCAGGATTCTAGTTTTAACACCAAGCCTATTGGTTCCCATCTCTCTGCTTTGGTTGCACATTGCCCCTTTTCTCAAAAGTTGTCCTTCAAGGAACGAAGATTTGTTGTTTTGAAAAATCCAGGGCTGGAGTTACCCACAGGGAGAGAAAGGCATCAGAGGAGGCTGTGGTGTAATACATTCAAAATGGGCAATTACGACATGCCTAAATATGGTCCCTATGTAGAGTGTGTGACAGTGACCTATTCTGCTAGTAATAAAAGTGGGCAGAGCCCTGCAGAGATCTCCATCACAGAGATGGAAACTCACATGGCAAGGGCAGAATTGATTAAAAGACAAAACCCAAACCAGAACCAGCCTAGCCT
The DNA here is from genome assembly GCA_035583155.1 of Acropternis orthonyx. Lineage (NCBI taxonomy): Eukaryota > Metazoa > Chordata > Aves > Passeriformes > Rhinocryptidae > Acropternis > Acropternis orthonyx. The sequence goes on along the minus strand of JAWWEU010000001.1, from coordinate 86,947,361 downwards.
TGGATAAGGGGAATGCTTGCTTGGACTTCGAGGGGTTACAAAAGGTACAACTTTAGTTCCAGATCTGTGCTGAGCTCAGAGGCAGATCCAACTTTCCTTTGGGGTTACCTGGTACAATTTCTGCCAGATTCCTTTGTGCTCCCTGTGCTTTATAACGATGGACCAGCAGGGCCAGCCTGATGTGCTGGGTATGAATGGATGGGGTTACTGAACACTAATTGGAGGAAAGCAGTGCCCTGACAAGTGTCCCCCAAGCACCCCCAGGAAAGAGCAGCTGCCTTGGTGTTTTTGCCCAGTCTGGAGCCAGGTCCCAGTTTCTGAACCTGGGGGCTTTGGAATTACCTGGTAGATACTAAAGAGTTATGGCTCTGCTATCTTTTTTTATTATCGGGAGGATAACATTACAGAGGATTTTCACTGAGGCTGAAATTAAGATCTTTGTCTGCCTAATCAGAAATACCGTCCCCTGAAGTAGATTTATATTTGTGCTGAAACATCCAACTGCCAATGAGTAATCTATAACATGCTATGGTGGAAGGCACCAGGCAGGATGAGTGGTATTCACCTCAGCTAATTCTATTCATCTGTAACCTTGATGGCTGCAGCTGAGCCTCTTAACTCAGAATTGCTCCCAGTGCAGGAGAGTGACCTGCTTAAGGAGTTAGGTGTCTATGTTATTTGCTGCTTGAGCTGTATCCCTGCAAATCTGTGTGGCCTAATGGGATTCATCCCAGAATCCTCAAACAGCTACCTCATGTCATCGCACAACCTCTCTCAATGATTTTTGAGTGGTTGTGGGAATCCAGAGAGGTCCCAGCTAACTGGAAGCTGGCGGATGTTGTTCCTATTTTCAAGAAGGGCAAGAAGGAGGATGCTGGAAACTATAGGCCTGTCAGGCTCACTTCAGTGCCTGGTAAAATGATGGAGAATATTTAAAAACACCTGAAAGACAACGCAGTCCTTGGTCACAGCCAACACTACTTCATGAGAGTAAAGTACTGCTTATCCAACCTGGTTTGTTTTATGACAGGGTAACCCACCTAGTTGATCAAGGGAAGCAAGTTGATGTAATCTTTTTGGATTCCAGTAAAGCTTTCAATATTGGCTCTCACAGGATCCTTCTGGACAGAACGTCCAGCACTCAGCTGGATAAACACATCTTGTGGTGGGTGAGCAATTGGCTCACAAGTTGCGCACAGAGGGTAATAGTGAATGGGGGAACATCAGACTGGTGACCTGTCACTAGTGGGGTTCCACAGGGCTCCATCTTGGGCCCTGTGCTCTTCAACATCTTCA
>JAWWEU010000001.1:86923732-86941498 GCA_035583155.1 Acropternis orthonyx | reverse complement strand
TATGATTCACCCCAGAGTGTAAATCACCCATTGTGAAACTCCCCACCCAGGGGGAGGTACTGGGCACTCCCACCTGATCCTAAGCATATATAAACTGGGGGTTTTGGGGACTGGACTACCTCTCTCTCATGGGATTCAGAGGAGGACCAGATCTTCAGCAGGATTGTGACTGCCACTCTCGACCAGACTGTAACCATCATCCTTACGAACAGGTTTCCCTCTTCCCTTTTGCTTTGTACTCAGGGGGGGCCAGGTGGTGCGCAGCACAGGGGCTGACGAACACCCTCCTGTTTGTGCCCCAGGCTGCTGGGTTACACACCTGTTTCTGTGGGTCAAACGGTCTATTCCCTCTGAAACCTTGTACTTATTGTGATCTTTTTATTAAATTGTAGTTCTGACTTGAAGTCTTTTTGTGAATTGGGTCCTTTTCTCCTGCCAGTTTACCTTAAACCAGCACAAGGCCCCAGGGGAATGGCCTGAAGGTGTGTCAGGGGAGGTTTAGTTTGGATATTAGAACAAGGTTCTTCACCCAGAGGGTGGTCAAGCACTAGAACAGGCTCCCCAGAGAAGCAGTCAGAGCACCAAGCGTGGCAGAGTTCAAGAAGCACTTGAACAATACTCTCAGTCTCATGTTGTGACTCTGGGGATGATCCTGTGCAGGACTAAGGGTTGGATTCAATGATCCTTGTGGGTCCCTTCCAATTTGGCATATTCTGTGATATATATTTATGTGTGTGTGTACATATATGTTTATATAGACACGTTACATTTTTTTAAGGAAGACAAGGAGACATCATTTCCCTGGACTACACACTTACTGTGCTGGGGCCTGAAACAAGTCTTGCTTTAAAACCTTTTGAAAGAAATAATAGTTTGGTTATAGAAGGGTTCCCAAGACATCACAGTGGGAGAATAGGTGAATAGTTGTGCCCTCAGTCAAGACTAAATGAGTAATTTCACAAACCTAACCATGTGTTCACTCACAGTTTAAAAAAACCCAAACTGAACCATTAACTCTGTTATTCTATCTGCATATGTACCAGTGGGCATACTGGAGATGTCAGAAGGGCTCAAATTGTTCTGCCAAGGTCCTGTTGGAGCAGGTACCCGGGCCAGCTTCTCCTGAAAAGGGTTTGACCCAACCCTAAAGTCTGCCTTTGCAGGGAGCCAGCCGGCTGCTAAGGCTGGATCCACTTAACTCTTTTGGCATGTTGGGGAGATAGATTGGGATAGGTTTAAGATGAGTTTCAAGCAAACATTTTGCCTTTTATTGAGGAAAATGGTGATGGCTGGCCTTATGCTGGGAACAGCACTTGGGTTCTCCTAAGTCCCATAGCATGTACTTTTTGCCAGCACGTGTGGGGAAGCACAGCATTAAAATGTTCCCTTTAATCAGGGGTAAGGGCAGTGCACAGAAATAATCAACTAAGAAGATGGGGCTGGTATGGGGATTAAGGCAAACAGGCAGAAAAGCTTTGAATCTCTCTGACCACAGTACCTTAGCACCAACAAAAGTTTCATTGTGTCCCCTTCGTTAGTAACTTTTGTTATTCAATGCTTATCTTGAATTAACTTCTCCCAGAAGCCACTGGTGAGTCTGCCTTTCTGCTCCCCTCTCCTTCTAAAGCTCTCCGTTTTAATTTGTTTGCATACTAAAGCTAGTAGCTGATAAGAAGAAACAAGTTTCTGCAGCTGTCTGTGGGCTCCCCGGGCAGGTGACTGCCCTTACCTCCTGCCTGGCAGCTGCAGATAATACTCTGGAAAGTGTTTGCTGCACTTCCAGGGTAGGAGAGAGGTGATAGCTTAGCTCAGTCCCCCTGCTCTTTTCCCACAAATTGGAGCAGATGCTACTTGCATTGAGGGAATTATGGAACAGCTGAGGGCTCCCTGTAGTGCCCTAAAACAGGATCTTGCAGGACAGGGTGCTTTTAGTCTCCAGAACTTCTACTGGGGGACTCCCATCTCTCCTTGAAGCACACTCACTGCAAATGTCTGGCTCCTTAATATCTTCATTTATTTCCTTTCCACATCCTTGACTTTAACACCTCCTTTTCCTTCTTGCTAAAAAGGAACAGTCTCTTGAAAGCACTGTCATGCTTAATTCCCCAGTGGAAATGGTTGAAGGTGACTTTTCTGGAGTGACAAAGTGTTGCTACTTGAATTGTTGTGCTTTTCTTAGAGGGATATTTGCTTATGTGTCTTGAAACAGAACTTCAGTAATCACTTTATGTTCTTAAAGGCTATACATAACGAAGCTTTGATAAAGCTTTCATGTACAATTACAGATGATAGATTAAATAATTTGTAGACCTAACTTTTTTTTTTTTTTTTACATCGGTAAGGTATGCAATAGCATTTTGTTGGTTAATTAACATTTGGGTAGTAGTGTGAGTATTTGGAGCATTATGACAGTGAAATTTAGTCATTAATAAATCAGCAACTATAATCAGGATTTGTTACCTTTTTTGGGTGAATAGTGGCCCCATTGAAGTCAGGGAGAATTTTAGCATTATCTTCAATAAAATCAGAGTTTCATCCTCCCATTGCAAAGGACCTTTAACAGCCGCCTATAATCTTGTCATAAACTCTGTTTGAGTGAAACTAATCTTGTAGGGCTTTTATTAAGACAGAATGATGGTGGAGGAGGGAAGCTTTTAAATGCTTCTGTTCAAAAGAACTGCCTTTGAGCAACACTTGTGCTGTGACAGAAAAATCCTGGTTTGGGGACTGTCTCTAGCTCAGATAACTGTGCTGCACTGAGCACAGCAAGATCATTCTGGAGTCACCATATTAAAGGATTAGGCAAAGGCTGTTTCTTATATGCATGCCAAGGCCTCCTTTCTCTTTAAATAAATGCAAACGGGGGATAATTTTGCTATAATCAGCTGTGTAAACTAGAGTATGCAAAGGGTACCTAAGCTTTGTCACAAAGTTAAAAGCCAAAGTGCGCAAATAATCACCCCAGGTGATATTTGAAGGAGTAGACTCAGATATCAATTTCTTTGTGAGTCCTGGAGCTATGATCTGAATATATAGTTTGTACTCTGCACCTAGGAGCAAATCTGTATGCAGCGAACCATGCTTCCTGGTCCCAGGGTGTAAGAGATGGCTGCTGTGCTGCTTTTATTTCTGTATGCAATAATAAAACCAGTCTCTTTGAACCATGAGTCAGTTTAGTGACTTTGTTTTTTAGTTCATCACGCAGTAATGAAAGCCACCTCCTGTTGAGCACAGAGCACCCTGCAGAAATTCAGGGTGGTGACATCTGTTCTGTGTACCAGAACCCACAGTCAAGTATTCTTATAAGTTTTCTGTCAATCTTTTTGTCACCTTGGTCATTACAAGACACTTCAAAAGCCTTGGGTGATGCACACTTTTGTAAGAGGTATCTAGGAGAGTGTTTACTGAGCACTTTAAAATCACCTAAGAGACTCACTACGAGGTTTTTAGTAGCATGTAACAAATAGTATAGCTAGTTCATTTGTTCAAGACGGCCCGACTAAGAGTGGTTCTAGGATAGAGGCACTGGCAAAGGAAAGAAGCATGCCGATATCACTAATAGAAAGCAAAAGAAACTCTTTCATGCAAAGAATTGGTGTCAATGAAAGGAAGGGCTGTACCCAGGCACATTCACAGCTGCTAAACGTCGTTCTCTCTATGCCCAGGCTAGACCCAGAAAACTGCAGCAGGCATCATCCTTTTAAGGGATGTGCCAACTTTTGCTGGATGAGAAATTCAGGCAGGACAGAGGAGTAGCCCTGGCATCAGAATGGTCTTTGGGGATTCTGAGTCAGGTAGTGGCAGCCAGATGCCATCCAGCCTTATCTGCTACCCTTTCATTTAAGACAGGCAAAAGTAATTTCTGGAGGGACTTAATTAAATTCCACTAGGTCACAGTCTCTGTGCCACTCATCTTCACTTCTCTTTCATATCTACAATTGATGAATGTCTGCAGCCTTTCTCATTATACACAAGGGTTATTTCCAGAGATGCAGGCAGTAGGATGCAATTCGTAAGACAATCAGATGAAACAGAAGTCTTATGCATAATTCTGCACTGAATCTTCCTTCACTTCCTGATTCTACACCTGTTGTCTTTGTAAGATGAATATAGGGATCCCCTCCTTGGATCTTTGCAGATTACAAGTATGTATATTAAAATGGTGTCAATCTGCAGCCTTTGAAGTGACATGCTTAAACTGTTGGTAGACAGACAGGAGATGGACTGCAGTAAAACATGCCAGCTTTCTTACAGGCTCTTGAAGCAAGGTTTCTGAATTTATGAAGAAAATTAAATTTGCAGTGCTTAGCATGGAAAATACAGCAATGCATTGGTGGGAGGTAGCCTTGCTTTCAAGTACCCATTAGAGTGATTTTTATGAAAAGGATGCAGGGTCTGGGCAGGATGCTACTAGAACCATCTTGTTAAATTCATCCACACAGCACTTTTGGTGACTTTGGCTTTGCTGGCTTTAATTCCCAAGGGCAGTCTCCACTGCAGACAACTCCATATTTAAGTGATCTTAAAATTTCTTTTACAAAAATAAAGCCCAAGGACAATTTTGACTAATGACAGGTATCTCAAGCCTCAGTAATTTTTTTTTCATTATTGTAGCCTCCTGTCTGTTCTTACAAAATGGTACATTATGTCTGTTCTGAACTGGATTTTTTTTCATTTTCTTTATATGGCATATTATCTTTACATTTTCTATTACTGTGTGCAGCTTGCCTTTTTCTGTTTTCCAGCTTATCCTCAGAACATGATCTCTAGCCAAAGATACTATTACATTTTTATGTGCTTATTTTGCCATTTCCAGCTACTGGTAAAGCTCCAGAATTTCTGTGTGTTGACAGAGAGTGGAGCTGTTTCCCCCAGTTTATTTTCTTTGTAGCTGGAGTGCCCCAGCAAAGCATCACTGTTGTGTTGAATTGGACTGGCTGAACGCTGTGCCATCTGTGTACGGACAGATTGTTACTCTTTATGATCCCCTTGGATAGAAGTTCTTGTAGCACTTTGGGGTGCTGGTAGGAAGAGGTGAGTGTGTATGTAGCTGGGGAGTATGGCTCTGTGTTGCTGTTGCAATAGGAAAATGTACTTTTGCATTCCGATAGTAGCGTGTTGTGGATTTCTGTGCAGATTTTTTGCTCCCCAGGCAGCAGTTTTTTTAGGAACCGGGCTGTCCTCCAGCAGAGCCCCGTGTCACCCCAGCACCAGGCTGTCTGTAAGACTTTGAGTGTCTCTGGTCTGTTACCTCTGAAGTGGAATAGCAGCAAAAAATGAGAAAGCCCCAAGGATATTGATAATGTAAAATGAGATTTGCATCTTCACTATCCTCAGCATACTGTGTGTATTATGCAAATATCAAAATGACATGGACGAAACAGATTCTGCTCGTGCTAGAAGTAAGCTTTGGCTCTCTTAATATATTTGATGTATTTTATGCATTTGATATCAATATAACTGGTATTGCATTGCTCAGGAATTTACCTCAGACTTCTTTTAGTGTTAAACTTGATCAGTCAGTCATACAGAACAGCCATGGGAAACATCTATATTTTCCCAGGAGTTTTTCCTTCTCTACTGCAATTCTGCTCTAAATCGAGTATTTCCACATAGTGGCAAGGTAGTCTAGGACAGAATTGCTTTCCTAGGCAGTATGCTGGGGAAGATGACCCTGTTGTTTTGTCCTGACAAGATGCCCAGGTAATTCACAGTGTGTTGAACTAAAATGGCCTACCCCAATACCATGTTCTTTCCACAGAAGCTAACTATAGCGCTGTATAAAGCAATATATATATATATATGTCGTTGATGATATATAACTTTATATATAGTTATATACTTTTATGTAGAATTATTTGATTTACATATTTAAATAGTTACTTTTACATATAAAGTCAATGCTTCTTTATGTCTGTAACAGTGCTATAACCAGGAATTAAATACCTAGTCCAGTTGCAGGATGTACAGAAAGCAGAGAAGTATAAGGTGTGTGGCAGAAATCCATCAGAGGATTTCCTTCACATACTAATAAGAATGATCTTATTGGGACACCTTACATAAATAAAATCATTTTATGTGTCTCTGGGTTCCTAGACAAGACCTATGGCATGCACACAGAGTGGTCCACCTGGCTTATCTCACTTTCAGTTTAGCTGGGGGTTGCTGTGATTTCATCAGGAGCAAGGAGGCTTCAGGAAAAGCTTGCTTGTGTCTACACTCATGTATTGAAGTGAAGGGCCTAATGAGAAGGCACAGGGAAAAGGAAAATATGTGTTTTCTTTTTACTTCCCCACAGATTGACCATCTCTGCTGAATGTCCCATGCAGCTTGAAGATTTCCCCATGGATGCGCATGCTTGCCCATTAAAATTTGGAAGCTGTAAGTTCTCTTCTGGCTTTTCATATTCAGCCATGTCTTGTACAGATCTTTCACCCTCCCCTTTTAACACTGCTCATTAGCACCCACAACCTGGCCCCCTTGCTGCTACCCTCCTGCTCCTTCTCCTTGACTGTGATTTAACTGTGCCTGCTGCTTTTCAGCTCATGCTTGCATGCCCCCTGATAAATGATGAGCTGATGGGTGATGTCTTACATGTCCACATCAAGTGTAATAGCCACTGCTAGATGGAGTTCCAGATGCAGACAGCCAAGCTGATAACTTGGTTTTACATTTGTAGTAAAACTGATCTTTCACTGGACTGGCCAGATTGATGTGCAATTATTTTGGTATTTATATGAATCAGGCTACAGTGCAATATCTGCATCACGTATATTAAAAGAGATCTAGAATATTAAAAGAGGAAATATCGTTCCATTTGGCTTTAATAAATCCAGTCCTGTATCCTGTTACATGATGTTGTATACACATGTACTTGTATATATGCACACATTATTCTAAATTGTATGCTGAAGGATGATTTTTCCTCAATTCCAAGCCTCTAATCCACTACACTGCTGCCTTGCCAGAAGCTTACTTTAAAAATAACCTCAGGGAATCAGATGGTTATATTTAAAAACAAAGCTCTTAATTAAAGTACAAATGAGGCTACTACAGTAGACATTTTTTAAAAAATTTTGGTAATCAAATCAGAGTTTCCGGGTGCAATCAGTGTATCTGAAGAGTTTTGATAATTACCAGGCAAGGCATTTTGCTAAGCCCTGAGCCCACCTAACTTCAGCATTTTGCAATGTTTTTCAGTCGTATCAATTTAGAGTCACTAATCCTAGCAAGATTAAGCTTTGCCTTTATCATCTGTATCTGCCCTGATTTAGTACTGACTATACACTGTCTTCTAGTGATGATACTAAGAAGTAAAAACACTGTTTACAGTAACCATTACCAAATTACCAAACTTAAGATGAACTGATTTCCCTTCCCTCTTCCAATTCAGGTAGACCGTGTTTCATATGAATGTTTTACAAGGTCACTGTAGGTTCAAGTGTGTTCACTGACTTCACCAGCATTAATTGACAGCAAAGCCAGTATAAATCTGAAGGTCCATACAGCTTTACACTCAAAGAAATATATATGCAAACCACCCATTTCATTCCAAACCTAAAAATGGAAAAACATCTCACAGGCAACTGTAATTGTTTGTATATAGGGTTAAACAAAAGCTACTGGAAAAAATTAAGAAGAAGATGAAAAATAAGTCATCCTTCCTGGTATTACATATCCTTCACTGTAGTGATAGATAAAGCTGAAGTCACACCTGTTGGTCTCTAGTGTAGACTATAGAACTGGGATATTGCATCATTTTATGAAATCTTGCAAAATATGCAATACAAAACTAAAAGATACATATTTAAACAAAGGGCCTGATGCAGCAGAGATCTGAAGCTCAGCCTTAAAGTTAAATGGATGCTTCAGTGTATTAGTAGATTAGGTGTAGAAAGGTACAGGTTCTAACTGTCCGTATAGTAAGGACACAGAAAAAAAGCACCCCAACCAAACATGCAAGTGCATGAGATAACATTACAAGATAAGGTGCTAATGCTTAGAAGAAGTACCCAGTAATCTGTCTGAATGTAATTATATGTTTTGCCTGTGCCAAATGGGTTTGCATCAAGTAGTCTCCAGTTTTGCAGCAAGACAAAACCCACAGGGGTATGACACACAAGCACATAGACTTTCTGCTTTAGCTTTCCTCCCTATCTTTCCCCATGGGGTTTCTATTTAATGGTCTTCTTTCCAAGAAGGATTTTGAAAAGCCTCAAGGAATAGCATCAAAGTAAATGTTAAACACATTATCAGTGGAGCTGGGAGGGTCGAGAAGAGACTAGTGCTAAGCAGTCTGAGGGTGGAGAGAGCCAGGCAGCAAACCAAAACAGCCGGCACACAGGCAGATCAGCAGCAGAAAGGTTGCTGAGAAGTGATCAGTGCTGCAGAAGAAGCAGGAACAGGTTATTAATCTTCAGGCTGCATGAGCATTCACCATGCTTGCTATAATTCAGCCAAGCAAAAGGCAAAAAGTGCCTGATGTTTCCTTCATTATTAAAGAGAAGGAATATTAATCTTCCTCACAGAAATAAAGGTAAATGTTGAGTTCTTATGTCCCATTTGACTGGTTTCTTGCTATATTAGAATTGTGAGGGATTTTACAGGCCTAGGAAACATTGTATGGAGCAACAGAATACTTTGTAGAAATAATTAAAAAGAAGGTCAATACACAAAAAGGAATATAAAGTTATCTGTGCACACCACCAGCCTAGCTACCTGCTGGGCAGTTTGAGTGCCAACTACAGTAGTATTTTTTAATGCTCTATGGCACATCGTGAAAAGGATAGAAGTTCAAGGATGGCTTGTCATGAACAGAGCAGGTTTTAGTTTTCCTTAAGTACAATGCCCCACTGCTCAGAGATGGCAAGATCAGGTGGATCTGCTCCAGAAGACACATGTATGTGGGTACTTTTCCTTCTGGCTTGCATCCCTGATAGGGTTCAGGACACCTGTAGAAATTATCCTATAGAAGTCTCATTTAGAGGGAACTGGGGATGGTGCAAGAGCACAGTCTCTGGGGTCTCTGCAGCAGGTTCTGCTCCCTTTGAATCAGGGGTACTCAGCAGGGATGGCTGTGACAGTCTGTTCACTACCTTGTGGTAGCATGGGAAGGATGCTGTTTTCTTCCATGGCCAAGTTTAAAATAAACTTTACATTGCAATTCTGGTGTTGACCTGTAGTCTAAATAGCTTCACTGTCACACAGGATCTGATGAAGATTCCTGATGCCAGACAGTTTCATGAGGAGCAGCTTAGCCTAAGAAATTTGTCCTTACCCCCAAGCTATTTCTGGTCTAGGGAGGAGGAATTAGATAAAATAGCAAGGACATTAAAGCTGGGAAGCTTTAATGTTTCACCTCTTCCCCTGATAGGCCCTAAGAATACATTAGGAGTATCATTTAGTACAGTTTCAAAATGTCCATGTGTCACCAGGTAGGTAAGCATCATTATCTCCAGGGCAGCTGAGACAGAGAAGTTAATTGACTTTCTGTAAGGTCACGCAGCAAATCAATGTCAGAAAAAGGATTAGACCGAACTTCTTTGGTTAGAGAGGCAGATGTCTAATCCACTAGACCATGAAGGCCTCTGCCCAGGCAACTGACTTAACTCCTAAATCTCATTTTACTCATGTGTTAATTATGTCAGTGTTACCTAGCTCACAGGGTTGCCCTGAAGATGAACTAGTTAATTGCTGTTGGTGAACATTAACTGGTGCTTTGACAATGTCAAATACTGTAAGGTGGAGTCTATTTATGGCAACTGTCTCTTGAAAACACAGTGTCAAAAGTACATGGAGTTATGAGATACTGTATTGTGGAATGGGCAAATGCATGAAGCAGCTGCCCACTAGTCACTCAGCAGCAAAAGAGTAAAAAAAAAAAACCCTACTATTTTTAGAGCAAGTAGAGAGTTTAATGAATATTCTGAAAATAATGAGATCCCCAAGCTCATGAACAGAGAAACAACAGGCCTGGTGTTTCTTCCTGATGAATTTTAAGTCAGACATGAAGAAGGTGAAGGCTGAGCACTGTTGATCAACAAGGGAGCTTGACGATTGTTTTTGAGGAAACAGCACTAGGTACAATTTGTAGTGTCTGGAGAAAGCAGTTAACGTGGTTTATGTGTATCTTCCTTTTTAACAGCTCAAACTAAGTCACAGTATGACTTTTGATAAAGGAAGTGCACAGGCTATTTCTGTAGCAGAAGGCATGCTCAAGTCATTTTCCTCTAAGAAGCTTGGTGAAGTCAGAGTAATTAGTAGACAGTAACTTCACCAGTATCCCAGGATTTTATTGCAGCACTGGACATTAAGGCACTCACTGTTCACAAACTATCCATTCACCTGCAGCTGCTGAGAAATTACTCAAAAAATCAATTATTTAAAGCAAATTTCCCTGATGATTTTTCCTTATGCAGAGAAAGCACTGAGGTGAAGGCACCTACAGGGTGTTTCTTGATTTTGTGTTTTCCCCCATTAGCACCTGCAAAAGCTGCAGGAATAATGCAAGTGTAGAGGGAGAACTTCAAAACAGGATCCTTCTAGATAGGCTCTAATTCTCCTTTCTTAAAATGTGATAAAAAGTGTATTCAGCCTCTCAAAACCTGTGTGTAAAGGTCTTGTACAAGAATATAATTAAATGAATAATAAATAAAGGCAAATGGTAATTTTAGGAGACTGAAAAGGGGAAGGCTCTTTGAAAGGTTGTCATAGATTGCTCCCAGGGACAGCTGGAACTGCAGTCTTGTGTAGAGGCAGAGCTTTTCTGTTACTCATTTCTGCAGCTGGTCAGAAGAGGCTCCTGAGTCTATTCCTGAGAGCAGAGACAGACAGCACAGCTTGCTGACTCTGCTGGGATGTGTTAGTGTCTTCTTTAAGAAAGGACATGTGGAGAGGGCCAGGGGGGTCCTCTGTGAAGTGCTGAGAAGCCAAGTTCAAGACTAAGTTGTGATTTTGCAATTTAAGGCAAAAGCCTCCTAGTACAGAATGGATAGTTTTGGTGGTGTTTTGCTTTCGCATGTAATGTCTTCTGTTACATTTTCCCAGACACCTTAGACACCTCCATTGCAATGGACATTGAATGACTAAATAAGTTGAAGTTAGGTGAATACTAAAATTAAATATTTCTAAGACATTCAATATATTTTTCTTCTCCCAACTACCACTTTTGTTGGAATACTTTTCCCCTAGCTTTTAGGCTGTGTAGAAGCTACATCTCCAGACACAATGGAAGAGATGCTTGTGGCAGCATGAGAAAAGCAGTCTAGATAACTAGCTTGAACCATCATTGTAGTTTTACTTAAGTAAGTAATTTTACTAGCTAGCTAGTAAAGCACAGGCATCTAGCCTTAACTAATTTTCCATACAACCCTTAGAATGAATGGAAAAGGTGGAGACCACCTAATGGTATTGCTATTATTTGTCTCTAGTTTCCTTAGAATCATGGACACATGACTTCTTGTGGGACTGTGTTGTTTAAAAAATTAAATATTATAGTGCAGGATGAACACAATGATTTAACCCCATATCAAAAGCCCTGCATTGAGAGCAAAGCCTTAGGGAGTGGACAGAATGGATCTGTGACAATTTCAGATAGACAAATGTGCCCCAGTTAGTTGTCTAGAGTTCCTTTATGGCCACTGAAAGGAAGTAAGTACTTCTGCAGTGAGGTTCATTAGAACTGTTTTTGATACCTGCCTAAGGATTAGATGAATCATATTTTATAAGTTCCTTATTTTTCTGCAGTGCTAGCTCAGAAGTAGATAAGTGTATGGTATCCTAGTCAGAGTAACTTAGACGTCCATTTTTCTCTGCATTGCTACCTCAGAAATACAAAACCATGCTTTGTTCAGAAGAAACAGTCACTGCTGTGTCAGATTAGTTAGGTTTTAATGTTATGTTGGTGGTGAGCTTTTGTATCTCTCCTAGGGACTATTTTTGCTATTTCTGCTGGAAGTCCCACTTTTGAAAGGATCTTAATGAAACAGTAGGGCTCCTCACTATAGAGACAACTCTACTGTTGCTGCAACCGTCTTACACGAACTGTGCTGTTTCTTCTGCTTTGAGTGCAGTGGCTTATATCAATAGCTACTTAAGCCTTCTCACAGGTGTTGCAACATAGACTGTAGTCATTTCAGATATATATGTAACCTCTTTTCATCCAGCATTTTGGGCAGTCAGTGCTGCCAGTAGCTTCATCTTTGAATGGAATCCCACATCAGGGTGGAGCAATGCAGCCCAGAACTCCCAAAGGACAGGAGATTCATCAAGAGTGGTGCATAAAGGAAAATATTCAAGTATTCCAGAGATCTAAGAAGCTTTCCTAACAGGAATCTACTTAGAAATGAAAATGTAGGGTTCTGGGCTTGGACTGCGTGGTGTGGGTTTCTGCAGTAGCTGTTGTTATGGGACTCCAGCCAGCATCAGAACGTACAAATAAAGATGACTGTAAATTCTCACTTGTCTGGTAGGTTTCCCATATAAATGACACTTTTTAGTATGACAAAAGGGAAAGGTGCCCATTTTAAAAGCTCCCTAAAATGTTCACATAGTTTTTCTTTGCCCATTACAGTGACACACATTCAAGACTTTATAGAAAAGGCTTGAGAAACTGTGCTAGTATACTCCAAGCATTTGCAGTCACTGTCGCTATTTAACTTTTCAAAGACTTTGTCATGTATACATGGTTACTGTTTGCACTGAGATAACTTTAACAATATGTTAAAACAGCAGCATTTACTGCAGCCCATTCCCCTGGCTTGTGTGACGGCTTTCCTGCAGATTAGTGCCTGGCTCTGGGTCAGTCACCTCCTACTTCTGCTCACCCACTGCTTAGAAGGCAGTGAGTTTTTCCCGCTTAGGTTCCTAACAGACTGAAAAAGGGAGTCAGAAAGAACAATTGTTCACCCGGGACATTTGCTGTGTGATCCAAAAAAGCTGTTGTCTTCCCCATCTGTCTTGCAGCCAGCGCTAACCCCAAGCTGCAAACTCTGCTGACCTGCAGCAGACGAGGGCTTTGCTCCCTACCAGCCCGGAGCAGCCCCTGCACAGGCAGGGTCATCCATAATGAGTCTCGGTTTTTGTATCAGTAAGGAGTGATTCCTGGGGGTGTTGGCGGCTGCGGAGAACCCCAGGAGCAGCCACCACTGAAAGCCTGTGTGCCGCCTGCCTGGGGAGCAGCCTCCTCATCATGAGGTGGTCCACATACGTCAGGCTTTTTGGGGGAGAAAAGCTCGACTCGTGGCATTTTTGAGTACAAGGAAACAAAGGTTCAGGCAAGGGGAGGAGTTGGTATGGAGATATTCAGCAGTGGGGTTTTTGTTTCAGGTGAAAGAGGTCTAGACAGGATTGTGGTGGAGCGATGTGGAGATCCAGGGTGCTTTGCTGATGGTGCAAACATCAGCATGCATTTCCCACTCTGGAGATTTCAGCCTAAATTTAAAGGCTGCACAACTTCCTGATTACAGGACAAGAGCGATTCAATTTGAGTTGTCAACTGACAATAGAAAATAACTCGGTGCTTAAGCTTTCAAATGGCCCTTGAGTGCAAACCTGCAAAGACATTGCTGGGCTCACAATGCCCCGAAAGGCAGCGCCAGGGCTTATGGTTGCCAGCCGTGGGTCATGGGTTTATACCACTGGCAAATGGGATGTTATTTGTAAATATGACAAGTGGGTAAATACTGCTCCACTGCTGCACAAACCAGGTTTTTAATGTCTCACATTTGTAAGGTGGCTGTTTCCACGGCTTGTAAGCATTTCATAAACTTTTCTGGAATCATTCTCATGATGCTGGTGTGAGGTTGGTAGGTCTCTGCTGCCTGCATTTTGCAGGTGGGGATAAAGGAGGCAAAGAGCAATTACAGTCTCTTCTGAGCTAAGATAGAGTGGTTCATTACCTGCGTTTATTGCCTTTGTCGTTATGGGTCCCTAGGTTCAATTAGAGCCTCCCAGTGCTAATACAGTACATTAATGACAAAATTACTTGCCTAGGGTTTTGGGGGAAGGAAAAAAGCTCCACAATACTGCTCAAACTTGGATTTCAGTTTCTAGTCTGTCAGCTCCTTTATGACACCTCAGTCTCTGGTGGGCAAGCAAGTCCTCCCTCTAAATTAGCCTCCTCTCCTACAGGGAGAGCCAAGTTAGTCCAAACTGTTATCCAGCATTGCTGCAGTCCCATCCCAGCAAGCTTCTTCAAGGGAAATAGTTGTTTTATGTCCCCCATGAAGAAATGAGAAGGAAGGAGCAGTGGGAAGACGGAAAGTCTTATAAGCCTTCTATTTTTTCCCCCTTCCCCATCTTCTCCACTGAAAATCTCCTCAGGATCAGTCTCTGCTAGCAGCTAACCATTTTGCTGAAAACATCCCAGAGATAAATCTGCCAGCAAAGCTGGGATTCCTCCCTCCTAAATTTATATTTCTGTAAATATATACAGCTGAGCTGATTGCTCTCACCCTCTTAGGGGAGAGAAGTAGGTATTTTTAGGCTCAGGTTAATCTCCTCCTATTTTAGAAGGAGATTTACAGCTGATGGCTGTAAATAAGGAAATGTTTTATTTGTGTACAGAGAAGATCCTGAGCACCTTCGGATCTGTGTCTCTGTGACTGGGAGGGGAGAGTTCCCGAAAAGGGGATGTGTGCCTGAGTACTGTAGCACAGAGCAGGTGAAGTGGCAGTGCCTCTGATCAGTTCACCTAAGAGACGCTCCTTTTACCCGTCACTGAGGTTGGGCAGTTTGAACTGATAGCCTTGGGATATTTTATCCCCTTCTCTGAAATACAGGGTTGAACTGCATCCCACGGCAGGAGCCCATAATCCATCTTCTGAGTTTTAGATGAATGCACCTTTGGCACAGGGAATAAGTTCTTGTGATTGCAATCTCAAAGCAGTATTAAAGTGTTGGAATAATAATATTTCAGCCTGCTATCTCTACATACCTATTGATTACACATTCTCACAGTGTTATTAATATGGCAGTACTTTTGAGATTTGTAAACCTCTTCATTAAGGGACTGGATTCAGAAACAAAGATATATATTCAGCTCTGCAAGTAGTTCCAATAACTCTCAGCTGGTTTCAGGCCATACTGATTTATAAATGAGGGAGCTTTGAATGGTAAACTCAGCAGATATGCTAACTATGATGGCTGAATTCCTGGTACCACTCAGGTGGGTGGGGAGAATGTCCGTAGATTGTGGTGAAGTCACAGTTTCATTCTGTGATGTTAAATATGGTCAAAAATACCATGTTTGTGAAGTACTTTCCACAATAACATCAAATACAGTATTTTCTAAAATTTACTCTACATGTCTCAAAAGAGATTCCAGTGACACTCCCGAAGAGCTGGTCACATTAGCTTTGCTGATATTAAGTGGCAGCTTGCAAAATGAGTGTACCACTGCAATCAAGGTTGCTTAGAGAGTAAAGGTGCTATGCAAAGTGAGTAATGGTGTCAGCCACACTTTGGAGGATACTTTTGTTTGCCTTGCAAAAAGTAAATTAAGTTTCTTAACATCTTTCTCATGACCGTGCTGTTTTCCCTAATGAAGCAGTTAATATAACTGCCTAATATTGTGATTGTAAATTCAAAGTTCATTAAATGTTAGTACAGCACTAAACTGGCCAACCGATTTGGAATTACCATATGCCTGGCCTAGAAAGACCAACATAAGGTCAGAAACATCCCAGGATATTTAGCATTTTAAATATTATCCCAACATATCCTACTGTTCTGTTGCTCTAGTCTCTTACAGCAGATATTTATACCAGCCATAATAGCAAAAAAGAAAAGAAGTATCAGAGACTGGAATGCTAGACAAGTTTTGACATGTTCCATATGAAAAGCAGTCATGTAGCCACCATTAAATGGTGATGTAAAATCAATTCTCAGGTTAGTTCTAGATTGAGACAGCTACCACTAAACTTGCAAATAAAGCAAGAAATTGTGTTGTAAATACCAGCTCCAGTGAGAGGAAGAAACAGGAAGAGACAAAAGAAGGAAGATATGACCTCCGTAATGTCAGCTCTCAGAGGAGAGCAGGGATTTGGAGAAGATGGCCTGGTGCTGCTGGCATCTTGGAGCACTGGATGTGTAACAGTTCCCCCTGTTTAGCCACCCCTTTCAGTCAGCTTGTGGCAGGCATCCCACAGTGACGGGTGGCAGAGTTTAGTTGTTTACAGCCACATGTCTGTTTGCTGTTTGGCGTGCTCCAGGCTTCCCTATGGAAAAACGTTTTCTTTGCTGGTTTTTCTTTTCTCCTTTTCTGAGTGAAGCCCTGCTAACCTGGGACACACAGCTCAATTCTCAATTCAGTGTGCCATGCCTGGTTTTTAATTCCTATATGTCAGATTTCACAGCAAATAGTCACTCCCAGTTTTGATCCCAGTGCTTGGGAAATAGATGCACCTCTCTGATTGCTCCCCCATGGGTGAGCAGGATGCTCTCACTGGTGATACTGCCTGCATGGTGGCAAATATGGACACCTCTTTAAGAGGCATCCCTCAAATTGTTGCACTGTCTCCACAATCATCCTTAGGAAACATTCTGTATTACTCTGCACAGCTCCTAGCTCAGGTCTCTTCTTAAATGGTGCAAGAGCATCCTATGAAGGGGTTGTCTGACTCAGTTATCAGGACAACTGTTCATTACATGCATCATCAGTATGACTGTGTACAGTGTGATTTAGTGATTTAGTGTACATACTTGCAAATAGTCAATTTATTGTATTAAAGCAGTCAGCAGACTTGCCTATGCTAATCATGAATCACACCTCCAAAATCACAAAGTTACTTACAGTCAGAAATCAAAAGGGTTTTGGTCTTTTTTTCCCTTCGCTTTATATTTTTGACCTTCAAGTTGGGTCATGTTTAGACTTTTCTCCCCTGAACTGGAATTTCTAAAATTACTCAGGGCTTTCCAGCTGTTTCTTGCTTTCAAAAGCCAAAGAAAATGGCTTTTCCAAAACTTTGTGTCTCAAAATTAATTTCACAGATATCTTCAATTCTGTATGTTTCACTGTCTTGTGGGTACAATCTGTGCTTCCATTTCATTTCCAAGCCATAGACACTTCTATCATATTTCTGTTCCCACCTTTTTCTGAGATGACTTACAAATTACATTCTGAAACAGAGTAATTTTGATCTAACTTAAGGCTTTATTTTTTTTTAGCAATGATCAGTAGAGTATATTAGTGTTGCTTAGTAATGAAGTCTCTCAAGACCTGTCTGGCACATTTTTCAGAACATCCTATTCTATCCCCTGCAGAATGTGACAAGAAGATCAAATAAAACTGTATATCAGGAAAACATATAAAGTACTACTTTTTTACTAAATTTTATTTTTATTTTAAATTTAGGAAGGACAGAAATTATCATTTTGGTGTGACTGAATTTCCTACTGCCCATTTCACAGCCAGTGCTGTCCTATAGTCTATGTCATCAGTTTTCATACAAGAATTGTTCCAAGTTCATGAATAATTTCTTCCTTGGATGTCCTCTGCTGTTGGATGTAGATGATACTGTGTCATTTCAAAAAAGTTTCATTCTGATAATGTAATTTCTACTCACATCTGGAACACTGTGTCCCATTCTGAGCTTCCCAGTGGAAATAAAATATAGACTTTGTGGAGAGAGTCCAGTGCAGGGCCACAACAGTCATTGAAGGACCAGAGCACCTCTGCTATGAGAGGCCAAGAGAGCTGGGACTGTTTATCCTGGAGAAGGGAAGGTTCAGAGGGTCCTAATCCATTTGTATAAATTTGGGGGGGGG
>JAWWEU010000001.1:86897908-86916402 GCA_035583155.1 Acropternis orthonyx | reverse complement strand
AACAAACGTACCTATGCCCTGTGCCTCGTAGCGAGCGATGTATTGACTTGCATAACTGAAGGCAGTTGGAGACAACAGGCTCTGGGGGATAAACAAACAGCTTATGAATTAGTCTCAAAGAGAAGTCAAGTCAGTCAATCAATCAGGTCCCTCATTAGCCAGGAAAATGAGTAGGGCTTTTTCCCCAGCAGTTACAGCAGGCTTATGATGACAAGGGCTGCTGGTGACAGGCTGTAATGTCTCCTTAGAGCCTGACTTTCCTTTGCTTCCACACCCAGGATCCAACTTCTTCCCTCATGCAGGGCTTTAATTTGAGGCCTTTGAAATACAGCCCTGCTTGAGAATTACCTCCTGGTGACATGTGGTTAATTATTCTACCCCTTGCATTAATAGATGTCCTTTCCTGAATTTGGTGAGTCAGAAAACAAGTCTGTCTTCTGGAAGCTAATATAGTGACTCTTGGTAAGAAACTAGGCTTTACATCTATTTCCATGGCTAGGAATGTTATGGAAAAGCAGAACTTACCAGGAGGCTCTTCACAGAGAAGCTCAAGTGGTTCTCGATGACGAGGAGCACGATGAAGGGGAAGAAGGTGAGGATGTACACGAGGCTGCCCACCAAGGCTGCTATGTTGGTGTTATTGAAGAAAACACTGATGAAGTAGCTCATGGCTATGATGGACAGGCTGTAGTCCATGAGGTACAGGAACAGGAGTGCTGTGTTTGTTTTGGGAAGGATGTCCCCCACTTTTAGAACCATAATGAGGAAGGTGACAGTAATCAGCAGGAAGGCAGCACACTCCACGAACCAGGCGATGAAATGGCTGCTGGCATTGACACCCATCATCTTCATGTACTACAGAGAGAAAGGTGGGAAAAACAACCACAAATGACACCTGGGAGAAACAAAGAGATCTTTCTGCTGATACTGGATGATTTCCTTATTCAGCTCCTGGACAGGACATGCAACCAGAACATGCTCTTTCCCTTCCTGCCATCCTGTGTGTTGCTATCCAGGGAGAAACCACGCACTCACATTCCTGGAATGCCCAAGGCTTGCAAAGCAGGCTGTTGCAAAAGAACAGCATGGACAGGATCTGCAAGTGTCAAGTGTCGCAGCTCACAAGCTCCGAAGCAGCTTCTGGCCTTAGATTTGTGACTTTTCTAAAGCGTTTTGGTTATATTTTTTTCAGTTGTGCTAATTGGTCCAGCGGCTTGAGTGTAAAAGCTCTCACCACCCATTTCTCACGCAACAAATAATGCCTAAATTACCATGGTTACAAGGAAACAATACTAATTTATTAAATTAGCTGATGAGACTTGCACAAAACTGCAAATTTGTACCGATAAATCCAAAAGCAACTACAGGTGCTGGTGTCTTCTTGTACATTATTACACAGCTACAAAGATGACTGACACCCTGGTCCTTAGAGACAGGGAAAACGATTCCCTAAACTAGAGTAAGGGGCTGCCAGGGAGCCCCTGGGATTCACTCATTTTCCGTCTCACCCCAGGTCACAAAGTGCCCTTTCTTGGAAATGTTTTTGGTGAATCAGTGTTTGTTTCCATGGTGTTGGATAAAACCCAAATCTGCTCGAGCTTTTGCTGCTTGCTGAAGCTTAGTTTTACAAAAGTTCTCTGCTGTTCATCTCTGTCGACAGTGATCACACTGAAAACCTGAGTTAATTTAATAAATTTCCTCTGTCTCAATGTCAATTCTTTTCCAACAGGCAACTCGAAGAACTTCATTTCAGAGGAGCTGATGTAATATGTTGCACCTTCTGAAATATTAAGTATAATAACTTCAATGGTAGGAAATAAGTCAATATCCATGTCTTTGTCCCCAGCAGGTATGACTCAATGTCATTTTTAGAGAGCTTTAAATCTTCAGAAAACTTGTAATTTTGTGAGGTGCCCAGGTTTCTAGTGTTCAGAACTGCAAAGCAATATTCCCTCCACACATTTCTGTGGCTTTGAGCTTGGTTACAATGTCAGAATTCAAGCAAAACAGGTATTTGGAATATTTTCCTTAATGCTTGTTTTGCACCATTTAATACCGAACTTGAGACACAGTAGCCACTAATGAGGAAAATCTGTTTATAATTTTGCATGCCCCAGAAAGTTTCCCCGTACCTCATAAAGCCTCAGATCTTTCTCTTGAACAAGTGTTTTAACAAAATCAGCTATAAACAGCACCCAGGCAGCCATCAGAGCAAATGGAAGAGAGTAGGTCACGCTGGTTAAGAACCTGGAAAAGGCAGATGAAGGCTTTTAGCTGAATACCAAATGTTCTGGGGATTAAGGCTTTATACAGAATATATTTTTCAGAACAATACTTTGGCACAGGAAAAGACATGCTCTGATTTCAAAACATGGAGTAAAATTAATAATTACAAAAAAAAAAAAAAAAAGACTCCTTTGCCATCACACTGGATTTTCTATTCATGAGACTCCTGCCTGTTCAGAATCTTTTTTCATTTTTTTTTTTAATTGCAGAGGGATTTCCTGGTGCATTCTGGAAGGTTTGCTCGGCAGCACCACTGGCAGGAGCAGGAAGTGCTATGGGCAGTGGCATCTCCTGGCTCTCTGATGGGATGCATCCCATTTGGAAACATCCCAGCAACCAGTTCTGTTCATAGATATAATGGCCAAATTCTGTTATCAGGCCATATTTGCTGGCGTGGGACTCTAGGTATGGATTCTTCCCTTTGAGGGGTCTGTTCTCCTGCACCAAAGAACAGGTATTGGAGACCCAGGTCACATTTCTGACCTCCTCACTTTAATTAAAACCTTTCTCCAGTGCCAAATGTGTGCAGAAAAAAGGACAACAATGGCCAACAATAAACTTGTACTTTTGTGATGGAAAGCAAGTTTTCATAGCAGGAGATTCCCTTCATTGCATCTGCAGGGCTTACGCTTTTCCTCCTTAATTTCTGAACCTGGCTTAAAAAACATAGTCAGTGTTATTCCTGGAAAAAGCTGCATCTACAACAACACTAGGAAATTAACACTACATTTATTTTTAATTTTTTTTTTACCTGTAAAGCTGAAAATTTCCTATAAACCAGAACTTTCAGAAATGCTCCCACGCAAATGAAGCCTTATTTATAAAGCACCATGAGAAGGCATTTCAGTAGCTCTGCTGGCTCTTTGTTGTCCGGGTTTCTTCTTTTGCTACCACCTTGTGCATGATCGCTAGTTTATTAAAAATTCAGCATTTCCCAACACTTTCTCTGTACTGGCATATATATATATATATATATTCCCTCCTTTTCCCTCCAGGATGGTAACTGTGCAATAACAATTGATAAGCAGGCATTTTATGATGACTTCCACTGGATGCAGATCCAAAGCCTTTAGGTATTTTAATAATTGAGCAAACTCGTGTCCCTCTGAACCTGGGGTGGGGAGGGAAACCCAAAGGCAAGAGGTTTTCCCAGCAGCCCAGGAACATGGAAAGGAGCAGACAGCACTGTAGCAAGTGCTTCCAGCAGCCAGTTAATCATAGCACAAAACTCTCTCTCAGCAATAATCCAGGTATTTGCTGCAAAACCTGGTTTGGATGCTCCCTGCCAGCATTTGTGGGCACTTCACTTGTAGCTGCCCCCAGAAGAGGTTATAGGCCCCCAGCTCTCCAAAGTGACAGCTGGGACAAGAGATTGATGGCTCTGCTATAGCTCCTGAATGACACCTCACAGCTCCTAAATAATCCTTTGGCTCCTGCAGTTGACATGAAGGCTTTTCAGTGCAAAGAGCTCCAGGGTCCAGCCTGTACTTCTGCTCCAAGGGAGACCCTCATGTCAGGGCACAGCGACCTCCCAACCTTCCGACAGAATTTGCTGAACATCCTTCACTGCTCTCTGATGGACACTGTAATCCCTTCCCTGCGTGTTTTCCACCCAGTGTGGCCACCAGCTGTGGTCAGATTAATAACTCTGAGGCAGTACACGTTGCCAGCTTTCCCACTCAGACCAAAACTGCCTTGCCAGAGGGGCAGGTCCTCAGCTGTGAGAGACTCGCTGCTCTCTGCTGCCTTTGGCAGAGATGCAGTTCATACTGGCTGCAGATCTGGCTCAAGCTGAGGGAAAAGGAAGAAGATCCAAAACTTTTTGATCTGCTTCACCATCCAAAACTTATCCTGGATCCCACACTGCTCTGTTAACAGGCTGTTAACCCTGGCAAATCTGCATCAAAAGCCTCTCTGTCCTCTCTCATTACTGCAGAGATGAATGGTACAATCTCATCTTCCCTCTTATCCTACTTAAAGAATCTCAGGGGCACCCGATTGAGAATTACTCCCTATACACTGAACATTATCTAGAGTCACTGGAATGAATAGCAAATACCACAGCTGGACAGCAATCTCCAGGAACAAAGCTCATAAACCTGGGGATGCTTTTTTTTCCCAGTAAATCCATTTTCTAAGTTCTGCTGCATTGTCTGCATGTAAACACCTGCAGAACAAGCCAACACTCATATTTAACCCAGGTCCTGCCAACTCTCAGTTCCACCATGGGTAGTAAAACAGGGGCAGGGAATTTTACCTGCTGTAAAACCTACAGTTACCATGACAATCCAGGTACATACAGAGCACTGAAAACAAAAGATTAGGCAAACCAAACCTAGACCATTTGTAGGAGAGACCAAAATTCCCTCTTCTGTTCAAACCTCTAGGGAAAGAAAACCCCACCAACCAGAAGAGAGAAACAAAAATTATTTTTATAAGTCAGACAAGATGAGCTTACACAAAGCATGAAGACAAAAGCCACCCAAACTTACATATCCTTGTTGTAGCAGGGGTAAGGCATGGCCTGGACTTGAACAGCTATTTCCTCTGGTTTCTTGCCAGTCTGCAACTCGATAATGGCCCTTTCAATGCTGTCCTGGATGTAAATGAAGGCCCGGCTGTAGATCTGGCTCTGGGAGGTGGAATTGTGCGGGCCCACGGTCCAGATGCGCTCCCGTATCCTGTTGGTGGTTTGTGTGATCCTGCTGCTCATCCGGATCGTGTAGTTGAGCACAGGAGGGAGGGCCAAGGCTCCAGAAACTGAGGGTCCAGGGCTGCTACGGCTGGAAGGCAGCTTGAAAATGATACCTTGGAAAACAAAGGGAAAAGGCTTTCCTCTGGAGTCGAGGGAGCAGGACACACAGACACACGCAGGAACTCTTCATTTTTATCAGCCTTTTCTACATTTCACTTCTTTGCTGCACAAATAACACTCAGATAGGCCGGCACAGCTCATGTCGTGATGCTGAAACACAAAAGCCTCAGCAGTGCAGTGATGACAATTGTTGGTGACCTACACACACATTTTTGGGGCCACACAAATTTCTGCAAAGCTCAGAGGTCTAAGACTATAAAAGCTCCGCATGTTGCTGTTTGGAAATGGCATGTACAGTTTGACAGGCAGGAATTTTTTTGCCTTTAGGATGTCTGTTTGAGTAGGGGAAACACCACGGAAGTTTTTCTCTCCAGAATATCTTTCCTGATTATTCCATATATAAAACATATGATGGAATGGAGGGAAAAGAGGGAAGAAAATTACTTTTTTGGGAACAGATAAATATCAGGGTTTGAAGTTCTAAGAAAAGCAAGTTTCTATCTACTCCTCAATTATGAAGTATAAAACCAAACAGGCCACTGAACTTTTAAGTAAATCCTAATTGAGGAGGTATTTGCCATTCTTTAGAAATTCAGATTTATTTGTATTATTCAAATTTAATGGAAGTTCCTATTCCCTGCTCCTTCCACCCCTCTCTGCAGTCTGATCCAAAGCTGCAATCCAGTCCCACAAATGTGAAGTGTGACTGAGAAGACCCAATATAACATTATGGTGCTTGGCTGGAATATCTCAAGAGCTTTATGACATCCTAATAAATTGAACTGTCTCATACTTGGATTCGAGGATCTTAAAGGTCTTTTCCAACCTCAATGATTCTGTGATATCTTTCTTGATTAAAGTACCTTTTCTCGTGGAAACCTGAAATGAAGTAGCTGCATGAAGATCTCCTTAGGGCAGCGGAATTTTATTCAGACTGAGAATTAATCAAGAGAAGTCACCAGCTGACCAAGCTGAGGTGTAAGGGAAGAGGAGGTACAAAAAGGAAAGTGTAAAACTCTCCCTAAGGAGGTCTCAGGGTGCTGGTCCCGCACACACGCTGGCTCAAAACCGACTGCTGTGCGCTGGGAGCTGTGACCACAACAGCTGGTGGTGAAAAGCCACATTTCTTATGCTGCATTCCCACCCTCTATCAGGCTAAACTTAATGTACAGGGGGATTTGAGACTGCCACATACTTGCAAACAGCTCGTTCTTCAGAAAGAGCTCCTTTGCCACCATTTCCATTTCCTCTAGGTCCTTGACTGCCTGAACACGGTTAAAGGAGACGCAGGAGGACACGTTTACAGCGAGGGCAGCAAGAGTGTTCAGCTGATCAACAATGTCAGTGTTGTTCTGTAATTCCAGCCGAATATCATCTGGAAAAAAACCCCACAGACAAAACCACCGGCATCACTACAACAGCAAACAATCCATCACGTCATTCCAGTCTTTACACTAACGATGACACCAGAAAGGAAGAAAGAACTCCCCAACACACTAAACATTAAGTGTAAAGTACATTTCTTCACTCAGCAGTGCAATGAAGGCATGTTGTTGACCCAGTTTTTATGCTAATCATTTGTAATATGCTCGTGAGTTTGCCTTTGGGAGGATGCCAGCAGTGGGATGTGACAGCCATTCCAAATCACACGTCCCTCCTAAGCTGCTGGGGTTTTAGACTCGCACACGATGCTCACCATTCCTTCCACCCCTTATGGTTCTGGATGTAATCGACTCTCCTGTTGAGCTGCCGTGTCTCAGGGGAGCACGTGCTTTACCCCAGCACATCAAGGCACAGCCATGTGTGCTGTGCTGATGTGTGGACTGAGCCTGATAATGCAGTTAATGAAGACACTGCTGTCTGCTGGTGGCTGCCAAAGGTGACTGCAGAATGCAGGGAACTAACAGGGAATAGCTGCCGCAGGCACCACGGCTTGGGGGGAGTTAAGACAGGAGTTGCTACCCATGGAATAACATAGGGATCATCATGAGCGGGATGGAAACACTCTTCTGCCTGCAGCAGAACACAACCACCCCGGCTGCTGGTGGGTTTTGCTGGCACAGCCCAGATTGATGTTGACATGTATGGCCACTTGTTGAAGGAGGGGTAGGGACGGCAAGACCAGGGAGGAAGGGGCTGTGATCCCCCTGCTGTGCACTCACAGGGGATGATGCATCCACCACCACTGTCAGCTGCTGATTCCCACAGTGCACATCTGCAATTCTCATCGTAAAGGACCATGAAAGACCAACAGAGAAAAGCCAATTCCAGCAGAGCATGTCCTCTGCCTCCATCAGCCTGGGTGCCTTTATCTGATCCCTCACTTTTCTGCTCTGGAGAACTTTTAATTTGAACCTTGCTGCGATGCAAGTGAGCTCTCCAACATTTTCCAGCCGAGTCCCAGGCAGCTCATTTGAAGTCCTAATTACGGCTAAACAGTGTCCTCCAGTGGCCGCACACAGCGGCAGAACCTTCCATCCCACTCTCCCTTCAACACCCAGGACAAACACCTCTCCACACAAGCCCTATGCTTTCTAAGAGCCTTTTCCCATAGACCACAAGATTTCTGGATCAGAGCTGAGATTGCCTTGCACTGGAGCATCCAACACTGGCCAGAGAAGAGCAGCACTATGGGATGGCTGCAGTTCGGTGCCTCTGGAGCTCCCAGACCCGAAGTGCAAGAGAGAGGGCAGCACATACGGACACACTTACCCAGGTCGTTTATTTGACTCAGCAGTTCAGCCGCATCCAAATCCACCATGAGCTTGATAAAAACCTGCACAAAGGGGTTCTGCAGGGCGTTCTATCAACAAGAAAAAAGAAAAAGAAAAAGCATCAGTTTGACCAGAGGCCTCTTGAGCTTATTCAGTGTATTTCTAAAATATAACAGACCAGCTGGCTTCACTGAGCATTTGCACAACCTCCTCCTACTCCTCCCCTGACCTTCCATATTTCACTCTGTGTATCAGGATGGAGAAATGCCAGCAAAGAAAATGTCATACAGAGCTCTCTGAGTCCAAGTTGGTGCTTCTTGAAGTCAAGAGAGGATGCCTACTGAGCCTTCACCAGGTTCTAGAGTCCCATGATTATCATGGATAATCTTAGTTATTCTAGAAATGCAGTAAACTTCCCTTGTGTCTCTTTTAAGTCCTGTGAACATGGACAGAGCACAATGGGTAGGCAACCAAAATTAAACATGGAGATCAGCACAGATTTTTGTTTGGCTGAATATTTTGTTATTCCACCAATGACTACAATCAGCAGAGAATATTTAATTTCACTTTTTCATATTCCACTCTGGATTTTCTCTCAGTGCCATGGAAATTAGAATGAATTCCAGTCCCTGAAATTAACTTCTAGTGCTTTAGGTTTCCAGGGGTCTCATTTTCTTAGTTTTGTAAGAAAGGGAGACAATTTTTACTAGAGAATGGGAAACAAGTGTGTGTGACATTACAGTCTACTGCTTTCTGTAGCCAAGCAAGGCTAGGCTCCTTAGGAGGGGAAAAAGAAATTTTACTTACATTCACTGAGGTACAAAACATCATCTAGCTCTTACGTGTGTACCCAGAGCAACATGCTTATTATAGATACTGTTTCATTTTCTGAAAAAGTCATTTCTTGCCTGGCCTTGGCTGGCTGGATCACTCCATCAAGCAGAAAGTTAATTTACAAACTGAAGAGTGCTCCCCGCTCACCTCAGCCCTCCCCCAGGCCCCAGCATGGCCAGTGTCAGGGAGCATATTACAGACAGATCATTTGAGACAGAGGATGTGCACGGAAAGGTGTGTCAGGAGTGTTGCTGCCAAGGGAACAGGCAGGCACAGGAACGGGGAAGTCCAGGATGAAAGCCTGAGAAGGGCCTCCCCACATGACCTAAGATGTCCATGGAACCACAGTTTATTTCAGGGAGTAAATCCATGCTCCCAATTCCCTGCTGGCAAGAGAGGTGGGGCAGGTAGGATCTGGTACCTTGATCATTGGAAGTGTCTGGTTTAACTTAGCCAGCGAATTCATGATGAGAGGGGACTTGTCCAGCCACTCCTGGGACTTCAGGGCTAGGTCAGCCATCTGCTCCAGGGTTGCATTAGACTACAAAAGAAGCCCACAACATAAAGGATTAATTTATTCTTTAACTTAAAGATTTTAATCAATAAATGCATCAATAAAACAGCTGAGATCAAATTTGGTTTCCTTAGGATTTTTCTTAGCATTCTATCACTGTTTGGCAAAATGCCCCTTTAACACACTGAATTTGATGTAACTACTTATAAATGCAAATTAGAGCATGTCTTGGATATCAGCTTTCCTTCTACCTTTCTTTCTGGTCTGCTTGTGAACAAATACTGGTTAAAGAACTTGTCCTGGGAGACATATCTTTCTTACTGGCTGAAAATGTGTGGGTGAAACTTCATAAACTGGAGGCCTTAAAAAAAAAAAAGTTTTATAAATATTAGACCAACAGCAATTTTCTGGAGGTAAGGTTCATTCCAAGACAAAAGATGACTCATATATCAGCAAGGAAACTAGGAAAAGATAATTGGATTAATACTCCAAACAGTGAGAAAGCAGACCTGTGCTTCTCAGAGAAACAAGCCCGTGCTAGACAAATTACAGCCCTTTGGAGTGGGTGTACCCTGATGTCCTGAAACAGAGCAGTACCTTTCTCATGATGGCTCGAGTTTCTGGGGTATCTGGTGTATAAAGGATCTTCCCAAGCACCATTGGTTTTAAAAAAGACCAAATTAAAGCTCCAGTTGGGGTCTTGACCAGGTCCAGGTAAAAGGATAAGCAAAATGGTGCTGCAAGGGGAGAAGAGCAAACGAATTACACAGAGAACAAATAGGCCAGACACAAGAAAGCTACCAGTGTATTTTTTTCCCCATCTGCCCAGTTTGTTGCTGTGTCCAGAGAATGACTTCAGGGCCCTCTTCACTGACTGTGATCTAATGCATCTTGACAAAAGCAATCCACCCCCAAGATCTCCCGTTGCTGAACTCAAGGCAACAAGAGTCTCGCTGTTCAAGCCAAGTTTGTCTGCTCAGAGGTTAAATGGAGTTTTGTGAACTCAGAGGAGCTAATAATGTCAGTACAGTCAGAAAAACTACACATCAAGAAAAAGCAGTGACCTGTCGAGCCCTAAGACCAGATCATCAACAAATGGGAGACAGTGCAGTGTCAAGCACTGCTCTGCTGCACAGGCAGTTTTCCTCTGAACATTTAGGGAAATAAAGCACCAATAATTAGGGCAGTGCAGATCTTCAGCTAGCATAAATAATGAGTACTCACAGCCCTCAGAGACATACAGGGGAACAGCTCAGCACTAGGACTCTCTGGAAATAGCAGAGAAACTTTGCCCTAGGGAAAAGCCAGACTTACTGGAGTCATGAGGAATCCCATATTTCCTCATCAGCTTTTGGACATAGACATCCTCTGCGTAGGAACTGTTGCTCACTGGGTCTCCAAAATCTGGAAGCAAGGACTCAAAGAAGAGGGGTGTGATATCCTGGTTGCAGAGAACTTTTGACACGGACTTAAATGTGCCACGTGTTATCCTGAAGTTGGTTGGTTTAAATAATGCCTGCAGAAAAGACAAAATGCAAATGAACCCTACACACTGAAAGGACCCCACGCTGAGAGAAAAGCGAAATGACAGAATGAGAAGGCAAGGACTGAACATTTTTACACTGCTTTCTTATGAGAAGTTTGTCTCTATAAAAAAAAAAAAAAAAGGTGTTTTCATGGAAATCATGTACTTTTTGTCTAAGCTCTGCTATGACAGAGGTGGCAAATTCATTTCCAGGTGTGAGAGCCAATGTGGGAAGTGTCCACAGTGTGTGCAGGGGAATTCCCTGTAACTGACACAGATACACCCTGGGTTACTACACAGAATTTGTCACACAGATGTGCACATTCCCTGTCCCCACCTAGTCCATGACTGCACGTGGCCCTGCAATGTGCAGGCAAAGTGAGGACCAGGAACAATTCCTGTGATCTGTGTTCTCATTGACTCTGGATCTGAGAGGGGTTGGACACGGTGCTGGATGAAGGCACTGCACCCTGAAGTTACTGCGGCTCTCAGAGCAGTCATGGTTTGTACTCAATGTTTTGGGCAGGCTCGAGGCTTTGGGTGTGATCTGATGCCCACTAAGGCCAGAGCAGTTTTTTGCTGTTAACTTCCTGGTTTTCCCTTTACTGGGCACTTCGCCAGCTGTTTTCACCAGTTGACCCTTCCAGTATTTTGCTGTAAGTCTTCTCTCCCTCAAGACAGTTGTTCATCCCCTGCATTTTTGCTCTAAGAGTCCCTCCCACAGAACACGTTCCTTGTGTCCCCTGTCACGAGCATGATGGTCCCACTGCTCCAAGTCAAAGCTCTCCCAGGAATCCAACATATCATCACAGAATGGTTTGGGTTGGAAGGGACCTTAAAGTCCACCTAGTTCCACCCTCCTGCCACGGGCAGGGACACCTTCCAATAGACCAGGTTGTTCAATACCCATCCAACTTGGCCTTGGAAACTGCCAGGGGTAAGTTTGATAGAGCTTTTCCTTAGAACACTATTGTTTTAAAGGAGAATTTTGACTTAATGTGGCTTCCAGGGTATGAAATTACTGTGGAAACTGTTCCAGTGGTGTTTTGCCTCCAAAGCACGTGCAGACTACACGTACCTTAGTCAGTGGCATTTTCCTAGACTGCCGGAGCTTTTTCAGGGAATGAATAGCTTGTAGCAATGGATCAACACCAGACTCAACCTGGTGTCTGAAATACTTCATTTTTGTCAGAAGGCCTAACATCTTGTCCATGGGCTTCTGGAGTTCCTTAGGGAAAAACATCTACAAGAGGCAGGAAGGAAATCAGTTACGATTAGCAGGAATCTGTGTGCACATGCATGTACACACCCATATTGTGTGAATCCAAAGACAAGGACTGTGGGATTTTCAAAACTGTTAGGAGGCTTACAGGGTGGATGTCCCATGGGAAATGAATGGGATTTGTATTCCTGAATCCCCAAGTGCTTTTGGAAACCACTCCCCTGAATATTACATAATCTGAACAGTCCATGTTTCCAAACACCTACAAGTTGGGAAATGTGTGTCAGATGCTGGCTGGGATATAATCAGGTCTCTCAGTGGAAGCATTTCACACAGCGCAGGTGTCAAACATCACGAGTAACTTTTGACATGTGCCCAAATTCATTGGCCTTCTCACTTAATAAGCATTTTTAAATATGTACTCCATATGCATTTCTCCGTGGATGTTCTCTTCCATGCTGTTTCTATAGCTGTGTCTGTGGGATATTTGAATCATTTAACAAATTTGTAGTTCCAAATAGATAGGAAAAAGATATTTTACAGGACTTTTTTTCCAGGGCTTCCCTTTTCAAGGGATAAAAATATTTAGCCCAGTGCCTTATTTTTGGGTCAGCTGGGAATGTTCAAGAGGTTGTGACAGCACATAAATGATATTAGCAGATAGGGAGGCATTTAGAGTAGGTCCAGTGCCTTTAAATGAGGTCTGCTGGTTTACAGCAGCTGGGATTCTCATTTATATCCACACTGTCACAGCATGGATATGCCATAAAAGCTACTGCACGAGCAAAGCCTGATCTTTGGCTTGTGTAAATCCACATAGCTTCTGGCCACTGCAATGATATTTTATGACCTTTCAGCCACTGTGTGCAGCAGAGACCATAGGAATCACTCGACAAAAGGCAGCACTAACCTTGTATAAGAAATTGTAAACGTCCAAGTGCCGTAACAGGGTGACCCCCAGGATGTAGGTCTCACGAGTCCTCTCTGAGAGAGACAGCTTGCAGAACTCCTCTGCCACTGCTCGCAGCTGTGGGTCAGCGGGATGGACACTACAGGATTCCAGCTGGAGGAGCTGAGAAATGAGCTGTGTTTGCACAGAGGGAAAATGGATTTGTTAGGGGTGGGCTGCACGCTCCACTATGCATGGATTAATCTTGCCATGCTGTTGTTCTTTCCACAGTGCCATATTTCAACCCCGAGAACCAGAAAAGGCCTACCCATTACTCCCTCTCCCAGGGACAAATCCTAAGGATTGTGTTTTACTACCCAGCCTGCACAGTAGTAAAAGCTTTTGTGGCTTCAATTTCTCATTGACTGATGCATGCGAAGTTTGGAAAAGAGCACGCTCTTTGGAGCTCAGTCCAGACAAGATGGCTGGGAAGGGGGAAAGCATCTGGAGCTCTGCTTGTGCAGGAGACTGAGGAAGGCAAGCTCATCTCTCATTCTGGGAGGCTATTTTTGGACCCCGAGGAAGGCAAGCTCATCTCTCATTCTGGGAAGCTATTTTTGGACCCCGAGTGCTCTCATGAGATATGGTTACAAGTGTATTTTGCACCTGGACTGTAACAACTTCTGAGTGCCAAGGACCCCACTGAAGAACCTGCCCAGCCCTCTCCAGTGTGTCCCAGTGACCTGTGTCCTGCCACGGAGCAAAGCCATCCCTCCCCTGGCAGGGCCTGGCTGTGCACCAGCACTGGTGGCAGCCAGAGGGACCATATGGCTCCCGGTCCCCGGTGGATGGACTGACGTCAGTGACTGCTCCGACTGCATTCCTGGTGGCGATTCCCATCCACAAGGTGCTCTGCTGCCTATCCCTGCAGGATCATCCACCCCTCTCCGTGCTGTCACACATGCAGAGCTCTGCTCGGCTGCACTCACTGACTAATTCTGCTTTCAATGGGCTGAGAAGCAAAAAGCAACAATGTCTCCCAACAGGATGACAGTAAACTTACCTGACTGCTGTTTTCAGGGAGAGATGCTTCCAGAAGAGCATCAATACTGGCTGCAGACATTCCTGTTGTGTTTCTGAGATCCTCTTTGAGCTGGTCCACATTTTTAAACACATCTCTTAACTTTTCTGTAAAAAAACAACAAAAGAACAATTTGATGTAGCAGCTTTCTCCAGACACACAGCAATCTCAAGCACACAGAGAGGACTTTAGGTGAAGTATGGAAGTGTGGTACATCACTGCTGATAAAAGAAAAAATCCAACTAAAACTTGGAAAATACAGCCATTATTTCCTAGGTTTTCCACTCCAATTTGTGGGCTGAAGTTGTCAGGTCTTGGGATAGCCAGATTTGGTCTAATACAAAGACTCAGGGCTTTCTTTGTACATAAAACAAAGGGTGGTCTAGAACACGCTCTAGAAGTACCCCAGATAAAGGATCCCAAGGGACATGGCTTATGGATATTTCAGTAATATCACTTCTTCCTGGCAGCTAGGCAGTTCTCGGGACTTCCAGCAGAAAGTATGGTATCAGTGATGGTGCACCAACACTGTGAAGCAAACACAGGAAAGTACCTTGCTTGTTAGAATTGGTTAAACTCTCAGTGATGTTCAACATGGAATTCAAGGTAGTCATATACTGAGGAATCTCTTGGAAGAAAGCGATTTCTGGTACATTTTCTTGAAGCCTACATTGGAAAAACACAACAACAAACAAAACTGAGAACGTGAAAAGAAGGCAGGATTTCCTCGACAGAATACCAAAGCACTGGGGGAGAGCCTCACCACTTCAGCTGCGTCTGGATGTTCGTGGCGTCCCCAATCAGTACGCTCTGAAGCTCTTGGGAGATCCTCCTGTGATCCAGGACACTGGTCACCACTTGACTGCTGAGCTCCAGGGCGCGGAGGAGCTGCTCCTGGGATTGGCCTTGTCCACACAGCTCCCCAAAGCCAACCCCGGGGAGGTGGCAGAGCTGCTGGATTGACTTGACGCTCTCGTAGTCACAGAGCAGTGTTGTCAGATCCCGGAGGCGAGAGATCTTCAAAGCAGGTTTTGAGAAAAGAAGACAAATGCACAAACACCAGTTAGATGACAGAAGTGTAAAAGGCAAGTTTTAAAGAGACTAGCTGTCCCTTTCCGTTTCTCCTTGGGATTAAGATTCTAATATATATATATTTAGTTAATTCAAAAGGTCTCCAATAGAAGAGTTCATAACAATTGTTCCTACATGAGTTTGTAGCAGACCTGGCTGGATCTGATAAACCTTGCAAGCCTTAACATATCATTTCCCTTGGCCAACACACACACAGAGCAACGCTCCATTGGGACTTACCTGTTTACCAATTAATCTTCCCAGAGACCAAATATATCTACCTTGCACAACAGGTTCAGTCTTTCAGATACCACCTGGTCACCTACTGCAGAACAGCAAAGAGACGTGGCCAAAATTCAGGACTTACACGTCTGCCAACACGTGTAAAATTACAGTCCTTTGCCTACTCTGCTGTTATGGCCTTCCCTCTTGTCTGACATCATTATTTACATTATCAGGCTCTTATGGGAAGAATTATTTTCAGGTTTATGCCTCTAAGCACCTGTCACACCGAGGCTCATCATATTATTACTACAGATATATTGCTCAGCTACAGCATTGTAAACCGTTACCTTTTTTAAAAGGACTCTTTAGTGTTGTTTCTCATATGGAGCAATAGATTAAAGTGAATGAATGCTGTTAGCGCAGTCATGTGTGCATGGGGTAAGAAGCATTTTATTCAAATGAGGCATTGCCAAACCCAAAGCTGGTGAGCGAACTCCATCAATAAATACTGGTGCTTAATCTCAGAACCCATTCTGGTGTTGTGAGACACGTGGGGCTAAGGGAGCATGTGGGGACTTGACTCCAGCTCTGCTGGTGTTGGTACAGCTCCTTAGGCACAGCGGGAACCAAGTTAGTCATGCTTGTAAGTGCCAATTAGGGATGCACAATTCCCTGATCTTCAGCAGGGCAGAGGTATCTAATCCCTCTTTGTGCCCTCCAGAACTCCTCCCTACCTACTCCCCAAAGAAGCCGAGGCATCCCAGAACGATCTCAGCCCTGCGAGGTGCTTCACTAAGTGTCAATGCACTGAGCTTTAAAACTAATGGCGCCCTGAGGAATATGTTGCCACTGGCTCATCCTTTTGGGATGGCTGGTGGAAAATAGAGCCATCCTGTTCAACAGACTAGGAGAACAGGAACACCCTCTACCTTCCCTGAAAAACAGATGTACCCTCGGTGGCAACTGATACAAGAACAAGTTCCTCATCCCAGTTTGCTGGCGACCTTCAAACACAGGCAGCAGGCAGAATACAGAGTTTCAGTCCTAGCTTTTATCAGCTGTTCTTTGCAGAAACTTTTTTCCATATGCTGTTTTTTTAAACCACCATTGCACATTCATGTATCACTGCAGGATGTCCTTCAAGTCAGCATTTTAAGCAGACTCACTTTTAGCTTCAGGAGCTCTGGTATGGATGAATGTTCCTCAGAGGTATTATTTTGCATAAAAGAGTTCTTTTTCAGATGAGTTTGCTTCAAAAGCAGTGTGATGTTTTCTGTGCAGGGAAGAAAACAATAGTTACTCCACAGAAAATGCCAGACTTGCAGAAACTTCACAGGTGGGAACATCAGCACTTTTATTCTGAGGCCTACTGGGCATTGCTGTTTTCCACCAAATTCACATGGCCACGGACCTGTGAAATCCCAGAGCAAGGCCTAGGTGGTAATCTGGATTCTAATGGATCCAGTCCCAGTAGGTGCTCTGTTCCTAGAGAAATCCAGTCCACCCTGGCAACAGGACCTCTGGCAGTGGTTCCAGAGCACACGTGGTACCCCTACCCTGTGAGCCAGGTAACCCTCAGGTGTTACAACAACCTCATACAATCAATATCTCCGTGAAATACCACGTTAACTCTCAAAAATAACTGCTGTCATCTTCCAGGTACATAAAGCTGTGAAGGGAATTAGGTTTCTATTTGTAAGATTTCTTTATTCTGAGTGTCAGCAACTTGTCATCACACAGTGAGGAGTAGATGTGCCTCCTGGATAGAAAGTTATAATCACAATGTGACATAACTCAAACAAAAAAGGAGTCTGGCTTCCTGAGGCCTCCCAGCCCCAGTTAATTGCCAGCAGATAAAAGCATGCAGCACCACTCCTCCCCACCGCCAGCCCATACACTTTGAAAAGACAGGCAGGACACATTCCAGCCGAGGGCCCACAACAGTAATGAAATCATGATCACCTGTCAATTCCCTGTCGTCAGCTTCAGCAGCATTCATTAAACACTTCAGGTAAGGGTTACAGCTGTTATTCACTGTCACCTGCAAGAGGGTGTTTTCAAATTCTAAAAACAGAAATCTGAAAAATAAGATAGGAATT
Source organism: Acropternis orthonyx (assembly GCA_035583155.1). NCBI lineage: Eukaryota > Metazoa > Chordata > Aves > Passeriformes > Rhinocryptidae > Acropternis > Acropternis orthonyx. The sequence continues at coordinate 86,899,127 of JAWWEU010000001.1, read as the reverse complement.
TAAATCAGCTTCTCTTTCAGAAACAAGGTACATTAGTGAGCAACCTGTCAGCTGTGTAGATGCTGCTCCTTGGCAGTGTGAATAAGAATTCCAGATAAAAGCCACCTCTCCTAAGTGAGTACCCTCCCAGTTTTATTTCATCAATTCTTTTTGCTGTTATCTCCCAAAGCTGTCATTCACTCTCAAACCATATGTATAAGAAAACACACTTGAAAGGTTTGCTGTGGATGCACAATATAGATGGAAAGACACACCCAGGGGAGACAGAAGTTCAGAAATGAGAGAATCATACCACAAAGAAAGGGTTTCCAAAGAGCCTGCCACTGGTGGCAAGACTCCCTCAGGACTCTGCTTCCACTGTGAACTGATATGTGCCAAGAGAAGATTTTTGAAACTCTGACTTTTAGATGTATGTTCCACTCAAGGAGAAGTTTTCTTTTTTTTCAATTTAACCCACATTACACCTTGTGTCCTGAATTGTGGTGATTGCAGGCTTAGGTTGTTCCACTGGGAAAAAAGTTACATAATTCTCATGCCAGACTGAGAGTGGTGGTCACTACCCATAAATGCAATTACAATACCCAAAGAGCCAAACTCACCGTGTGATCAGACTGGTTGGTGACAGAGTTTGGTCACTCTGAGTCCAAGGCAGGGTCTTGTTGTAAAGAGTTTCTGCCATGACAATGAAGTGATGAGAGACGATATCAATCACACTGTCAAAACCAGTTTTGTTGGAGAGGAAAGCTGAGCTGGAACTTCTATTGGATTCATTTAGCAGATCAGAGAAGTTCAGCCCCCTGAGAATGTAGAGGCTGGCTTCTGCGATTTCCAGAGCTGACACATCGTTTGCAGAGCTGTTTGCCACTGCCTTCAACAACTTTGCCAAGGCAGCTGCTTCGGTTACATTGCTTGTGGTGCTGAGGAACCTGCCAGCCACATCCCAGAAACGGGTGTAATAACTCCATTTGGGGAGGCTGAAGGCACTCTGGAGTCTCTGCAGCAGGTTGTTCACATGGAGAGCATCCTGTGCCACACTGATTAGTGTGGACAGGTCATTCCAGCCTGCTACGGTGTCAGAAAAGTTCAGGGAGTCCAGCACTGTTCCATTCAGCATGGCAGGAATCAGCATGTTCAAAAGCTGGGATGGGAGCACATCGTGGACCGGGACGGGGCAGGAGGCATTACTCTGCAGCAGCCCCTCCGAGACAGCAGTCAGTGC
>JAWWEU010000001.1:86844536-86897808 GCA_035583155.1 Acropternis orthonyx | reverse complement strand
GCCAAGTGCAAGAACTCCCAAACCTTTGCCTCTAGGGAAGTATTGGGCTGTGAGGAAGACTGGCTGAACTCCTGCAGCAGCAAGTGTGAGAAATCGTACACAGCGTCCATTTTTTCTTCAAACATTTTGTTGGAGTTTGTGTCATGAAGAGCTTTCATTCCTGCTCTCCCTATTTCAATCAGTCTCTGGGTATAGTTACTGTAAGTATCATATAGTAGGATGACAGTTTCAAGCTCATTGATATGATACCTTTTCTGCAAACCTTTTAAAATTAAGATACTCCTTTGGATGGCCTGCAAGTACATGGAGATGTTGGTTCCTCTGGAGTCCCCTGCCCCATAGAGCTCAGACACTGAGGATGCAAAGTTTAGCAGCTGCTTCAGTTCCTCAGCGAAGGGAAGAGTGGAATCCTTTTCCATGGTATGTAACTGGTTTTGCAGCATGTCTAGAAGTGACTGGGGATTGACACTGTCATTACTATTCCAGTTCATGGACTGGAGACCTTCAGCAATACGCCTGAAGGCACGAAGTTCATTTCCCTGCCTTCCATGAGGGAAATCCAGGAGTTTCTGCATTAGCTTAGACAAAGAAGAGATCAGCAGATAATGATCACTAGTATTCATCTTAGCCGTGGCACCAAGAAGCTCCTGAATTTCTGCAAAATTTTCAGAAGTTCCAGGGGTCAACAAGAAGTCAGAAAATAATGATGACACTTTTTCATTTGTAATGAGGTAATTTCCAATGTCTTCAAGTGGGATTGCATCAAGTGAAATCATTTTTATAACCTCCCATGCATCTTCTGTATTAAAATGGGTCCTGTTTAAAGTTATCTCATTCCAAATCACTGCAGCCATAGTCAGAATATCCTGATTTTCTTTTCCATAGGGATTAGAGTAGAAGAATTCCTCACTATCACCTTCATACAGAGGAAGTATTTCTTGAAATATTCTTTCTAAGTCCAGAGTGCTGTCTGTGGAAGACGTTGAGTTGAAAAAGAGTTTTGATGAACTGTACAAATCATTCAGATCTGAGGATTTAATTCCTTCACTGGAATTACGAAAGATCTGATGTACTAATGTTTTTCCAGGAGCTACCCCAAAGTCCACAAGGATTAGAGCCTTCTTCATCATTTCCAGGAGTTTCACATACTCACCCACTTCTGTCAGGTTCCATTTGGAGGTCAGCACGTTGCCAGTGGCGTGCCACAGCCGCGAGAAATGTCCCCACTCGGACTGCAGGGGGGCATCTCTGCTCACTTGGAGCAGTTCATAAATGCTGCTGTTCCTCACGGAAGCAACCAGTAACAGCTGGGAGAGCAGAGGCAGCCTGTGCCAGCCTGCTGAGCTGTCAGAAAAATTCAGGGAGTCCAGCACTGTTCCATTCAGCATGGCAGGAATCAGCATGTTCAAAAGCTGAGATGGGAGCACATCGTGGACCGGGACGGGGCAGGAGGCATTACTCTGCAGCAGCCCCTCCGAGACAGCAGTCAGTGCTCTCACCTTCTCCTGCACCCAAGAGCCTTCCACCTCAGACACAAGGTTTAATTTGGAAAGGAAACTCAGAGAAAAATGCAGAGATTGGGTGATGCACGACAGCTCCTTGCAGAAGCGCTCACTGCTGTTCTGGTAGACAGCAGCAAACTCTGGAGACAGCTTCAGGTTTGCTATGGCAAGCTGGAACACTTTGCTGAAGGTGTCATTGGCCATTTGTCCATCCTCCATGCCCACGGAATCAAAGAGGGGCTTGCAGGGGCTCCTGGCCAAGGACTCCCCTAGAGTGGCATTTTCAAACAGCATCTCAACTGCTACGTGGAGCACGTCTTCAAAAGAGCAGTTCTGGAGGGCCCCATCACCACTGTTGCTGTTCTCAAGGAAAGGACTCAAGGCCAAGTGCAAGAACTCCCAAACCTTTGCCTCTAGGGAAGTATTGGGCTGTGAGGAAGACTGGCTGAACTCCTGCAGTAGAAGATGTGTTAAGTTATACACAGGGTTAATTATTTCTTCCCTGGAAGCTTCACTGTCGCTTGTATAATGAAGGATTTTCATTCCTGTCGTCAGCAGTTCAGACAAGCTCTCGAAGGTTTTATTGTCAAAATTAAAGAAAAGATCTATAGATTTTAATTTACTGACATTATAATTCAGCTGTAAGTCTTTTAATATATACAAGGTCTTTTGGATGGCTTGAGTGACTAGTGAGATATTGGCTACTCCAGAGCTTTCCCCAAACTCTTTAAACACGGCTGCTATAAATTCTGACAGCTGATCCAACTGTTCACTGAAGACACCAGTTGAATTATTATTCAGCTTTTGTAAATGGCTGTTTAATACCTCTAAGAACTGCCCGTAGGCCATGATGCCTGTGCTGTTCCACTTCATCGACCTCAGCTTCTCCCCGAGGCGCCAGTAGACATTCAGCTCATCCCACCAGGCTTCCCCCATGGAACTCTCCACTTCCCGCATCAGCTCAAACACAGGCAGCAGTAGGTACTGATAACCCACATTCGTGCCTGTCATTATAAAAAACATCCTCTGCAGAGCTAGGAGCTGCTCTGGAAAGTTCCTGTAGGACACAGGCTTAAGAAGATCATCAGAAAACAAAGACGATATTTCTTGCATTCCGTTTAAATGGTCTCTGAAGTCTTCCAGAAGTGATGGCATGCTCGTGGAGAGCAACATTTTGAGAGCATCCTTACTAAAATTGGAATTGTTTGACAAAACTGGATTCCAAATCATTGTCGCTAATTTTAAAGCGCTCTGAATTTCTTTCCACTGGGTCATTATATCAAAGATGGAAGTCCCATTAAAGTCACTCAGTAATTGCAGTGATGTGAAGTTATAGATTTCATCAATTATTTCCTTATTATATAGTTCCTTTAATTTATAATCATGACGTGGATTCCTTCCCAGTTCAAGAAATGCATACAATCTCTGTAATGTTTCATTCTTCAAATTTCTGAATAGATTTAAGCTTTTTAATTCACTTCTATTCATTTTTTCCTCAAAGCCTTTTAAACCATGTACATGCTTTTGTATGGCTTCTAAATCATCTGAATTAATGGACCTCTTGGAGTCTTTTCTACCAATCTCTGGTGACTTTATTTTTCTGGAGGGGAACAAAAAAGTGTTTTAGTGAATATGAAATCAATGCAAGTGGAAATGTAAGGTGATTTAGAGCAAAGATCATGGATTTGAATTACACTGTTACTAATATCCCTTTAGCTAATGTCTTACCTTAGAACTTCCTCCAATTCAGACACTAATGTCTGCTTGTCTTTCCAGTTAACAAAGGAATGACAAATGTATCTGGTCACCCAAGTTTTTTCTTTATCTACAACAAAGATGTACAGAGTGTATTAGTAAAGACCACATAATTTTGGAACCTGGAAAGAGTTCTGTGGCAAATCTGTCCAGGGTAACACGCACGCGTGAAGTGAGGCTCCTACCACAAGGCAATATCCTGGTTAGAAACCTGAGTGCTCTTTTGGGGTGTAACTCTCCCTGGCCCCCTGAAGGAAGTGAGGGCACTACCTGGTTTCATAGAAAGGATTTTCCACCTTGGGAAGAATTCCATGCCCCTGTGATCTGGGTGCTGAAAGTCCTCCTCCCACTTTAGGAGCACTTTGCTATGAGTAATGCAGGATAAGGTGGCCAAGTATTTATTACGGTTTCTTTCCCCTCGTTTAGGGATGCTTTTTTACTCTTCACACATAAGCTTTGTCTGCAGCATCATTTATGTCCCCCATAGCCATTTACACTCACCTTGCTATCCCCATGTGTCCAGTCCTCTCACTAGCCCCATCTCCATGTTTTCCCTACTTGCACTGCATTAATCTTTCTGCTTATCCACCTCAACTTCCACAACCTCCATGAAACAAGCAGGGAGTGGACTGCAATTATGGATCTGCCTCTTGAAGCAGACCTTTCCCTTGCCTGCTCACACACCCTCAGTTATAGGGGGATGTCCAGGACTGCCTCTGCTCTAAGTGACAGGAATTTAGAGGAATGGCCAACCCGGATGCAAACAGCTTGTTGTGCAGCCCAGCCCCAGCCCCTGCCTTGATATGCTGAGGTGATTTTGACAGAATCCACAACCAGAGACAGATTTTGACATCACCCCCCAAAAAAGAAAACCAAGGTATAAAGTTACTGCTCCCTACTTCCACTGAGACTGCAAACTAATGTTAATTCATTGTCCACTGACAAAACCAAGCTTTTTTACTTCTCTGTTTGAAATGATGTGTTTTATTTGCACTTGTAAAAGGCTGAAAGAGGAATCCAACATGCTGAGCCCTGAACAGTGTGCAATCTGTATGGTTACTTATTAGCCTGCAGTTTGCTTCTCCTCAGCACCACAGCTTTTCAGCAGAGATATGACTCTATGGAGGAGCCTTACCTTGCTCCAAGCAGTTCAGGGAATATGGAGGATCGGTAACCCCATTCTGAACAGGTTTGAATGTATCATCAGTCACAAGTGATGCAGAGACATTCTGAGCTGCCAGCACAACACTATGGGGGGAGGGGGGGGAAGGAATAAGGAGTGGAGGGTCAGGTGGGGGCTGTGGCGTGGCGTGGCTGTGCAGTGTGTCCATGGGACCACGTGGCCACAGAGGAGGTGCAAACCCCGAGGATTCCCGTTCCCTCCGAGGCTGCGAGTGGAGGCGCCAGATGTGGCAGCATTAGGGAGGCAAAGAACCTTTAATCCCAGGCCGAGCATCCACGTGAGCCATGCCCCCCTGCTTCTTAAGGCTCCCACGCAAGGGCAGTCCTGGGTGTGCATTGGTGGCAGGGGGGGAACTCTGGCGGGGGGGTCGAGGCCAGGACAGGGATCACGTGCGCTTTGTAGGACGGGGGCTTAACCAGGTTACACAATGCACTCGACTGGAGAGCATTACTGGCATCCAGCAGGGCGGGGAAGAGGGGGAAATGAAATAGCCTGCTATGAAGGGAAGGGGGATTTCCAATGCCAGTGATTGCACAGGGCTTGGGTTGGGGAAAGGGTCAACAAGGGACAACATGGCTGACCACAATTCCTGCAGGAAAAGCCGAACAGACTGTGCTGGTGGTGCGTTGTATCCCTGGTGAAATTTGATGGGCAGAGTTGTAAAGGACAAAGTATAGACTGAATTAGGAACCTGTTACTATCTGCAGGAAATTTAGGAGATGTGCAAACAGGTATGCGTACGCTTGCACACAAAGTTAGCTGGACCGAAACAAAGATGTGTTGTGCTCCAAATGGCAAATAAAGGGGGCATCTGAGCTTGCTGCTTATGCTCTAAACAGGGCACAAAGTAAGGGAAGGCTTGCCATGGGGAGCCACTGAACACAACTGCCATCTCCATCCTATAGCACTTCATTCCCTCCCTTGCCCATTTCAGGAGATGCAAAGCTGCTGCTAAAGCAAAGATACTTAAAGTCAAGAGAAGCACGTAGACAGAGCGGTCACTTCTGCACAAAAAGAATAAGTACTCTATCTCCCATTAAAGAGTAAAGATGCTTTTTTCCTTACCAGTTCACCATCATAGCCGCATTGTTTTCTGCAATGAATGGCAGCTCCGCTCTCGCCTTCATTGTTGCCAAGAAAAAGATCCAAAGGATGTACTGGAGCATCTCCTACAAGCTCGTCCTGCTCCTCAGAGCAAGAAAACTATCCAGCTCAGGGAGTGAGTGCTCCAGCGTGTCAGCTCCAGGCCACTTCCAGTTTGCCGCTTTGCCTGTGAAAACTCTTTGTACTCCTCTGCCCAAGGAAACAGGGGACTTTTCAGACAAATCCCAAAGTTTCTGCACAGTAAACACCTCCCTCCTGTATTTAAGATTTATGCTAATAAATGCTTGATTTCCAACGTCAAGATTTTATATTAATGTCCTGGGTTACATCTGGGCTGGCTGGATTCTGATTGCAGGGTGGATCACAAAGAGCAGGACACAGATTGTAACCAGGGATTAGCAAAATACAAAAATCCGATTTTGCACAGGGAAAGCATCAGTCAACGATGGATTTTCTGGGCTTCATCAAGCTCGTAGGAGGCCAGTAATCAGCATTACTTACGAATGGCTGTTGAAGGCATTTCTTCCTTCTATTGAATTGTTGAACGTGAAAGAGAAAAACCAAATAGCTATTGCATAAATCCAAGTTCTTGGATCTTTTGTGGCTTTTATGACACACAAGTCAAACTACACAGCCCTTGCGGCTGTGTAGACAAAATGTGTATGTCATAGGTCATTTATACTCTTCTTTCTAGCAGACTTCCTTTTTCTAAATGGAAATGCTGAACCTGCACCAGTCCCTTGGGATTCTGCTGATTTTGTAGGCAAGCTGCTAAGTTTGGCTGGCTTCTCAGAAAAAAATGTCCTGGCATTCCTAATTTATCAACCAGTCTTGAAATTTGGAACATTTTAGCCGTGCCACAGAAAATAACTCTGACATGGACCACCTGTTTGTTATTTTGGCTGTTTGTTGTATTTTGTGGGGTTTTTTTGTTGTTATTTTTGTTGTGGTTGTTGTTGTTGTTGTGGAGGGGGGGGGGTTGGTTTTTCTTTTGGTTTTGGTTTTTCTGTGCTAACATCCCCAGATGTCATTTCCCCAAATGTGAGGATATTTGACTACTCACACTGCTTCCAAGAGACCCAACATCTGTTATATCCTGGTGGTACAAGTGCTAAAAACAATCAATTACAGGACTTGAGTCCAAGTGGATCTTGCTGCTTTCCAAAAATGGTTGCCCAATTCTGTTCCCCATACCCAGAATCTCTCATAGATAACTCAGGATCTGCAGTGGCACAAAACAAAACATAAACCCACTCTTTTATATTCTGCCAGCTGGAGCCTGAGCTCTGTAATATCCAAAGCCTAAATAATAAAAGAATTGTTCAACTCTTCATTTTGCACCAAATAATTCTGGTTTTTCTCTGGAGATGAATCTTCCCCCTGCATCACTATAAAAGGACACACGCATTTTTCATGGGCCAAAAATATTCTGGATGTCAGCGTGGTCAGGGAGGTGGCGTCACAGACCTAATGTCAGGATCTTGCCAGAACAGCCATTAATAGATCTGAGTGGCGGTATATCGAATAACAAACAAGCCTGGGGCCTGGTCCAGCTTCATTAAAGTACTCAATTGAATCTCAACATAATGGCAATAGAAGAATGCTTGTAAGATTCTGGAAAATTTGTAAGCATGATCTCCAGAATTCCATCAACTAGATACCAAAAAAATACTGTAGCAGCTTTTAAAGCACAAAAAAACCCTTAAGACCAGCAGAAGCACAGTAGAATAGCTCTGTGAAGAAATGCAGCCATTCCTGCTCTAGGGCTTTTCATTAGTACTAGATTTGTTTTTGTTTAATAACAATAATTTGTTTTCTGCAGTGTTGAGTGGACTCCATCAGGAACAGGATTCTCTTCTAAGTGCTACATAAATCTATAACAAAAATTAGCTCTTGCTTAAGAAAGCTTATGGTTTAAGGATAAAGAGTGACTTTACAGAAGTAAAAGGGAGCTTTGTCACTGCAGCAGAGCCAGTATCTTGTTCTATATAAACAAAGGCAAACTCAGGCAGCTTTGAGCTTTACTTTAAGCTGTGGTCCCAGGGCATTGAAAACAAAGCTGTGGGGTTTTCTTAAGCCCTAAGTCTGCTGGATGAAGTATTCCCAGTATAGGCATTTTTGAAAGGGACAGCATGGGAAATCAGATAAGAGATCGGCTGGAAGAAAAGTGAGTACAAAATCAAGGTGCTATCCTTATTTCAGTGGAGAAAAGAGCTTTGGTAGGTTAAAGAAAATGGTAAGGTAGAAATCAGCTGTGAAGGGCCATCAAATATAGACATTGATTTTCTGCATTTTAAAAAGGAAAAAAGAGGGTCCTGTTCCTTCACTGAAGCTATGTAGATTTTTTTTTTTCTTTTCCAGCCCTGAAAGCATACTGTCAAAATCAATAATACACATCGTCACTCTGTTGCAAGCAGGGAAACTGTGACTCAAACACATCCCAGTGCAGTAGCAACTGAGAAACAGATTACAGGCACACAGATCCTGCTGGCTCTTATCATCCACAAACTAAATAGTCCTAAATAAGGAGAAAGTAGGGTTCCTCCTGAGACCATTGCATGTTCAGCATCCCTGGTTCAGTATTACTCTAAATGGAAGGGAATTAGGTGATGCTTCATGGGGGTTTTCTCCCCAGTTTCACAGCATTCCCTGTCCTTCACATCACTCTTCAGGGGACCGTTTCACCAGAAAATCAGACTCCAGAGAAAGACATAAAGATTGAGGCTGGATGTCAGTTAAGGTATTTCTGTGTTATTTCAGTATTTCTGTCTAAAATCCTCAGCATGACCAAGGTCTGTAAAATGGATCCAGAATAGCAGAGCTCCTGTAGAGCATAACATATCAGTGCAGCTATACCTGCAAAACCCCTTTCTCTGTAAACCTGTTCTCTGCTAATTAGCCATATTGTTGCTTAGAAATAATCTTCCAAATCTAATTGCTTAGCAATGCTGGCCACAGCTCAACTCGGGCTATTTACTCAAGGCAGAAGCAGTCTGTTGTATATTTGCCTTTTGTGGCTGGTCTGTAGAGACTATCAGTCAAGTCTTGCAACAGAGATTATAGCTATAGTTGTTTTGTCTTTGGAGGACAGTATATATTTTGGAACAGGCATTACTCTGATTCATCAGTACCCAACTGAATGATGCATGCTTTTAAATTAATTTTATATCAGTGTGAGTGGAGAACTGCTAGGGCTTGAAGGGATGAGTTGTTTTTCATTCTTACATTTTGTTTTTAACTCTTATTTTCCTAGGCAAATAGTAGCATGCTTTTAGCTAGTAAGATTCTGGCTTTGGGGAGCAGTTACCATCATGAATGGCCTTCAGTAACAACTATATGGTTTTCCAAGAACAGTCTGAAAGAGCTGGTTAAGTCTTGATTTTTCTCTGAAACATTAGGGAAGGTGACAGCTGGTCTGTCGATTTTGGAGTGCATTTTTTTAGGCTTTTAATGAAAATTAGAGGAGCCAATAAAAGATAGATTAAGGCAATGCTGTGAATTTGGCATATAAAAAAGACATGGAATTTAGCACTGCTGTGGCAGCTTTCAGTGAACTCTCCATGCATGTAGTACAATATTCATTGCACAGGTGAACAAGACATGGCACAATGTCTATCCAGAAACAGATTCTCTTTCCAGGGGCTAAAGTGTACCAAATTCTAGGAAAGCTGCATGCACTAGAGGGATTTTTTTTCCAGGAGGAGCAATCTGAAGGGTTTGGGTACTCAGATCAGTAAGACATCCCAGGATCCATACGCAAAGTGGCAATTTTTGCAGCATACACTGAGACAGGCAAGCCCTAAAGTGTGATGCAGAAGGTGTCTGGATCCATTTTCATTCTTGAAAACTGATGGCATGGCAGTAACAGTTGCCCTAATGAGGTTAAGTACTGCAGCTAAATCAGATTTCTAAGAGTAGAAGACCTTAATCGTTAGTACAGTATGAGAGTTTGTAAGAACAAGTCAAAAACAGGCAGGGCTGAGGCAGTGCCAGCAAGTCAAATTTTTTAAGCCTGTGGACATCACAACATTCCAGGTGCATAGGAGGACTGCAGCTTTTCAGCGTAGTAGGAGTAGTTAGTTAGTCATTGTCTTCTGGTTTTGGGGACTGAAAGTGAAGACTGTGAGGATCTAGCAGCACCTCTGTCTCAAGTCCTGGTTTTCCACAGAATAGAAATCCAGATATTTTTCATGCAATTAAGAATGGCTGAGTGGTATCCTCAAAGGGGGGGTTGGAGCTGGCCTCATTAAGTCCCTAAATCAGTAAGCCTTCTTTATTTTACCTACATGCACATTTTTCTCCTTCTAGGTGAATATACTATTATGACAGCCCATTTTCATCTGAAAAGAAAAATTGGTTATTTTGTCATCCAAACATACCTTCCTTGCATTATGACTGTGATCTTATCACAAGTGTCATTTTGGCTAAACAGAGAATCTGTCCCTGCTAGGACTGTCTTTGGTGAGTATCTACCTCTCTCCTACAACACAGACAAGATTGTTCTGGCTTGTGGAAGTGATTTACTGTAACAAAACCACAGTTCACTAATTGTTTATTTCTGCTTGACATGTTGTAGATGTTTCCTCATTTTCTTCCAGTTTAAACTCAAAATTCATTTAAAAAACAGTGTCTGGGCTTTTTTTTGCAAAGTTATGACAGAAATTGTTCAAGACTCAATTACATGAAATTTAAGGACATAAGACACAAGCATCAGATTGCTGTGATTTGTGTTGGGTTTTTTCCATTTGGGTGAAATACTGGATGGTTTAGAACAAAAAGTACTCTAGCTAAGCGTTCGAAACAGATTTTATTTCAAGACATTTTGTTTATCTCTGTTGTAGGATGTTTATCTGGGAAAACCATGTCGAGGTTAATTAGTGACAATTATCTCTATTACCATCAAACAAATTAATATGTATTTGCATTTAGAAAATGTATATTTGCTAAAGAAACTGTTATGGCAAAAACCTTTGGGGTGTCATTAAGTCACTTCATTTATCACTAGAAGATTGCAGAAAATAAGCACTCTCATAAATGAAGGTTGATGAAATACAAAATTTTCACTAGATGAAAAATGAGGGGAGGGGGAACAGTTTATTATGTAAAACTTTGTTCAGCTGTCCTTAAAGGAGTCATTCCTCTGTACAAACCTACTGAAATCAGCTTGTAGCTTTGATGAAAAATGAGCTCAGCAAGTTGTTATGGTGAGAATACAGGTAGCATCATCGCTTTGCTGACTGAGGGTACTCATTCTAGATTTACAAAGCTGTAACAGAGTTGAATTTTGTGCTCTGGGGAAATCCACAGATGAAAGTAGCAACAACTTTGCCAGTTACTGGCCTATGGAAAAGAAGGAGCTCTGGTCAAGGAAACCAGTAACAGTCAACAATTTCATACATGTGATTTCCATGTAAGAAAACAAACTAAGTAATCCCACTTTATTTTAAGAATTACAAACACTGCATTTGTGTTACCCTAAAAATACTTATTTGAATACATTATGGGCAGAGGCTTTCATTTTGGTCTTACTCTTTTGGACCATAATACACAAACACTGATTGACTTCATGTGGCCTTCTTAGGTGTCCTGAACTGAGACCTGTTCAGAACTCATTTGGGATCCCATAAGGGTTAGCAAACTGATCTCTGCCTCTTTTATTTTTATCTTTGCAGGAGTAACAACAGTCCTCACCATGACCACCTTAAGTATCAGTGCCCGTAACTCTTTGCCAAAAGTGGCCTATGCTACTGCAATGGACTGGTTTATAGCTGTTTGCTATGCCTTTGTATTTTCTGCATTGATTGAATTTGCAACAGTCAACTATTTCACCAAGAGGAGTTGGGCATGGGATGGCAAAAAAGCCCAGGAAGCTGCGAAAATCAAGGTGCTTAATTAGCTTTTTAAAATACCTAAAATAAAAAGCAGGTACTCAGTATAATTCAAATAACTGAATGGTCAGTTTTCAGTTTCTTCATGAAAAAGTTATTTAATTACCTCATGACGTACTTTCACCTTCCTATAGCGGAAAATTTGTAAGGAAATATGACACCTTCTCTTCATGGAGATAGACTACCAGTCTCTATCATCTATATGAAGAGGACTTTTTACCGAAGAATATTGGGCATTGAGTACACATGGCATGGGATTTCAGTGATCAGAATTCTGATAATAGCAGACTTATACTATGAAACTTATCTCTGCAGAGCCCTTCCTCTGTGCTCTCCTAAATAAATGGCAAAGCTCAACTGAGCTCCAGGAGTCAGGGTTTCACCACAGTATCCCCCCGCAAAAAGGGACAAAAGAGTGGTTCTGTGAAAACACAAACTTTTGAGTTTCATGCTGAAATGAAACTTTTGGAGTAGGAGTGACTCTTGGTAAAACATCTAGAGAGAGCTTGTACCTGCAGGCATCCCAGAAGAGCCATACAAAGGCAATGAGCCCTTCCCCACACTCTGCTGCAGGCAGGGGAGGGAGGTTCACATCTTGTCAGCTGCCCATGGGGCAGCAACCTCTGCAGGTGCAGGACCACATCACCCTGACAAAAGGCACTGCTAATGCGTGTGCCAGGTGGGATGCAGGTCCAGCCAGTCAGTCTCAGCTTTCTCTGGCATCAGGGAAAGTTTCACCTGAGTAAGGGCTACAAAATCAAGGCAAAACCATCTGTTTGGTAGTCAAAGTCAAAACAGCCAACAGGCTTTATTAGCATGATTGATTATGGTGCTTAGCTTTTTTGGTTAATATCTTGAGAACGTTTCCACTTTCTGCTCCTGTGGTCTAATGTTTTTTTTTTTACACTGCAGAAAAAAGAGCGCAACTTGCTGGGAAATAAATCAACTAATACCTATACAACTGGGAAGATGACCCCTGCCCCAAACATGCCAAAGGACTCAGCCCCATCTGTCATCTCAAACACTACATCTGCTCCAGTGAAGTCTGCAGAAGAAAAGCCTGCTGAAAGCAAAAAGACTTACAACAGCATCAGTAAGATTGACAAAATGTCCCGGATAATTTTTCCAGTGCTGTTTGGAACTTTTAACTTAGTTTACTGGGCCACATATTTGAATAGGGAGCCTGTAATTAAAGGTGCCAATTCTCCAAAATAAACTGAAGTACTCTGAAGCCACATGTGAGCCATATTTACAAAGCAGATGCTACCAAGGAAAATTTGAGATCCAGATGACTTTCTACATTTGGGCAATATTCTTCAGGAAGTTTTTTGCATGTTTAATAATATGTACAAATAATATTGCCTTGATTGTTTCTACATGTAACCTCAGATGTTTTGGAGAGGATTATATTACTTACAGCAACAGATCTTTATAAAAGATCAGAAGACATTGAACATGGCTTCTTTGCTGCTGAGTATCTTGCATTGATAGTTTACAAATAAAATAAGTTATATTTTTTAACTGTTCAAGTGTACTACATATCGTGGTTTTTATACTTCAGATGTACAGTCATACAAATATAGGCTTAACCTATATTTTACAGAAGAGCTCTACTATTGTCATCTGATAAGTTACTGAGTAACGCCAGTTGTAAATGTGCCAAATTATTAAGTGTAGGGCTAGTTTGAGCACCTTTACTAGTTAGTGCTTTGCTCCACAGATAAAACTGCTCAGCCCAATTTTCATTGGAAGTTAAATACAGTGCAGTAAATCCTACTGGGACTATGCTGATCACTGCTTGAGACTCTAGCTTGCAGTGAAATAACATAGGGAGCAGAATGCTACTTGTGTAAACAAAGGTGGTGGAATCTTGCACTTAAACAAAACTGTTTGGATTCTGCATTCCAAGAAAATTTCTCCGATGATTCTCAGTATTTAGTCCAAAAATTCAGAGTTATATTGCATGAAATTAATATAGATTAGGAAAATACTTGTGCAAATAAAACTTTTAACAACAGCAGTAGACATTTTAATCAGGGCAAAGTAAATGATGTTTGGACATTTTCCCAAGAAGAAGATTGTGTTACATTAGCAGAGATTATGCTGCAATAATTATTATTTGTTTCCCACAGCAAAAATCAGTCAGTTAACACTAAGAAATGTGATCAGAAAAAAAGATGTACTTCATGACAGCAAGGTGTTTTAGTGACAATATTGACAGAAAGGTCTTTGTACTGTCCATCTGAAACTTTTCTATAAAACGCCTTGCTGCTGACAATATGTTTCGCTTTCACAATGAGTGAGAAAATGCAGCTCTTTCCTCCTTGGCATCCTTTAATTGTTCCAGAAGCCTTTGTAATTAAATCTTAATGTTTAAATAAAAAATGCATTCAACATTTTATTGCAAAATGTCATTCTTATACTGGTTATCCTTTTAGAAAGACCAAAAAGTCACACCACAGGAGCTGAAGAACTAACTGGAAAGCACACATGCATGCACTTGATCACATGTGTGCACATGACACATCTTCCCTGTTGCCCAGAAAGGTACATGTCTTGAAGACAGTGAATTGAATTGTTTCAGAATTAGGTGCTATCTTGCTATGGAGCATCAGCCCTGTGATCTTTTTGGGACAGAGGAGAGTTTGGGCTTCACTTTGAGGTGAGGGTCTGATCTGAGACTGGCTGGCTGTTGGGGTTTCTTGTGTGTCTTCTCTTCAACTCTTTCATTCCTAAACATTGCCAAGAAAACAATCTCGTACATTATTCCTTTTTGAAGCTTTTTGTTTGATGCTGTGGAATGAGAAATTTACAAATGCTCAGTAGCAATGGAGAAGCATGGGATTGGACAGATGACCGGGTGCTGATGAAGAGAAGCAATGGAGGAACGTGCCCATCTATTCAATGCTATCCTGAGACAATGTGAGAATGTGGATCTCTGTTTTCATGTAGGCTTCCCATGTGTGATTGAGCAGCCACACACCATCATCACTTTGGGGGATCCCTTTGGCCCTCTGGGGATCAAAAACAATGATAAATTGCAGTGTCTGTTGGGAGGCAAAATTTTATAAAGTCCCATGGCTATTTCTTGAGATAAGAAACTCAGAGATTTTAATAACTGAGTTTCCTGACTGAGAAACTCAGAGGCATCCTTACAGCATCTTCTCTAGGCTGCTCCAGAGGGTTTCTGTGCTTTGTTTTATTTGCTTACACGCAAGTCTGACTCTTACTCTGTATGCCTCAGTATTATTTCTGGTTTTGATTGCAGGACTCAGTACCAAGACCTCTAAATCTGATCTATTTTACTTTCATGGATAGTCTCATCTTCAGTGAATATGGATCTACCTGCAGAGAGGAAAGTAGCATGGTTGCCAGATCAGATTGTTTGCTTTATTCTAGTAAACAATTTATTGGTGTTTACCTGTTGTATAGAGGACCTGATAATTACCTGCCAAAAGCATGTGGCATCACAGGCGTTCTGCACAAAAATCACTTTCAGTTGCATTGACTGTCACTTACTGTGTTTGAAGGTAAAGGTGGAAAATAATGATTAAAACTTGCTAAATCAGGTTGAAGTTTCCTAATCCTTGCTGAGAACTGAAACAATAGAAGAAGCCACCTTGCAGTATGTGCTTGTGCAGGAACACTAGGTGTTGTCCCATAGCTTGGAAGATGTTTCAATAAACCAATAGATGCAAGACTGGAATACTTAAATGCCACTGCCTCTCATTACACAATACCTAACAATTCAAATCTCTCCACAGTCAGTGAAACTGTTTGTGTGGGAGACCATTACTCACTGATATGGCATCTGAATTGTGGGAGATGGGAGCATTTCCCAGATCCTGGCTCAGACAAAACACCTTGGCCTTGTCCTGCTCCAGGCTGGGGTAGTATCTGGATGTGCATCAATCTCCTCTGGTTTCCCCTGGAAGTAGCTTGGTCTTTTGGGAGTGGAGTGAGCTGTGTCACTGTCACCCCCATGGATGAACTGGGACCCTGCAGGACACATCTACTTCACAGCTTAGTCACAGCCAAAGAGAATAATAAATAGGAATTGCTTCTCATCAGGGTTTTTCCTATATGCTTTATGAAAAAAAAAGAGTTGAAAAGTGAATTACAACAATTCAACACCACGGAGTAAGTCTGCTGCCAAAATTTCTTACATACACCCATTAAGAATGCAAGAACAAGGCAAATACAATGGAAAAGGTCTTTTATTTCTGATATTTGATCTGTGCCAGCTTACTCCAAGGATGAATTTAAGCAATAACATGTTTTCTAAAGCTTAACCTTCTTCTGTTGTTTCAAGTTGTGTTCTGATTTTTTTTGAAATGGCACCTTCTGTGGAATAGCTAAACATATTTGTATGAAACTGAGAAGGAAATTATTTTACTAAATAATCTTGTCTTTCAGAAATTCTTGCTCAATGTGTGAGTTAAACTTTCAAAAAAACTGAATGAAACTGCTATGCTATTCAGTTATGCAGGCAAGATGAATGTTGCACTTGCACAGCTATTTGTGTTTTAAATCTGGAGATAAAGTTCTTTGTAATAAGGATGTATTTCCCCTGATGCCTTTGCTTCTCAGATTGAAATTGACCAAATTGCTTTAACTCTTTATTGCTTTTTATATGTTTTTATGTCACTACAAATACTTGAGCATAGTCATTGCATGGTGACTCTCAGATGACATCCTCGCTTTACCGAGTTTTTGCCCTCCACTATGTTGTTGTAGATATTTGCTGAGGAAGACAGAAAGACTGGAAGTTTGATTTTATGAAGCCCAAATGAATTCTGAAAGATCTTCCTAGGATTACCACTAATTTAAACTCAGGTGGAAGTGTCCTGTTCTGTAGTGCATTATTTGCCTTTTCATTGCCATCCTCAAAAGCAATTATCACTCCTCACAGTCATCATGTCTTAAAAGCTGCTGTTTAAATTGGCCCTGGCTAAAAACAAAGTGGAAATGAAATTGAGAATGTTGATTGAAGATACCAACTTATTGCAGTTAGACAAATTTAGAGACTTTTGAAAAATACTGATAGTTTGCAACGGACTGGACCAGCAGTGATAGGCTGGATTTGTAGGTGGGAAAATTACTACACATAGGACAAAAAACTCCCACGTAACTTGTCACATATATGATAATAAATGCTGGAACCAGCCACCAATGGCAGTTTTGGCCTCTGGGCTCAGTTCTTCATTCACTACAGGCTGGTATTGACATCCTCAGGAAAACTGCTCAGGGGTCTGTCTTCCCTCTTCTGCCAGCATGTGGATGGAAAGGTGCTGAAAGGCTCAGGAGAGCTCTGTGCTGAAGGACAGAGCTGAGGGCACACAGAAAGTGTTTGGGCCTGAGGTTCAACTCCCTACCTCAAGCAGAGTTAATTATTTATAGAAGCAGA
This sequence comes from Acropternis orthonyx, assembly GCA_035583155.1. Lineage (NCBI taxonomy): Eukaryota > Metazoa > Chordata > Aves > Passeriformes > Rhinocryptidae > Acropternis > Acropternis orthonyx. The sequence goes on along the minus strand of JAWWEU010000001.1, from coordinate 86,880,969 downwards.
GTGTTTCCAGCAGTAGCAACAGAGACCTTCAGTCAGAATAAACTGGCTCTAGACTCCTATAAAATCTCTAATAAGCCTCCAGTTGGAGGACTCCAGAAGCTGTAGGACATGGATTTCAGGCCTTTCCTTGTATGTCTCAGAGCAGACCCAGTTCCCTTCTGTGCTGCTCATGGTATAGGGAGCGCTGGGGTGCCAGGAAAACCACCAGCATGGCTCTCCTTCAACATTTAATCTCAGAAAAGTTCAGGTGCCCAAACTGTTCAGTGCTACAGAGGAGGCTCCCAGTTTGAGCAAATGAGACACTTGATCTGTGAGTGTCATTCCTTTCCTCAGCATTTCCCCCCTTTTTTATGCTAACTAGCCCCTTGCACAGCTACTTTCAGGGACTCATACTTTCCCACTGCACAAGACATACCACAAAGGTATCCCTCAGCTTGAAAAGATAGTCACCTCCTGTGAAAATGCAGTGAAAGGTAAATTAAAGCGTGGATCCATTTGATTGAGCTAGAGAACATAAACGCTTTACTATCATTACAGGATATTATAAAATGTTCTTTTGTTAAAACTGGATAATCATTACCTGAATACACAATCTGAAAAGGCTCAGCAAAGGCAGAGTGTACTTAAAAGTAAAATAAAAGCATGTTAGTATGAAGAGAAGCAGAAATGACCGAGGCATGAAGTGTGACGAGGAGTGGTGCTAAAGTATCGCTTTGGCATTAACACATAGCTCACCGAGGCCAACAGAAAGAAAACCTTAAACATCACCTTTTCTTTTCGCTTACAGCCTGAGGAGAAGAAGGCAAAAATTACTGAACCATGTAATTCCGCTCGAGCCTTGGGGCTGGCTGCCACACTGCAAGGGAAGAGGAACTATGGAGGTCTTCCCGGAGGGCTGGATGACTCGATGGCCACATATAGCTGCGGCGGCGGCACACGGTAACACGGGAAACCGAGCGCTCTGCCGCCGGCTGGAGGCAGCCCGGGGTAGGGGCACCCGCTACCATCCCGAGCGCTTCCCCCCGCCGCCGCCAGAGGATCCCGCCGCCACGGCTGGAGGTGGCGAGGGCGGGACCGGAGGAGAGGCGGAGCCGCCGCTGCAGGGGCACCACCAGCCCTGGCCGGGAGGGGAGGGGACCGAGAGCCCGGACGCCCGAACGGGAATGCGGCGGTGGGGTGCGCTCGCCACCTCTCTTCGTGAATCGCTGCCGGTGTGTCTTTCCTCACAGTCTTATTGTCACGATACCACCTGGGTTCCTTGTGCCGCCCCTCGGGCGGTGGCAGAGGCCGGGCGGCCACCAGCAGCCCCCGCCCTGGCCGCCGCAGCCTGCTCCGGCGCTGCAGCATCGCCCCAGCTGTTCGCGCTGCCGGGCTCTCGGGCAGAAGGGTCGGGGTCAGGCTAAGCTCTTATTTATTCAAATTGTGTGTGAATACACACATTTTTCTATATGGCCAGCGCAGGGGTAACTGGCGATGGCGAAGCCCCTCCCTGCATGGAGGGCGCTTGCCGTTCTTGCTTTCCAAACGCGCGGGCACTGCGAACCAGGACGTGGGTACCGCGACCTCGGAGCATTAAGTGACGTTTTCATAAGCACCAACCCTCAGGAAACCTTCAGGTGCTTGCAGACTCTGGCCGTGCTGTGGTGCCGCTGGGACTCACGGGCACCAGCGGGAGTTTCTCCCGTCGCTGCGAGGCGGCGGGTCCCCCGCTCGCCCCGTCCCGCCTCCCGCCCGCCCCGCAGCGCCGGTGTTCCCGCAAGCTTCACATCAGCGGATCGGCGTGCTGCCTGACCGGCACATAGCCATTCCTGCTGAAATCCAGGCAACCCCTGAGTTTCCACTGTCCCTTCCCTTCGCTTTTTTTCTCAAGGCAACAGGCAGCCTGAATTGCACCCGCACTTCTCTGCTGGTAGAGGAAAAGAGCACAAGCCTTGTAACAATTGGTTATTAACAATTCGCAGTAATTGCAATTAGCCAAAGTAAATACGAGAGAACTGTATAATCCAGTAAAGAGGCGTTCAGGTTGAAAAAAACCTCCAAAATCAGAAAGGTTGAAAAACCCCCTAAAGTGCATGACTGGGAATTAATTGCCTGGCTCACAACGGATTTTCCCTAGGCGGTCTCGTTCCTTCAATAGATAACTTCGGAAACAGAACTCCCTACAGCTAGCTCTTCTAGGCATCAGGTAGGAGTTATTCTAAAAGCAAGATTGCATCTTCCAGCAGATTTTTTTTTTAAATGTAATGTCATAATTAAAAACTACTCCCCCAGAACTTAGAAGTTATGTCTAAGGGAGGAGGAAGCAGAGATTTATACTTTCGAGATTTCTGATCACAGGAAAACAATCACTCGCTGTACCTCTAGCAGAGTTTGTTTCCAAATTACCATTATGTAAGTGAAATTTTGCCACTTCCCATTCTGAAAACAAAGGGGAATATTCTAATTACCCTGATGCCCGGAGCAAAGCTCCACACACCTGCAGAGAATTGCAGTCCCTAAAAATCAAATATGTGCTGTTCCTAATGGAGTAAAAAGACAAAAGATGTCCAAACCCGAACTATTTTTGCCCTGAATACACTTGGCTGCTGTCACATTTCCGAGTTCTCATAGCAGAAAAATCCTCATTTGCTCTAAAGTTCACCATATACACGTTAAGTCCATGTAACTCGGTTTACAGCATCTCTGTTTTCTCTGTGTATATATCTTACGGGCATGCATTGTGCATATGTATATTTGTATCCATGCACTCGTACAGTGCATGCCAACTTCTACATACATCCAGCTAGATACAGAAGCACATCAAACACATTGCGTTGTGATTGTCTATCCGTCCGTGTAAGCAGGAGCACCGATTACATCTGCGCCTGTATGTACATCGGGGTGCCCGTCGTTCCGATCACCCCGAGACGTGCGCCCGACCCTCTCCCTCCGCCTGAAGAGAGCACCTTCAGCACCCGGGGAGGCGGGGGGAGAGGGGGCAAGCCCATTCGGCAAGTGACTGTGGAGTTTGGCCCTGAGGGCATCCCACAAAACAGCACGGGGATGCCCCCGCCGGCCGCCCCCTCGAGGGCATCGGGGTGGTGGTATCGAGGAGAAATCCCGGCTGCCGGGTTTGCTGCTCCCCCAATCCCGTGTGCGTGTGTGTGCGCCCGCCGGGGCGGGGGCAAGGGTTCACTTCCCGGCTCCCCCCGTTGCTGGCGAGGCGGGTACCTGTTGGGCAGGGAGCGGGGACGAGGTGCTCTCCGATGCGGGGCGGCCACCGGCAGCGCTCCGGTGCCGCGCTGCGGGGCTGCCCGTGGCCAGGCGCTCCGTGGCGGAGGCAAGGTGCGCTCCTTGCCCCCGCCCCAGCCCGCCCCCAACCCGGTCCGGCCCGGCCCGGCCCGCCCCGCGGTACCGCGGCCCGGCGGGGCCGGGGCTCCGCCGCGCTGTGCATAGCCCGGGGGGCACGGCCAGCGCCAGCCGGGGGAGCGGGAGAGGCCACGCCGCCGCTCCTGGCGACTGGCTGTCGGGAAGGGGGACGCGCCGCAGCTCGGTGCCCACTGAACACCTGTCAGCCCGCGGAGCCTGATTTATACCTGGCCCTGGCAGCCTCTCCGCTGAGGATTTCCCCCTCGGCCCACTTTTTCTTCGTCCTCTTCTTCTTTTTTTTTTTTTTTTTTTTTTCCCCTTTCGCCTCCCCCTTCCCTTCCCGGAGCATTGTGGAAGGGGGTATTTTCTTCAGAGTATAAAGCTGAGAATACGGAAGAGGAGAGGCTCAGAGCTTCACCTCTTTGCCTCATTCTCCCTTCCATGTGAACATCCTGCAACGTTTCCTTCATCCTGCCTCACCTGTCACCTGTCCAGCACTGTCTGGACCATGTCCGCTAAGCTCCTGCCGGTTTTCTTCCTCCTCTCAGTGTTTCACGCCTGGTAAGTCTGCGCTCCCCTCGCGTACCCCCGGCCCCTCTCCTCTCCCCTGGCACCGGGGCTGGCGGTTGCAGTCCCGCTTGCCGGAGTTTGCACGGTACTCGGCGCCCGGGAAGGACCGTGGGCTCTCCCCGCCTCCCCCGCGCCGTGCCGGGGCTCTGTTCCCAAACGCGGCTTACCCCGCTCCCTTGCCGGACCCGCCTGGCTCCGCGGTGCTCCCGGCGCGGTGGCACCGCAGCTGTCCCTTCCCGGCCTCGCGTAAGAAGCCGGAGGTCGCCCCGTCCTGAGCCGGCCCGGCAGAAAGTTTCCCGCTCCGGCGACTGCCTGCACCCGGTGGGACTGATGCTGGGGACTGGCGCTGCCCTTGCTCACCTTACGGCCCCGGCTTCCCTCCGCGCCACCCCCGGAGGCTCCGCGGGAGGGGCCGCCGGGAGGAGGGAGAGCGCAAGCCGCGGGTAGCGTGAGCCCCTGACCCCTGCCCCAGACCGGGAAGGGTCTCCCCGGCGGGGCTCTGGCATAGACTGTTAGGCACCAGAGGGGGACAGCGAGGAGCTGCAGCCCTGGGCTTTTGGACTAGGCTCGCCTTTGGTCCTCTTGGTTGTCCGGGACTGTTCTATACCCTCACAGCATAATCCAGGCAAAGGGGTTGCCTCAACTCCCCCACCTTAGCTGCAAACCAGGGTGCAGGTTTGCTGAGGCCTTTTCCTCTCCTTCTATTCTTTCCCTCTCCTTCCCAGCAGCCTGCCCCACACCCCAGTGGCATCTATTTCCCCTAAATGCCCACATGAATTCTAGGATGCTTCATGCCAGCTCCCAAAGCAAGTGCTGGACACATGTGTTGCAGGAAATAAACCCTTTCCCCACAACCTCTCAGGGTTTTCCAGACTTCCTTCTTTGCAGTTTATGCACCGTCTTCTCTGTCTCCTCACAGAATCAAAATTAGTGGCCCCTGAGGAGTTTGGAGAAGGTGTGCAACCTTACTTCCTTCCCAGTTTGAGGCTGGCTTGCTGTCATCCTATGGTTGTTTCTGTTGATTGGAGGAATGTGATCGGAATTGGCAGTCACCACTAAAGTTACAGATGAAAATGCAACCTCAAGTGCCTTCAAGGAGCTTAACTGTGTAGAAAAGTGAAATAACAAAGGAAGAAAACAAAACACCTTGAAAAATATGTGTCTAGTGTACTAACCTGATCCACTGTGAAACCTCTCCCACCTCCAATCTTAATCTAGAAGAGAGGTAGGGATTTAAATGATTTGGAGGTACTTTCTAGGAAAGAAGCTGCTAGAGTGAAGGGATCTTAAAGGTCTGCCAGTGCCTGGTTAGACTCTCCTTAGTGACTGATTTTAAAGCAGCATCTCCCTGAAATGGGAATCATGATCCCACCTGACCTCAGCTCTCATTTCTGTGTGCAGTCTGAATGCTTCTGGTAAAGTTCTGGTGGGTGCAGCAGAAAAAGAGGAATGATTTGTGCTTCTTTGCTATCAGCAATTCAGCACCACTGCAGCATTTCAACTCTGAAATATCAACCATGTATATTTGGCGATGATGCCTCCTTTGAGAATGGCTCTGTAACAGCAGTATTACAACATAGGGCTTATAATGAATCTGATGGAGAAAAAAATCCCCCCCAAATCCTCTTGAGGTTCCTTAATGCTCATTGGGTGAATTATTAAAAAAAGTCAAGTTTTTAAAAAATATGACTCAATAACAGAGAAGTAATGGTTGTCTATTCAAAATTTCCTCTAAGTTTTCTCTACTTTTGCCAGTTAGTTGTATGAGCTCTCTATAGAAAATCCTCAGGGTCTAGATTTCAAAATTATTTTTATACAAAAATTGTGCCTAGAGCACTTGTAATTTGTGAAGTCATGGTAAGTGATTCATGGCTAATCCTTAGGGATGTATTTGCTGTAGAACAGTTTCAATTAAAAGTTTCATTAAATTCTCAAATAGTGGTCTTTGAGCAACATGGGGGCTGCTGATGCTCTGTGATTAAATTTTTATACTTGTATCAGTTTTTTTTGGTGTTAATATAGAGTGTCTATCAAATCTTCTGGACATCTGAGGAGTTTTAAAAGACACTAGTGTCATTATGGAGAGAAAGAAAGTTGCTCTGATGTGTATAGCACATCCCATGAATAAGCAGGACTGGTGCCTCTCATTCTCCATTGCTTAATTATTGACATTTATGCAAAAACATTGCAAAATTATATCGTATTCCCTGGGCAATTTCAGGTCAAAGCAACACATGACTACTGCTCTAGGTTTTACCACTGAGGTTATCTTTTCTCCTAATAACTTCATCTCTGTTTAACTAGTGAGAGGTATCAAACAGATTTGGTTTCTAAGATACCAAAAGATACATCTTCAAATCAACATATTAGAGTTTGTGCAAAACCAGACACACAAATGAAATTAGTCTTTTGTGAAAATAGCTCTAGATGCCATTTCTGGGCAAACTGTAGTTTTACCACATTTGTATTAACATGCTCTTAAAAGAAAAATAATCCACCTGTAAAGGAAAGAAGCCTCAACTCTTGGTGTAGTACTGTTTTTTTAAAAATGTCATTAAAGCTGCAGGGAAGTTCAGATTAATTTATGCAATGTATTTGTGTGCTTGTGATAATCCATCTTAAATTCAAGGAATGAGCTCTTAATTCTAAGCCTTGTAATACATTAAACTCTGAAATTCAGACACTGAGAATGTAATAATTTATTAATAGGATAAAATTATCAGGAAGCATTTACAGATCTAAATTTTTAATGCTCTTATTAGCCTTTGTGCAAGAGATGAATCAGTTGTCTTGATGTATTAATGAAATGATACTGCAGATGTTCATTCTTTGTAAAAGTATATTGTAAACTAATCAGAATAGATTCATTAAAATACAGGATATAAAATACTACTTTGGTAGCTGTATTAACTCCTGAAGTATAGCTTTTTGAAGAAACTGTCAGAAGACACTTTCTAAATAATTCTTACTCATGACTCATCCACAGATACTCAACAATTGTTAAGGGGAGCATCCTGTTGCAAAAGCAGTGTAAGGCAAAGTAAAGCCAGGGGAGACAACTAAAACTTCTTCAGATGAGTGTGGAGCTTTACCCAGCATGTAAATTCATATTTTACATACGTAAAATAACATCTATTTGTTTCATTTGTTATTGCAGTTCTAGAAAGGTTGAAGAGGATGAATATGAGGATGGAATAACTAACCAAAAATGGGTTTTAGCTCCAAAAACACAAGACACAGATGTGACTCTCATACTAAACAAGCTTTTGAGAGAGTACGACAAAAAGCTGCGGCCGGATATTGGAAGTAAGTACTTCTTTCTGCACAAGCAAGGATAAACTTCTTTGGGTGCATGCTGTGTTTTGGATGTGTGCACAAGCATCTGGGAAAGGTTTTTTTTTGTCTGAAGTTCATTTCCAAGTCACTATTTAAAAAATGCTAATTCTCATAAGAAGATCTGGTGATAACTTAGGATCCTACAGTCCGATTTGCTTTTGCAGAGTGTGTGTAGTGATATATAAGGGTTATCTCTAAAGTATTCAGCAAGTCTTTGGCAGAGGAAGGAACATACTTACCTCTTTTGTCGTCCAGGCAATGCATCTGAAAAGTTCACACTCTGAGAAGCAAACAAAACTTCAGCATATTAAAACCAAAAAGTAGGACACAGCAAGAGAAGAATGTGCTTCTACTCACTTCAAAATATAATCATGGAAATTATATTCCTTAGTGCTGAGAAGAAGGCATCAGGATTTGCCTGTGTAGGGCAATTCCAGAGATTTTCTTCCCCATAACAGCAGAAACCTACAAAAGGAATCTTATAGAATGGAAGTGTCCTGTGGTCAGTACTACTACATTTAAGTATAAAATTTAGATAAGAGCCAGTAGATACCTGCATATAACTATCTTGGACTGTTTTTTTTTTTGTTTTAATTTGTATAAGAACACTGTGTATTTTAAATCAGTTTTTGCTTTTGGGGTTCTTTTAGTGCTCTGCCTTTTCTAGTTATGCCCTGTTTGCATGGTTTGTATCCCTAGAACAAAATGGCTGTAGCACAACTGCTGTACAGTTTATTTACAGCAAGTTTGTATGATAGAAACCAGAGAAAATCTGTCATTTATATTTTCTGCACCTTGCATGTACTTCAGAATGAAGTGAGAATGGGGAATACTCAACCAATCATATAATATAATTTGCTTTTCCTAAATTTTTGCAGAGATTAGAGTGAGAATTCCTACCACTGATTATAAGTGAAACTGTTGTTAGCTGATGGCACATGTATTGATACACTTTTCTAGATGATCCCTTTGGATGTTTAGAGGGAAGTAACAGTACGTGTTCACCATTACAATTATTAGTGTCTCATAGCTACACAATAATACAAAGATTGCAGAAAAAAAGGCTATGTTGTGGTATGAAAGAAAGTCTGTTTGGTTCTCTTTTATAGCTCTTACTTTGATTTTCCATAGTATTTACAAAGATCATATTTGATACATGTGTCTGGTTTTATCACAAATCGACATTTATCTCTCTACTTAGTTTGTCATACTGGATTTAGCTGATCTTTAATATCTGATGGAGAAATACTTTAATGCACTTTCCCACTCATATCAACATCTGGAAGACAGCCTGAGACAATTTTTTAAATTTATTTTGTATACTGTGTGCTCAGATCACTGACCTAAGGCAGAGTAAATTATATTATGCCTATGTGGGGCAAAGTAATCATTCAAAGTCCCCATGCCATAAAATCATAAAAGTCAGTCAGACATATCTGACAGCACTGGAAAGTCATTGTTAGCAAAATAATTCCTTTTGTCTCTCCACAAAATTTCATAAATCCTGTTTTAGAGAAAAGAGTTAAATTGCACAGCTTCTCATATATCAGAGATTTTGCAGTTCTCAACTACATTTATTTCTATCAAGCACCTTGGTTCTAGGCCATTTTTCTCCTTGATAGCAATCTGACTATTTCAGAACTTGAGCTGAGTGTTGTTCAGATGCTAGAGAAGTTAGTTCACCTCTTGTCCGTCCCTGGTTCCTCTTTCCACCTCTCCTACCTTTGATGCAGATAAATAGCATTGCCCTTTAGAAGTTGAGAAACTGTTACATTTGGCAAGGAGAACACAAGGGGAATACTAGAGAACCAGGCATCACATCTAACTTCCCTGAAGTGCTGACTGGTGCCTCATACACAAGCGCATTTTTCTTTCCATCTGGGAGACGGTTATCCTCCAAACAGGAGGGTTGACGTGTTGCTGGCAACTGAACTGTGTTCCTGCCCTGAAATTCCCAGTATCAATACAAATAATTTAAAGTATCATACATATCAGAGCAACAGGAAAAAAAGTAATGAACCAGATAACATAGGCATTCAATTAAAAAATTCATGTTTTGAAATTTATAGGAAGCATGGAAAGAAACAGTGGAAGAAGAAAGAAGTAATTCTCAGAATCAAGCAGAAATACAGCCAATAAAAGATCTTGAGGATTAATTCTAGCACTAGCATGGAGTCAGCTACTCGTTAGGGCCTTTACAGTTGCACAGTGCTGCCTGGAAGGAGATTGACTGTCCCACAGGAGAGGGGCATTCACCATTTCATGGCATATTGCTCTTCACTCAGTTTTCCAATCCTTTATGGCAAAGCCGCTATTTCTGTCAGTGGATAGCTTTAGCAGTGGTGCTGAAGCAGTGATTGTTGTTCTGAATGCAGTCAGAAAAGCCTAGGAAACACTGACTTCTTTGTTCTTTCAAGGTTAGGATTACAACTTTTAGATCACTTGGAAACACAGTTTTGCAAGCCAAAGGCCATGGAGAGAATCAGAAGACTGTGGCAAATAGAATGTGTTGAAGTGCATGCTGGCCCAAGCAGTGGTTTCTCTGTGGTTTCTCATCCTTCCCAGGCCAGCTGATGTTTTGGCTGGCTCAGGTATGTCTAGGTACTACCTGGCAGTGTACAGGCATATGCTGAGTGTCCACTTGCCATACTATGGGCAGAGTTCTTCAGCAACTACCTCCAGGCCAGCAGTAGAGCCATCAGTGAATGAACTCCTGTAAACACTTAGTCTTTCCACCTCCCTCACCCAACCACATCTAAAACACTGTAAGTAGTGTATAGGTCACTCCTAGGCCAGGACTTACTCTCTTTTCTTGTGTTGGCCTATACTTGGCCTCAGCTTTCTTGTAAATGACTGTTGCTCAGATCGTATACATAATCTGCACTCAGCAGGTCAGGTAATCACCTGCAAGGTTCCAAACCAGGATTTTTAAAGAGTTGTTTGAACAACCTAAATATTAGGCAAAACAGTTAACTTGTGAAGGTTATTATCAATGTGATACCTTAACAGGACCTGTCTACCTAAAAGGGGCCTTTGATCTTTGGAAACAAAGCAGTGTTCTACCAGCAGGGGAATGCCTGACTGCATCTCCTGCGGCCACACACTTGGCAGAGTTCTTGTCTCCGTAAATATCATGGCTTGTGAGTGTTTTAATTTTATTGGTGTCATCTGGCAGGTTTCCATTATACCACAAAAATACATGCCTTTTGGAATTAGTAAAAGAAAAAAAAAAGAAAGAAAGAAAAGAAAGCACCTCATACTGAACAGCTAATACCAGTGTACTGATTAGATCAAAAAGAAGAGTGTTTTATGATGTAAAGCATCTTTTTCACCTAGTTTTTTTACCAGCTACCATTATAGATCTGAGAATCTCAGGTCTGTTCCATGGTATAAAAGGCATCAATCCCAGATAACAACTAAACCTGTTCCGAACTATGAAGATCTTAACATCTCTTCCATAGGCAGGTATTCTGTATTTTGTTCCAAAGTGCTTTGAAGCAAAGACCTGTTCAACAGATGTGCATAATTTTATAACTGCATTAAGACTTACTACCCTGCAAGTGTGTTTTTTTCCACCATTTCACATTGATTTAAGTCCTGACATTTAGTAGGACCAAGTTCTGGCTCTGAAATTTTACTTTCTCCTTATAAATTAAATGAAAATATTAGAAATATTAGGCAAACCAATAGAGCACAGAGTAGAATGATGATAATTACAGCTAAAAAAAATCTCAGCCTTGTTTCTGTTCTACTGATAAACCAGATTTCTGACACTACTCTTTTTTTTTGGATTGACTGTTTAAAATTTAAGTTAAAAAAAAAATTACACAAACGAACAAACAAAACTAACCAACCAAAAGAGTAACTATCAGTGAAGGGAAACACAGGTAAATTAACTACCACATGACAAAACATGTTTCCTTCAAAGTCAGTTTGCTTTAATGAAACCTTCGCCCTCACCTTCCATAATGGACAGCTTATCTCACAACTGAGTTCTGGAAAATATTAGCCACCTTCAGAACTCTACATTGTTTCAAGCTTAACATCATATGTAATGTGAGTTACCTTAGACAGAAAAATTGTAACAATGAATAATGTGAAAGATTTGCCAATCACCTTCCCTGAGTGAGCTTATATGTGGACACTAATATGCTATCTTTTCCCTTCATTGTGAAAGTCATCTTACCCATCAAAAAGATTAGTCTGTGAGAGGTTTCTGAAATGTGCCATTAGTAGTGAGAGGAAAAAAGTCTCACCCAAGATCAGGCTTAGAACTGCATTACATTAAGGAAGGCTGTGAATTGCACATGTTGAAGAAAACCTCATCAGCTTGTGTTCTGAGGTACTTTGAACCACTAATGCCAGCTTTTCCTTTCTTCTTTTGATTATCCTGCAGTAACTCATAGTTTCCTCTTGGATCCTCTGTAATTATTTGATCCTTAAAGCCTCTGGTGGTCCCCTGTATTTATTGTGTATTTATAAGCCCAAATAAATTCACTTTGAAATATGTAATATTCTGATTTCCACCATTTCTAGCTGTCTTGAGAGTCAAGCTGGTTTTCCTTGCTCCACAAGTATTTTTATAATCATCAGCCATATTTCTGAAGATGAGAGCAGTCTCAGAAACTGCTGTGTAGCTCTCAGTACCCTGAATAGGTTTTCACAAGTGTAGCTGGTAGAAATAGATGGGCTCATTTGTATCAGCAAACACAGAAGGCTGAGTTCTGTCTGATGTGCTTTGCCATGCTGGCTTGGTAGCATTTAACAGCAGTTCTCTTTTAAGGCAGTTAAAAGTTTTCTCTGTAACTAATTTAACCAGTTTCTCAGTGTATTCAAGGAGCAAATCTGTTGGGTGAGCAGACAGAACTTTTATTCTGTTGCTTTTTAAAGGAGATGTTCTATTTTTTTTTTTTTTTTTTTTGAGTTCTGAAGCAGTACCATAACCTTTCTTCTGTCTGACCTGCTTTCCTAGCATGCCACACAGAAATGAACCCTGAAGTGCACCACAGGCTATTACCACAGAGGCTGTCAAGTTATTTTTGCTAGCTGCTGATTGCCACACCTGATGCTCTTTAAATTAGCTCCAGCTAGGTTTCACCATATGTGGTGACAGAGGGTTGCTTATTGCCTGACAGATCAAAATATTTCCCAGATCATAGTGCAGAGAAAGCTGTAAACTGTCACACAAGGTCAAATTACTGCTTTCTGCTGTAAGTCTTTTTTTGTGATGGCCTACAAGAGACAGTGTCAGGCATCTTATAAAATGAAGTAGTGAGAGAGACATTCCTTGCTTCAGGATTGATTATAAACAGTTGTACCTGGAGAGCTAACAGGTGTGTAAAGGTCATACACATGGGAAAGAAAGAGGGAGTAAATTCTGTTTGTATTATGACAGCACTCAGGAGAGGAAAGCCATAATCCTGGATCCAACTTCTGTAGTACTGGGCACTGCAGAAGATTGTGGATATTAGTCTAATTTAGGTTTATATGGAAGAAGAAACTTGAATAGCCCATTGTTGAGGACAGAAAGTACTGTAGCTAAGACCTCATTAGGAAAGAGGGCTGAATATAGTGAGAGCTCAGGAGCTGAAAAAGACCGTAACAAAAAAACCCCAGAAATGCTTTCATTGTTCTCCTTGATACTTCCTTTTTTTTTTTTTTTTTTTTTTGTTAAGGGAGGTGTGGAAGTTGTGTGTGAGGTTGATTGCCTTCATTTCAGAAAATTTTTGTTCTGATTCAACCACCAAACTAGAAATCCATTAACTGTCCATTTCCATGACTAAGACAGTAAATATGAAGACTATTTTAGTGCCAGTCATTTTCCATGCTTTATGTATAAGTGCACCTATGAAAGAAGAGGAATATTACTGGGGAAAGGGTTGCTATTCAGTGAAACAGAGAATGATCAATGTTCTGTGTGGGAGGATAGAAGGGATTTCTTGATTGTCTGCAGAGTTCTAATTCTCTAGCATCTTCAGTAATTGATGCTTTCTTCTGCAGACTTTGTCATGTACATTTCTGGAATATTAATAGCAAGGTTAGCAAGTGAGGGGTAAACTATTCTATGAACACTCCAAAATCCCAGTTTTTATATTTTTGTGATCCATGAATTTTAAAATTCATAAATATATAGTTTGGTTGCATGTAATCCTCATTTGCTGCTGCTACAGTGCATCAAACATAGGCTCTCTCAAAATCCAGCATGGGAACAGCTCTGACTAGGACAGGATCTTGACAGTGAGTTTTTTCATGCCTACATTCTGCTTTTCTAATTGCTTAACTATGGACATGAGCACAGAGAAATTTCTGATTTGGCTTTATGACCTGCTTTAGTTCACAACTTTTCAGCTGTCAGGAGAAACACCCTACTTTTTATTCATACTTCACTCAGGTAAAACTTTCAATGTGTCATACTAAAAGAATAAGTAGAGAAATTTTAGTCCAATACAATGAGTTTGAAGCCCTCCAGTTTCATGTTTCTGCTTAAACCCCCCCTAAAACCCCCAAGCAACCCAGTTTCATTTTTACTATTATTTAACAGTTTTTGGGGTTTGTTTGTTTTTGTTATGTCTTTTGTTTGCTTTGTTTTTTTTTGGTTTTTTTGTTTGTTTGTTTTTGTTTGTTTGTTTTTGGGGGGGTTTTTGGGTTTTTTTTTGTTTTTTTTTTTTTTTTAGATCACCTGCTTAGATCAAATGCTGGAAAGCAATGCTTTAATTTGAAGCTTACAGTAGTTCAATATATAGAAATATTTTAGTATTCAAACACTGTTTTTCTGAAACTAATCTCATAACTTAACCCAATTAGTACAGTTCTTTGCATATAAAATGCTCTTCTGTCTAATTTCTAATAAGCCACTTGTATCTTTGTGACACTTATGTTTTGTGGGCAGTCTTTTGGGCTGACAGAGATGTATTGGTGTAGTGTGGAAGAATGAGGCTTTTTTACCCAAATACTTAACAGCAAGGTCCCTTAAAATACAACCTTCTCTTTTTGAATGTAAATAATTACTTTCCACAGATAGGTCTTGCTTAGAGTTTTATTTCCTGACAGTGATGACTTGCTGAAATTACTTGATACAAACTCAGATGGAATATTTTTTCTTGAATGACATTGTAGGCAGGAAAGTTTGGTTGACAGTTAACGTTTGCCAAATTCTTAATCCAAACTGTCAGACCCAAAGCTATATGTAGCAGCTGCTAATTCTTATTCTCTGTTCTTTTCTATAACTTCACCTAAGAATTCTGAGAAGAGTTTGGAAGTATAGCATACAAACTTTTGGGTTGCCACAAGCTGAAAGTAATTCTTTTCTTCTCTCTCCTGCCTTCTCTGATTACCCAGGCTATGCTAGCATTAGAGAGGTTTCTGAGCAAGTATTTGTAAACTGGGCAGGTGTACAATGCTAGAGTTGCTATTTTGAGGTTGTGGCACAAACTAATTATTCTGTCATCTCTAAACAGGGAAAACTTTCTGCGCGTATTATTTTAAAGATTGTTTTTTATTTTTGCAACTGTATTGTTTTCTTATGACTGTTATTGTTCATCCAGACCTTGGCTCCTAGCTTGTTGACTTTGCAGGAATAAATTCTATTATTGTTCAGTCTTATGATATTGCATAGGAGCTCCACCCTCTGATGAAAACTTTATGGATTGACTGAAAAACAAGCCTAACCGTTAAGATCTACAGTTTTCATTCCACAACATAATACTGGAAAAATTAGAGCTTGTGCATTTGGGATAGGAAAATGAAGAATGGAAGTGCTGAAGATTGATTAATAGTGATGGTGGGAAATGAAGAAAAAAGGGATTCACAGTTAATCGAGGGAGTCCATTTATGTGCACAGTGTCATTCACACTCCCAGACAGAATGGCAGGCAAGCCTAGCATGTGAAAAAAATACCCTTTTTTGAGGACTGTGTTCTCATCCTGGTATTGCTGTTACCCAAACTTTCTTTCAAATCTGCACCCAGTTTTTGATTATCTTTTTGATTTTCATTTGCAGTCCCATTTTGGTAGTTTGAAACTAAACAGAGGGGTGTCAGTTCTGTCAGAATTTCTCTGTCTGTAGCAAGTAGAGGAGTTTGACCTTTGTCTGTTTTCAAGCTCATTCTCTTTCATGCAGGAAGAATGAGGTTTTTTAATTTTCCTGACGGATATCTTCACAGCATCATGGAAGAGAATTATAGAGTCATTTAGGTTGGAAAAGTCCAGCCATTAACCTAACACTGCCAAGTCCACCACTAAACCAAGTGCCGTATCTACATATCTTTTAAATACTCCAGGAGTGGTGACTCAACACTTCCTGCTACCATGTCTTTCTTCAAATGTGGTAATTTGTTGTAAAATAGAGGTGTTTTAGCTGACTGCAGTTGGCCTCCAGAAGGGACTTGTTAGCATAGCCGTTTGTTTTACAGGAATAACTAGGTAAATAGATGTTGCCTATAAGGTCATGTAGGAAAACATTAGTAGTCATAATCACTAATGCAAAGTAAAAATTAACACTATAATCACTACTACTACAGTTACTGATAACTCTGTAATGATTTATTATGGCTTTATTGAAATTTAAAAATAGAAATTTATGTGCTAATGAGTAATTTCAAGAAAATACCTCATTACTGTAGAGTCAATCTTGTTAGTCAGAAGCCTTGTGGAACTTGGGCAGATTTTAAGTTGCTATGTAGTTCTGGAAGAGAGATCATATTGTGTTTGTTATGTGGTTGTGTGCCTTCTAAAAATCTATTGCTAATTGCTTTGCTATGTGTATATTGATCCATAAAATTTTTACCACTGCTGCTTTGGGTAAAACTGGTATAAACCTGGGAGTTGGTTGAACAGTGTAAGAAAGGTTAACTCTCAACAAAAAATAATTTTTATTTTATTTTAAAATTTATGAGAGCTCAGTTAGATCTATTCTGTTTAACTGAGCTTCTAAAAAGTGTTTCTCAATATTAAAATTTAAAAAATATTTCTAAATATTTATGATTTGTGCAGGAACATGAATGCTATTTGGACAGACTTCAAATGTGGAGGAAGCTTTCTGAAGGAAGCAAAGTGGTTTAATTCATTAAATAAGCATCAATTCTGAATAGAGGAGATCTATCAAAAATTAAGAGATATTTTTAAAGGACAGGATAATTTAGATTACTACATAAGCATAATAAAATGACAGGAACTTATTGCAGATTTTTTTTCCCTACATGACATGAAATTGTATAATATTCCTTTTTTTGGTTTTCTCAGGAGTATTTTAAAATTCTCCTGATTTATCTGTTGAGTTTTTACACACATTGTTCAACTTATGTATATCCAAGCATAAAGTGTTCATGGAATTTATTTGGATTCAAGCTCAGTGTTTATTTCACTAGTGTAAATTTATAAAACATGACTACACAAATCCTGTAGTTGTCCTGCATGTGTATTGGTGATCAGGGCATTATTCTAGCCATTTCTGTGTTGTCTTGTCCAGGCATACCTGACCTTGCTTTATCCCAACTGTCTCAGAGTTCACCTGGCTTCTTATGTGAGCTTTGCAGGCAGTGTTGAACTCCCTACTTTTGTGGCCAGGTGTGTATTGAACAGTCTAAAGTTTGTATACAAGTTTCATTTGATACTGCCTTTGCAATTTGATGACTCCAAGGCTGGCTGGACTATAAACACTGTCTGTCTCAAAGATGGGGCATTTGGATCAGATGACCTTACTTTTGTTGGCAAATATTTTTGTTGACTTTATAAATCCCCTCCTCAACCCAAACCAACACATTTAAAGATTAAATTACTGTAATAACCAGTTGGCTTACCTTAGATAGCACTGTGTAGCAGCATAACACTGCAGTTACTTGAATGTGCTTGCATTGTCTTTTAGGGAAAGCTACTGCCATATATTAAAGACTATTTCAAGGAACTTTGAGAAGGCCAGTACATTTGTTGACAACCTTTAATTGCTCTCCTGCATGTTGTATACACATGGTTTTGCCAGGAATTTTTCTAAGTTTCTGACAGCTCTTTAGAACTATCTTGGGCACTGAAACTGAGTATCTATTTGTAATCTTGTTGCCAGCTTTTAGTAAGGTATTAGCACTTTTGTTGCTCAATCAACAATATTGTGAGAACTTTTCTAGTGCAAAAAAAAAGCCTTCATCTGCAGCTCAACAATTCCATGCCTGGCTTGAATTCCTTCAAGAACTGAGTGTTCACAAATTCAGGTAGTATACAGAAAAACTGAGCAGGCATTGAAATTGCAGAATCGCAAAATCACAGAATGGATAAGGTTGGAAGGGAACACAGTGGGTCATCTGGTCCAACCTCTCTGTTAATGTAGCTTTTTATATCTTTCCATGAAACTATTTTGAAGACTGTGAGAGGGCAAGTTCTTTCTAATAAGATACGGTAACCTCAAGACTCAGTTATTTTGTTTTTCATAATGCATATTGGAGGAAGTAATCTTAAAATCTTTAAGTCATTAAGGTTGGTATTTTGAATTATAATCTTATGATGACAAATCTAAAATTTATACCTGATGATCCTCCAAGTTTTACCTGTTTATATCCATGAAAGACCACATGAAACAAGAACTATACTATTCAGTCTTTTTTTTCAAAACCTGAACACATAGTTACTATAAAATCAAATTACAACTGTATTTTTGACCTCTGCCTAGGAAAACAAACCTAAATAATTAAGACACTTTCAGGGGTTTTTGTTTGTTTTGCTTTTTTTTTTTTTTTTTTAATAGTAATGTAATAGCTTGCCTGTATTATTTTTAAATTTATTTTCTATTTGAATTTTACTAGGAATGTCCGAGGCTGAATGCTAATTTAATTTGACAGAAGAAGTGACTGTTGCTTAGTTTTCTTCTGTTTCAAGATTAGACCTTTACTGTGAGTGAGATCAAATTTTCTTTAGAAAAGCAGTGCTTAATTTTTTTTGCACCATAAGAGAATTTGGCCCAGCACGTTTAGGAGAATTTATCATCTCATAATCTATTTATATGCTTTACTGCAATGATTAAACAAAAATGGATTCCAAACACTGCATTCTGGTCCTGAATTTTGTCCCTGATCCTGCCAAGGTTCAAGTGCATGCCCATTTGCATCATGAAGTCTAGTACCATTAACATTCATCAGAAGTCCTTAGTGTTTAACTTCCACCTAGATAGGTGCACAAACTCTAGAAAGATTAGAGCTCTTTATT
Organism: Acropternis orthonyx; assembly: GCA_035583155.1. Taxonomy (NCBI): domain Eukaryota; kingdom Metazoa; phylum Chordata; class Aves; order Passeriformes; family Rhinocryptidae; genus Acropternis; species Acropternis orthonyx. The sequence goes on along the minus strand of JAWWEU010000001.1, from coordinate 86,862,526 downwards.
CCATGTATGCTATCTCAGTGGAAGAACTAGCTGTAGTTCCCCGCTATTACCAGTGCCTATGTAATGACATTTATTGCTGCATTTTTGGCAAGCCTCATTACCAGAAGCTGCTAGACTCCTATTTAGTTATTAACTGGGAACAATTAGAGTTGCTTTAATCAGATGAGCTTGTTCAGCTGAGTTCAGATTTTCCTTTGTTGAAGAGGAGATCTGAGTTTATCAGGCAGTATTTCAGTTTGAAACCATGACCTTAAATAATCCTGGATGTTCTGACTGTATGCAGACCAAGAAGTATGTGTCATTTTATGAATGAGAGAGAATGATTTTTTGCAGCATGGGTTGTAGTCTTCCTAATGATATGTACATACCAAAGTCTTACCTGACAAGCCAACATGCCCACTTTCATCCATACCATTTAACTTTGCAAGTACTTTAAAACTACTTGACATCTCATTGCTAGTCTGAAATTTGGGGGATGCAGGCAAAAAATATTTATCTTTACATGTGAAAGTTGTCTGTCTTCAGCTTTGTGCTGAATGGCTTCTTAAGCTTTAGAGGAATTGATTGTTACTTACCAGAGATAAACTTCCCACAGAACCACAGTATTTAAGTGTTCCTCACTTCCCTATTTTCCCAGAGTTTTGGGTGATGTACCTTCATTTCCTCATTCTAGGAGACTTAGGGGCTAGTGCAAAAAAATCCGAGTTCAACAGAGTTCCCAAACTTCAGTGCCTTGAATTCTCTCTGGAGATTTTTGAGGACTATGGAGATGAGAAGGTGCTTCTGTGGGAAAGAGGTATCTGACATCTAAAGAGATGTCTGTCAGAAGCTGTTGGCCTACTAGGGCCAAGTTTGCATCAGTTCTGACTGTGCAGGTTAGAACAGCATTTGTACTTAGTTTTGAGTCAGCTAACCCTGGAGAAAGTAAATCTCCAGTTCAGATCTCAGTTTAGAGCCTAATGTATACCCTTGAAGTTGGAAGAAGGGCAGTATTAGTAAAAAAATGAATTAGCCTTTCAGTGTAAGAGTGGCATTATTTTAGAGTTAGGTTATATATAGTCACCAATAACAGCTATCTGAATAATGTTCAGGAAGTACACTGACACCAAATATGCTTAAAGAAAAATAAATCCTAGTGGCCTCAGCAAAACAAAGGACTGCAGAGCTTATCTTGGCTTATTAAATCCTGGAAGTCTGAAAACGTCAAAGGTCTTGTGAGAAATGTGCATTGATTAAACCAAATCAAATTCAAAAGCCTTTGGATGAGGGAGTGCAAAACCAATGTGGACTGAAGGGAATGAATATGAATTGAAAGGAGAAGAGTTGCTTAGGTTTAGCTACTCAGATTTCATAGGGATTTTACTCTAAGTTAGGATGATTTCAGTGCTGAGAGATGAGATGCAAAAATCTGCAAAGATTTTTTTTTTTTTTTAAATGTGGAAAACAGCCTAAAGGACCTCTGTGTTGAGGCAAAGGGAAAAAGTAATGTGCTGCCATTATTTCTAGTTTCATGTCAGTCATTTTAGGTTTTGACTTTGAGCTATTGTGCTTAGCACTGAAAGTTTCTTTAACAAATTGCTGCTGAGATAAATGAGGATCATTAAGTGGTACAGGTTTTAATTTATGTAATTTTTTTGTTGGGTAGGAAGAAAAGAACCTTGTCTTCCTGAAAAATACATAATTCATATGTCTCAGTAATTCTACCTGAAAAGACCTTTTGGTTATTGGGGAAGAAAGTATTTAAAGTGATTACTTATGTTGTCTGCAAAATAATATTTTTTTTTTCTCCACAGTAAAACCAACAGTTATTGATGTTGACATTTATGTCAACAGCATTGGTCCTGTATCATCAATAAATATGGTAAGTGACTTGCTAACAAAGATTTTTGTCTGGACTGCTGACCTTGGCATCAATACTAGCTTTTGAAAAAGACAATAAATACCACTGGGATAAGTTGTTTTGATTCTGATTTAGTTCTGTTTTCAGATATAACTCTATTTTTCTCTTTTGTGTCTCATCAAGAGAAGAACAAATCTACAAGAAATATTATGCTCTGTGTTGTCTATCACAAAATGCTGATAGATCTTCAATGGTAAAATAGCTGTCTTAGGAAAAAATAAGTATGAAGCAAAGCCATTGTCAAGAAAGTTCTTCAATTGTTGTTTCAAGAGGCAGGGAAATATACAGAGCTTCATAATGTGGAGTTAATGAAAGTCATATAATAAAGTATATTTATTTGAAATTCATCATCTCTTCAGGGGTTACTTTTCTTTCATTGAGTTACCAACAATCTTGAACTGTAAAGTATAATTTTGAAGAAGTTATACATAGCTGTACTGCATGTATAAAGGCAGGGGAAACTGAAAGAGTCAGTGTGATAGTGTGACAACAGTGAACTTAGCAAAATCTGTGGCTGGTCTGTTGATGAGATCTTAACTCCAGGTCATTCCTCAGTTCTGCAGCAACACGTTCAGATTTAGAAACCAACCTGATTTATGCAGCAGTTTGGAGTTAAGGGTAACTGTGGCTGCTTGTGGAACTTTCAAGATTGAATTCAGCATATTATTCCTTTTTGTAAATTCGGCTGATTTTTTTCTTAATACAGCTTGGAAATGGAGGACCAGTTAATATCTTATTGTATTTAAAGCTCTTAAAATAACCTATTCAGAGCAATGTCTTTTGTTTTTTATAATGACTTTCAAAGGCTGATATGTGCAATGTTCACATAAGAATTGAATGAATGCACTGCATGTATGTTTTGTATTTTTGGAAGAAAAACTCCTAAGTTTGAAAGGTGGTCATTCAGCCTTATTCTTTGGTTTTTCCTAAACACATGGAAGAAGGTAAATCATTGTAGCATGTCAAATATTAGGTGGTCAGAGACTCCTATGCACCCTGACAATGGGAAATCTGACAAGTAAACACAGAACAACTTATGTGCAGTGAACAACTTGACATCATATTCAAAGTCTGTGAAGTGAGTTGGTCATATTTCATATGAAGCACTGAATGTCAGACAATGGGAGTACCTGCTCCATTCTTGAGCTAATAAATAGATAACTATTTTGCCCTTCCCTGATGGCCTACCAGAATGACTTCTCCAAGGAACAATTTACTGGAAGATTCTCTGGCTTCCAGTTACTCTAGAAATGGGAAATCTGTTCAAAAGCAATGGGGGCAATGGTGAGGATTACTTACTTCTCAATGTATTTTTGCTCTCTGTCCCTCTGAATTAGGTTGTAAGTAGGATTTTTTGGTGCTGGAAATATATGTGAAATAATAAGGAAGTATTTGATCAGAACCACTTCAGGTAGAAAGAAGGAAAAAAATCAATGGTTCTTGGATGATTATTGTGGCACAGTCATACTTATCCCTTAACTTTTAGTATCTTGAACTGTGTCCTGTGGCACCAAGATAGAAAGATGCACCAAAATATCAATTTTAAAAATGTATGCTGTATCTCTTTGATAGTTGATGGTCTTATTAGGATAGTTAATGAGTGTATGGCACTGATATGTTTCTTGCTTACAGCTGAAAAAAATTACATATAATCTGTAGGGTCAGTATGGTAAATAAAACAATGATGAAATATAAAATGTAAGTATCTGGTGTTTTAAGGACTCAAATTTGCTTAAGACTGTATTTAAACTTTTGAATAGAAGTGGGCCTTATTTCAGATGTACTTGTGTGGAGTATATCTCACTGAAAGTGCATCTGAACTAGCTTAGTACTTCTAAGTTTTACTTCTGTTCTCAAATCTAGTTACCAATATAGGAGATAAACATTAGGCACCCAAATGTAGCAAAGTTTTTTCCAGAAGCTCTGTTACTTTGGAGTTTATTCAAACTTACAGGAGAGAGCAGAAATGAAGTCTCAAATTTACAATGAAGACGGGAAGTCCTCTTCACAAACCTGCAAGTTATTGTGCTGTATGATGACTTGTCTGTACAGTGGCAGAACTGATAGAGGAACTGCTTTCCCCCCATTTGTGTTGTTTCAGCTGTTTGGCTACAGTATTCAGAAGCCTTATGATGGTCTACTGGAAGGAAAAATCAAACACTTTTTGGAATTAAATGATGTTTTAAATTATTATTTTAGTTTATTTTTAAGTGAGCAGTTTTTCATGTAGACTGTGAACTGCTGAAGCATGGATACACAAACAGCGGAACAGAAACAGTAGCTAGAAATTGCCTGTGTCCGAGGAAGAGGAAGCAGTCTGATACTTGTCATATAACTGAACTTTAAAAGGGAGAGGAATGTGCATGAAAATCCCATTTTGGGAGGTAAAAAAAAAAAAAAAAAGAAAAAAGAGGATTCCTGCTAGAATCTATGTATGCTATATTTCTCTTCATGACAGGAGCTTTTAGCCTTTCTCCCTTAAATTATTATTAAAAGTTGAGCTATTCTGTCACGTCAACTCAGTAAGGTGGTGGTTGATTGAGCAAAATGAAAGATGATTACATTGATTTCCTTCTCTCTTATTTCAAAAGTGAGATCATCAACACATACGAGGTGGACTTCCCTACTTGTACTTCCAAACTTAGACCTTAGCTCAGTTACTTTTTTCTTATCTGCAGCACTTCTGAGGGAAGATCATGTGGAACTTCTCTCGAGATCAAACTCTGCAGGTAGAATTTCTGATCAGTTTTTATCAGTGATTTTCATCAGGCAGGTAAAACCTAGGAAACAAAATAGTTTTCTTTAAGATATCTATTCAATGGGTGTTCAGCTGAATGTTCAAGCCATTTTTGTAGAGTAAAGCTTTTCACATGTCCATAACTGTTGTAATTATGATTAGACTTGAGTATGAATATTAATATCTCACTGTTTCTTTAGCAGTCAGGAAAAACACAGGTGCTACCAGACACCTATTTATAGCAAAGGTAATTTCAGATGAATTGTATGTGAATACTTGTGGCCCTAAGGAAAAATGAATCCTCTTATAATGAGGCTGGAAGTGCCACAAGGGGAAGGAATGTTAGAGATCCCTTTAAAAAAACTTCAAGTCAAGGGAGAGGTAGTGTTCTGTGACAAAGATGGCATAATCCACGGGAATATACGGCTAAGCCTGCATTCCAGACTTTTTGCAGAGGGGTTTATGCCAATTCCCCTACAAGTCTTATCAATGATTCATTTTCTACTTACTCTCAAAAATGCCTATTTTAAACCTCAAGATTTTCAGAAAACATCCAGGAGTGATTGTGAGATAGTAATGTAGTTGCTCTTATATTAGACACTCATCATTATAATATCTTTATGATGACAATAGAAACTTGTTTTATGGATAGTCAGTGGTGACTCTTCCTTTGTCTGGGACATGGAAGATTTCTTTGGAGCATGGCTTAAAAAATTGATATTAATAAATAGGGATTATGTAAGAATAAACAAGTTAAAACAGGCTGAATCATGAACTGAGTGATAGTAGGAGGTAGTTCCAAGTGACAATGTCATTAGAGACCTTGAGTTGCATGATGCAAGATTTTATTTCAACCTCTTCTGTATTTACAAACTTTGTTATATCTGTAATCATAATGAACATGCTTCCACTGTTGTTAAGGATCTTCTAAATGTTTTTTTTTAATTAATTTTTTTAATTTGAAAATTAATTCGAAATCTTGTTTTTATTTTTCCTGCACACTTTATATTGTAAAACAGGTGTGTGAATTCCATATCACTAATTTTTCATATCTAGGTGTCTGTTTTTGTTTTTTTTAAAAAATAGTTACTATTCAATACAGTGTTCAGGAAGCATATAATTTTCCATTAAAATCCATGATCCATTTTTTATCAACCATCCAGTTCTTGTCAACAACTTTGAAGGCTTCTAAGTTGCCTTATAAAGCTTAATCGTAATGTGGCTTACTGTAGCCTGGTTTTCTCCAGATAAACAGTACTGGCTTGTGTATAAAAGAACAGAAAAAAGAGAGACACCAATAGGCAAACTGGGAACTAGACATAACTGCTGAGAAAAAAAAATCCCCTAGAAGCAGTCTTGTGAGACAGAAATGTAAACACACTGAGTTTACACAGACTATTAAGTGTCAATGGCATCAAAGCCTGTGTGTTTGTGGGCTCACATATACAGTGTTAACAGAATAGCTACAAGAATCTGAGGCTGCAAGACAAACTGCTGGTGAAGGAAGAATTTGACGCCTCTGTGGTTTTTGCAACTGGAGTCTCATTTTAACATAGCTGTACAGAAAGTATATTGAAGCGACAGTGTGAGAAGCAAGGTTCTAACTGTACTTAGCTGTTCATAAAAATGGTAATTGGTTATCTGCTTGATATATGCTCATCTCTTTATTCTCAGGTATTCTTAAAGGGTAATTCATAGAGTTTCTTTTACGTATTTCATCACTTCATTTTATTGTGTCCACTCTCTAGGCTGTGTCATATATCTGTATGGGTGCTGTATTTCCTTTTTGTTCAGTTAAGTCTTGTAAAATAAAAGGAATTTTTACTCTATTTTATCCCCTTAATGCATCGGTAGACTTCTTTGAACCTCCGTTTCAAAGTCCCCATGTGCTCGTTTTGCTTCTCCACTAGACATGATCGACATTTAAAAGAATAGTCTTGATGTGGAAACTTGTCTAAAATACTATTCAGAGTTTATAATTAAGCCTGAATTTCTTACATACCTTCAGTCTTTATGTCTATTTACTTGTCAGTTAAAATTATTATTAGGTAAAATTATTATTAGAGCATCTGCAATTATAGAAACATAGCCTGGTGAATCTTTCCATAATAAGGCAAAGCTGCTTTATAGTCAGAATTCATTTGGTTTTTACCCCTCTGTGTAGCCCCGGGCATTTCCTTTACAGGCATCTTTTCAAAGATAGTGCAAGTTCATTGTTCACTTGGAGTGTGTTTTTCTAACTGTATCTCACTGTCTTACCTGATCTATTTATAAAGCAATTTTGTAAGGAGGTGGTTTCTGCTATTTTTGAGGAGTGGGTTTTCCAGTTGATGAGTTTAGATAATCTCCAAAATAATGGAATGCCTTGGGGTATTTGTATTTTTTCCTGCAAATTTTACAAGCTCCTTTTTTGCTCTATGATGTAAGAGAACACTCATGTCTTGGATTAAATTTTAGTTTTGAGTGGGTCTGTTTATTTACGAGGACTAAGATATTAATCATACACTTAAAAATTTTGCTAGTTTTTGAATAAGTTACTGTTCTTTTTTCTAGAGTGTATTTATATCTTGTCATTGTTTGGATCAGTTATGATAAAAAAATATATGAATTATAGAAAACTTTTAAGACAAATGGATTTTTTGCTGATAAAGTCACCTCACAGATTCATTCTGGTTGCTTAAAGCTCTGGCAGTCAATGCTTCACTGTGAGAATGTTTCTGAGAGGTAGCAGTGATAAAATGAAACTTGAATCTATCTTTGACTTCTGTTCCACCACTGAGCTTGTGAGAGGCTCACATAATCTCAAAAGTGAAACAGAGTGGAAAAGAAGAAGCTGAAGGGGAAAAAATGACCATGGACTGATTTTTTCACATACCACCTTGGCAGCTTTATCTCCTTTAGAGCCCCACTCTGTGTAACTAAAACAGGGCCTAGCAGGTAGAGACTCAGATAAAGGTCCTAGTCTGCACTTTTTTGAGGTGCAATGGGGTAGATTAGAATAATGTTAATTTTTCTGCAATGAAGCTTGTGTGCTGTGATGTGTAGCAGTAAAATACATACTGCTATAATTTATTGTAATGGCAGGAAATCCTGTTTGCTTCTTGGAGGAATAATAGATTCTGTCACAAGTCTTCAGGAATGAACTTATCTTCTACTTGCTGTTCTGTCATATCAGAATTCAAGAAGATTGTCAAATATGGATGGACTTAGCCTTACTGTTGTCTCAAAAGGTGAAGGACAAATGAGTGATTTACTTTAAATGTCTCATCTGCTCAGTAATGGCCACTGAAAAAAGATCTGGAGAGCAGCTAGGCTAAATGTTTTGTCCATAGCTGAACAGTGCTACAGTATTTAACAGGTACCTCCTCTGAGCTAATGTATTAGCCTTCACACAAAGAATGACAAGAAACTACTTTCCAGTCTAGTCGCAGTTTTTAAAGCTCGATTTTTTCCATTTCAGTAACCTATTTCTTGGGCCTGCAGGTCTTAGGCTTTAGAGTAAGTGTACTCACTGTTACAGTTCCTGTAGAAAGTAGCAGTTGCCCTTCTTGTCCAGTGCTCCATATCTTCACATTCTTTATTGCCAGCATTTGGGAAAGTTAGTTTAGAAAAACTATGGCTAAATTGCTGTAAAGGATATTGAATCACTTTAGGGTAAATTGATGATCTCTTTGCCTAAATCAATTTTGGTTTTGAGCAGTCAAGTGTTTAACAACTTTGTTTTAGAATTCAGGCTTTCCATGATTGCTCCATGAAAGAGTAATTACTTTTGTGTCAACCTGTTTATTGTATTCCTGAACTATATTGACATAATTTAAACCAGCGTTTTGAGAGTTTTGTTTTCCTTAGTACTTTCAATGATGGATTTATCCAAGAAGCAAATGGATGTTGCTGATTTGTTCTCTAAGTAATAGATCAGTACTAAAGACAAGTTTTGGTAAGACTTCTTGGCATAACTTTCTGTGAATATAGACCCAGCCATCACAGCATCCATAGAGCAATTCCAGTAACATTATAAATGTGCTTGTAGTTAGGAAGGAATAACTGAATATAGTGTGGCCCCATATGAACCCTTACTGGGTCACAGAATCCTCTTCAGTTTTCTCTAAGTTTTTTTTGGTTGGTAAAGAATGAATACTATTAATCAGTGTCATTCAAATACCAGAACAATGCTCTTCATTTTTCATACCATTATTGCAGTGAATAAAACCCAGAAGAACCCACATACCTTATTTTTTTTTCCACAAGAGAGCTTGTCATTGGTCTAATTGGACATAATTTCCTTTATTTTCTCATTCCTGAAAAATAAGATTTAGAGAATTTTATTGCATTTCTCTTCAAGTTTTTTAGTGAACATGTTGTCCCTGACTCTAGAACTTTCAGACATGCTTTTTCTGCTACAGACAATTCATTTCTGCTGAATGACTACACAGAACTGAAGAATAATACAAATGCTTGGTTTCTGCAATTAAAAAGGTCTACAGCCTGCAGGGTTGTATCTGTATCCCAGCACTTTCATGCTTTTGCTAACATTATACACCTTCTTTTTAAATCAAAGTAGTCTTAATTCATTACTTTCCTGATCTGGAAAAGAGACTTTTATGTGGCCAAAAATAGTGATATTCTAGGTTCTTTATAGAAATTCTTTCCACCTCAATCTTCTTTTGTGTCTGCTTTTCATTAGACTTAAAGGATATAGGTGGTTCTGATACACAGTGTGCTGTGTTGGGCAAGCTGTTTTCTGCACTTAAAATGTGCCTTGAATGCTGAAGAAATTTGGTGAGAGGAAGCTGTTCTTATAACTGTTATGGCTTTTTGCATACTACACAGGGGCAGACAGTTTTGACCGTAGACTTTTCGATGTGTTTTGGTCAAATGCCTTAGATATTACAGTGGAGTCATTGCATTAAAACTAGCAAGAGGCATTTTAATGCTAATATAATAATTTTACTAAGCGAGGAGTTTTAAATGGTAAAGATAAAGAAATTATTGAGGGGTCTAGGAGATTAAAATCTCAAGGCTATTGTGAGATCCTTAACACAAAGAAACTGCTGCCTTCCCTTCTGACTGTTCTCTGTGGCCAGCTGTGTGTTCTCGGAACTTACGTAGGAAACTGCATTCCTTGGGAGACTTGGGAGCAGGGAAGAATTATTCTTGCTTTCTCTCAATTGCTTTGGCATATTTTGCAAGGAGAACAGAATTTTTAAAAGTACTTAAGGAACTTGGTCGTGGGAGGTATTAAATGCCTAGCTTTCATACGTTTGTGAACGTGGCCCTCTATTTGTCAAGTCAGATTTAGGAAAATTAAAACAGGTTCACAAAGGTATGAAGCTGTCACACTTCTTACAGTGCCTGGCATAACGTAATTGTCAATTGTTGTTCAGTAGTTACATCAGTCTGAGTTCCACTGATATTTTCCTCACATAGATAGTGAATACTTGATTAGGTGAGATTAGAAATTTAGAAGAAATCTGTATAATTCTTGGAACTTTTGGCAAGTATTCTTCTTTGGGAATTCTGGTCTTAACAAAAATACATCACAATAACAGGGTTATGTACCTGTGGTGATTTGATATTAAAAAAAGCAGTTTGAAGGAAGGAATTTAGTCCAGCTGTTAGGAAGAAGGTATATTTGGAAAAATAGAGAAGACACTTGATCATGCAGACATTCATCATGTTGACATCGACAAATTGTCATGTAATCTGCTTCTGTATTACTACTATTCTATGAAGCCAAAAGTTCCTGTGAAGACTATGTAAGAAGCAGAACAAATGGGATACATCACAGGGAACTGCAACAGAGGAGGAAGGACAACAATGGTTGGCTACTATTTTCAGAACATTTCATAGGACAGTCATGCTATTTTAGACCTCCTGGTCCTTTTCTTCTAGAGAAATTACTAACTCCTTCAAAAGTAGGAGCCTGGAAACTAAATTTCGTGATTGTGTTGAATACAGAAAAGCATAAGCTCAAAAAAAAGCATTGGTATTGTGTCTCTGTACAATTTGGGCTCCTGGTAACCTCAGCAAGTGGTAACTACTTGTCACCTTTCCTGTCTACTGCACCTTTTTGTACTTCAGTTGTCTGTACTAACCTTTATTTCTATTGTCTGTTGATTAATGGATCTTATTTTGATCCAGAACACGAATAGAAGTTTGCGATGTCTCTCTCAGATAAGAGAAAGGGCATGTGAGCACAAGATTCTGTGATTTTTTTTCAACCTGTATTGTTTACCCAATAAGAATAACTTACTTCTGTTTTCAGACCTTGCCTCTCAAAATCATTCTTGGAAACAGTAGCTGGTGAACTCAAGGGATAGTGAGCTTTGGCTGATAGCTTGTGTGTGGTAAAGTGTGTCGGCTGAGACAAGGAAATAACTGCCCTCTGCTTACATACACTCCGTATATCAGACATAGACAGCTCTGTGCTCTCAAATGACTTTCCAGGTAGATATTTCCCCAGGGTATATTTACTGCAGTGTGCACAGCGTGTTGTTTCCATTACCTAGAAAGCCTATGGATTGAGGTTGAATTACAAAGCAGTAAAAAATTGTGAACTGTAGCAAGGTATGACCCTAGTATTTCAGTTTATAGAGATAATTATATTGTAATAAATTATTACACATAATTATTTTATTGTAATAAAACAAGCTCCCCCTCGCCCCCTCCCCAGCTGGCCAGTAATGACAGTAATTTTACTGCTTTTAGTAATTGAAGAATTGGAATCACCAAGCTGCTTGCTGGTCTTCCCCACTGCAAATGGAAATGCAGTATCCTCCTGTATCACTTGTCTGTCTCAGTCTTGGTCTTCATTTCTCTGGGTGAAATTGTCCCTTGATCACATGTTCAGTAAACATCTGGCCATCTTTAAGGCAAAGCAGTTTCAATTTTCCTAAATTGGACTCATGCATTATGCAAACTTTAGTTCATTAGACACTGAGATGAGATATCAAGCTATATTGTTTGGTCAGAATAATGTAGGCTTGCCTTTCCTCTCAATGCTGATTTGAAATCAGACTAACAATTTTGGATAAATTCAGTTCATGCAATCATTTTTGCTTGTGATTAAATTAGGGCACACATAGTGATCGAGGTAAATGCAGTCAATGATTTTGTCTCTGTTTCTGACTTTTTCTGATACCTATATGTGCTGTATGAAACAGCATAAACAAAGACCTAAATTAGTCTCTCAGAAAGTGAATGGAATTATTCCAGGCATAAATTTGAGCCATGTTCTCCTAAAATATTCCACACTGAGAGGCTAATTATAAGACCCAAAGTTACCCAAAGTTGATTTTGGCAATAGAACATATTGGATTCCTCACTGCCTTCTGTCTTTTCTTTTAATTTGCACTATGTGGGGAGTGCAAAGCGAAACTCCAATAAATTGGGGAATTTCTTCCATTCTGGATGGGGCTGAATAAACAGGTGATATGTACAGTAGCAAAGGATCTGCCTGGTGCCTAATGCTGTGGTCTGAATTCTGCAGGGAACTCAGTTTCTCACCTGACAGAAGTGGCTGACTGCATCAATATAAATGGAAACATGCTGATCTGTGCTAGCCTACTGCTTTCATATTTCTTTTTTACGAAAGTACTTTTCATTGTTTCCAGATGAAAAGGTTAAGCATGAGTTTTTATTTTACATAATGCTACAATTTAGTATATAATCCTTTCATATTAAAAATTTAAAAAAGAAAAAAAAAAAGAAAAAACCTCCAAGATTGTCTGGTTGCACTCACCAGAAATCTGTTTATTTTCACTGTTTTCCCTGAAATGTGTTCTCTAACTCTCTGGTGTCTGAAACTGTGTTTATGTAAAGAGGGCTGAGCATTTCTTTGCCATCTGGATGGTACTGTAAAAATGGTATGAAGAAAAGGAAAGTGAAAACAAATGTAGGAAGTCTAGGAGAATTCCTTAAAAAAAGAGAAAATTGGACCTGTATTTTAAGTGCTGCCTAACTGGACCAGCACACAAAGCTTTTTGGCAGATCGTGGCACAGCTATGTTAGCTAACTGCAAAGAGACAGATTAAAAAAGAATTACTTGGGAATTTCTTTTGGATTTCCAAAAAGTCTGGCTAAACTGGTGCGAATGTTCTGGGTAACAGGAACAATGATAGCTGATGTATTGAATGGTCAACTTGTGCTCATTCTTTGGTTTAGCCCAGATTTATATAAATATGAAATTTTTCCTGATATAGCAGTGTTTAGGACTGTGAGTTCTTTCAAAATATCTCACCAGAAAAGCCACCAGCTGGAGTATGGAGTAAAAGTCTATTGCTCATAAAGCCCACAGTGCTTGGAGAATCAACAGCTGGGTATGGCTTGTTGGTACAGATATACATGTGCAGTTATGTTTGCTGGCATTGTGCAAGTAAAACTGCATCAACAGACTGTGAGGGTACACTTATTTAGCAGGAAAATTATAAATATCAATTTGCTTCTCATAAAGTAAAAACTTGCTACTGCACAGGGAAATGGGGTTTTTTTTGTACTGTTGGTAATATATCTTAGCCTGTACAAATATATAGGCTGTGATAACATATCAGCACCTCTGAAATTTGAAAGTCTCCATAGGTCTAGAGTTACAAGAGTCTTTCTAAAATGCTTTGAATAAAACGACAAGAAAACTAGCAGTCAAAATCTTTATTAGACATGCCAAAAATCTGTCAGCTTCTAAATAAGTCACCTGATTTATTTGGAGTATCACATGGAAGCCAAAGTTAGGAACTGGATTTCAAAGTTCTCTTTCATTATATTTTGTTAATGTGTCTAATTTAGCTTTACAAGGCTAAGTTTCCATTTTCATTCAGAATTTGAAGCCCTTCCGTGGTCTAAATCTCCATTTGTTTGAACTGACTAGTTTCCAAGATAAGATGCAAGACAGGGTCAGTTTTACATAGAAAACTGTAGATAATTTCAACCTTACGCAGCAATTTTGTTCCTGTGGAACTATCTTGAATTATAAAACTAAAATACAAGTGGTGAAATAAAGGTATAAGGACTTGGGGTTAATTTTATAACCTAATTAAATATGTATGTAATATTTTCCTTTATAAATACTGGTTTTCAGCTAAGTATTGTTAAGATTTGGGGTAAAGTGTTCAACAGCAGATATCTATTAAAATTTTTTTCTTTACAAAGAGCAGTTCAGGCAGTGGTTTGGCTCTGAAGCAAAATTAAGAAGACTTGTTTTTTTCACATTCAAAAGTAAGTGATGTTTTGCCTCACTCCAAGCTTTCCTACCTCATGCTAGTTAGGAACGACACTAATTTTTAAGGCTATGAAGGAAGAGAATTCTGTGTTTTCTGTACGTCAGAGATGCCTTCTGTTGTCACTGACAAAATTTGCCTGCAAGTCTGTTTGCACATGCTCAGCAGAGAAAAACTGGTTTTAGCAGCTGCAGTCTTTGATTCCACCTGTGTTCCACATGTTGGTGTGCATGGGCCAGATTTCAAGAAGAGCTTACATTTGAGCTACTGCAGCTGGTGTAAAGAACAGCATTCTGTGCTCCTAGCGGTGGTCTTCTACTACAACAGCACGGAAGAGGGAGTTACCTGATTGCAATGGACAAGGGGCGAGGGGTAGTGTCAGCCGGTGGGATGTGTGAAATGGGTGTGAGGAGAACTGAGTGAGACATGAGTGTCTGGAAAAGCAGAGAAGACTGAGGAATGACTAGGTGTAATTCAGGACTTTTCAGTCAAATTTAGGAGTGGATTGAGGACTCGGGGTATGGAGATATCAGGATCAGAGATTAAAAAGAAAGATGTTGGAAAGAAAAGGAGAATGACAGTGAGAATGCATAGGAAAATCCGCTAGTGCAGCCCTCATGTTCTTCTAAAATCTAAGGTCACATCAAAGGCCCTACTCACTTTCTTTTTCATAGCTGTGTGCAAGTTTGGATATAAGCATCTTATTATATTCATATTGCCTTTGGGGATAACTATCAGCCATGAACTAGTGTCTTCTATTTTGCCTTGTTTGGGTAGATCACCTGAGTCACTCTGAAGGCTGAGTGTGCAGGAAAGGCCAGTGTATTGCTGGAAAGATAACCACACAGTCTGGGCTTAAGTCTGGATGTGTTTAATCCAAAAGAACTGTACAGGTGTAGGCCCAAATTTCTTAACATTCTTAACATTAAGCTTTTGTGAAACCCAGTGGCAAACTCTCCTGGTACTTGAAAGGGATGACAAGAAAATATTTATAGTTACTGGGAACTAAGGCAGTCTTTGAGCTCAAACAGAGCTCACTGTGGAGGAACTAGTATTTTGAACTGTTTATTAACCTAAAGAAATGACAATATGGTGGCATGTAACAGGTTATTTTTTATGTAAACAGCTAAGAAGGCATTCACAGAAGTTATATTTGAAGACCTTTTGGGGTTGAAAAGTCAAAGTTACGTGTGTTTTTGGTTTTTTTTTTTCCCCTCATTGATAGTCAAGCATGATAAAACAGTCCTGAATTTCTTGATAGTCTACCATGGTTTTGCAAAAATAGTTCCTCCTTCAGCATACACGGATTTTCTCTGACCTGAGGCTCTTTATTCAGCAGAGGAGTTTTCTCTTTATTGCTGTTGCAGTACCATCAGGTGCCTGCAGGGAGATGTGAGAGACTGAAATGTTAATTGTTGATGACTCAAACAATCGGCCATTTGCCAAAGCAGCGGGTGCCTCGCTGGGGCCAGGTTTGCACTCATCGGCCTAAGGGGAGGAGGAGAGTTTTTTGTGTGTGGTGGTGAAACCTCTGATCTGCATAAGCCAGTTAGGGTGCACACCCACCATAAGAGGACAACCACAACAAACCAACCTTTGTTTAGCAACAAACTGGGGTTTCAGCCAGAAAAGGGAGGAGATTGATAAGAAACAGATCCTGCATAGGAGGAGTAATGCTTTTTATCATGCCAATGTCCTCCCTTACACAACTGGCCCCAGTATAAAACTCCCCTCTGGAGGAGGTATGAAGATATTCATGTGTAGGCCTAAGGTGTTCCTCCCTTCTGATGGGGCATAGGTGGCTTAGCTGTGCTGACACAGAAACAGCTGTCATGTCTTAGAAGGGGTCATGAACCATCAAAGGCCCCTGAAGTGCCCCCAGACTCATTTCTGGGGCCTTCCACCAGAGAACTGTGCATTATCCACAGTGTTGCAACAGAGTGTAAAACTCCCTTCCCAGTGGATGTACCTGAACCTGAATGTACACTAACCCACTGAACTTTATGTTTTGTGGACTTCCTCCACTCCAGACAGATCAAGACTGTGACAATCACACATGGAAACTGCAACAATCGAGTCTCGTTGGTGGAGCAATGGATAGTGATATATTTCCTCTCTACTATCTCCTCTTATCCTTTTTTTCTCTTTCTTTTTTTCCTTATATATTTTCCTAACTGATACCCTTATACTTTTATATAGTTGCATTTCTATAGGTAGTAACCAAAACAGCTACATACTTCCTTTCCATTGCAATCAAATTGTTTAAAAATAAACCCTATATACATAAACATCCCTTCCACCTCCCCCCCCCCCCCCCCACCGCCCCGCTCAGCATCGTTTCACTCTAATCCACCCCAAGAAGGGATCCATTAACAAGAACCTCAGTTACTCTTGCCTTCATGGGCAGGTTGTAACAGGAGGCAGCAGGAGGGTCTTGAGGTTGAAGCAGAATAATGCTGCTCCAGTAGGGCTGGATACTGCTTCTGTCAAAGAAAATTTAGTATGATGTGGGACAAGATGTTTGTAGTAAATTTCTCAAAATGGCTATTAGTTGGATGTTCATTACTTTAATTAGTCAGTTTGACACTCTGTGTCCTGATGTGCAGCAGTGCAATAAACACTGAGCTGATGAGCACTGAAAATAAATCATATTTTTTGCATATAAACAAGTTACCTAATAGAAAATATTTGCATAAAACCCCCCAAACCAACAACAACAAAAACCCCCCCCCAAAAACCCCCAAAATAAAATTAAAAAAAAAAAAAAAAAAAAAAAAAAAAAAAAACCCAACCCAACAAAAATTAGGAATATCTTGTTCTGAGTGCCAAAAGGTTCTGTGAACTTTTCACTTACACTCAGTCTCACCGGCAGAGGTAATGATTTCTCAAACTCCTTTTAAGGGAAGATCATAGCAACATAGAATATTCTGAGCTGGAAGGGACCCACAAGGATCATTATCACTGGTCACCACAGAGAAGAGATCAGTGCCTGCTCCTGACGGTTCCCCTCACAAGGAAGTTGTAACTGCAATGAGGTCTCCTCTCAGTCTCCTCTTCTCCAGGCTGAACAGACCAAGTGACCTCAGATGCTCCTCACACAGCTTCCCCTCAAGGCCCTTCACCATCTTTGTTGCCCTCCTTTGGATGCTCTCTAACAGATTTGTATCTTTGTTTTACTGTGATGCCCAAAACTGTACACAGGACTCGAGGTGAGGCCACACCAGTGCTGAGCAGAGCAGGACAATCCCCTCCCTCAGCTGGTTGGTTATGCTGTGCCTGATGCACCCCAGGACAAGATAAAACAAATAAGTGCCTTATAGCACATTTGACATATATTTCTTGGCACATATTAAAACTAAATAGATGGAAAGGACTTTCCTTGGTTATCTCTGTTTACCATATCCTGAAGTGCCTTTTTTCTTACAGTATATTTGCATCAGCTACAAATGTTACGAGCTCTCCTAGGAGAGCTAGAAAATAGGGGCTTCCACGTGGTGTTGTGTCTGTACACGACTGAAGACCACTATGTCTTGGCCTCATTCATTGATCTTTTGTCTGCAACTTGAAGCTTTAAGTTCTTCTGCAATGGGGCATGATTTAGGTAGGGCTTGAAATCCTGTTGCTGTTTAGAGAAAGTGTTTTGATTTCTTTAACAGCTCAGTCTTCAGTGTCTAGGCTGGCCAGTGAAAGTGGCTTTGAGACTTAAAAAGCATCTTTCACTGGTACTGTGTCAGGTGCAAGTGTAGTTCCGTCTTTGGTAAAATGCTTGAATTAATCTTAGTTTTGCCACATAAATTTTTTTTGTATCTGTATACATTAGGTATTGGAAATGGCTAGGGATCTCAATTTCTGGTGAAAATTCTGGTTTTTTCCCCACACAGAATCCAAATATATATTACCTGACAAAAAGTTTTTGAATGATAGATTGCTTTCATGTTTGACTGTATCTGTTTCAGGACTAGTTTGAAACAAACAAATAAACTGGACAAAAGAAAGTTACCTGAAACATGCTCAGACTATGGTCAATATGAAATGAGTCTGCAAAAAGTGTGGCAGCCTGCTCTTGAGCAGGAGGGCTTCTGGGTGCTGGGAGTTGGTTGATGAAAACAGGTAATTTGCTTTTGTGGGTTTTTTCAGATTG